>JBCFYV010011172.1:96015351-96550351 GCA_039000515.1 Timema cristinae
CAATCTTAAACAGTGCCGCGATGTGTTGTAGAGTCGTGATCTTCCAAGACTAGTCAACTGGGGCCAGAATGGTGAGTCAAACAACCTCTTAGCGTGCACAATTTGTAACAAAGTTACACTATAGTATTGTCCCATAGTACAGACCTATCGGAAACCAATGCGATTAGATGCTCTATCTAAAGCTCTATATTATAATATAAATTATTAGAAATACTAAATGCTTTAACCTCACACCAAGTCTAAATTGAGCCTGAGTGCGGGAAGAAACATCCCAGGTCCGCTGCGTGTAAGAACTTCCATAAGGACCAATGGTCTGTAGTTGGTGTTTGGTTCCGTGCCAACTATGAACACAAGCAGGAAATTTTTCAGTCCTGAACAAGTGGCCTTGTGTGAAAGAGGCATTTAAACAAGCATACTTCGGGCGGTTGTGGGTTAAGCCTGTTTGAAAGGGCTCTTTATTTTTAGACAGAATTTAAAAAAGATTTGATCACACATTCTTTAATAAATTACACATCTATTAAAGATGATGAATTAGATTAAATCAAATTCAACCAGGAATAACATTCCATAACTGCTTCAGTGGCTGCATAGTTTAAGGCTTCACTCTCGAGTTAGATTAGACTGCCGATGACACAGAGACTGAGGTTTGAATCCTGCTTGGGTGTACTGAGTGATTTTTCATAAATGGTTTAACACTCTTCCTCCACACAAATGCAGGTACACTTCCTCTAAAGCCAACCTTCCTCATCCTTAAATGTTAGCATAATTAGAACATATGCATTTAGCTTGAACATTTAGTTAGAAGCAGCGTAAAAATAATAATTATAAAATGGTATTTTTCTATGATATCCATAAAAAGAAAAATTGAAGATGCATTGTTGGTTCAACATCAGATCCACAGACCACACATATCATGGATCGGGCAAAATGTGGCCCGTGGGCTGCAAATTTGATGTGCCTGTTCTAGAGAATGGAGATCTTAACAGTCAATGAACTCAAGGCATTTATTGACATGTTATTAATAATGAGTTTCCACACTCTACTTAGAATTGGGCTGTCACCGAGTTCAAACTTTCATGAAACAAGGATTGCCAACATGTCAATGAAGCACTTTATTAAAAACCTTAAAGTTTATTTTAAGAATAATAAAAAAAAAGCTAACCAGTGGCAACAATTCTTTGACCAGGCCTCTGATAGCTCACCACAATGAGGTTTTTAAAGAGGCATTCAACCCAATACGATAAAAAGTATTTGATTTGTAATTTGTAGGGATTATATTTTCTTGATCAAATTTTTCACTAGCTTGCCAACCTTCTCAAAATTATTTTTACATGGTCGTCTTTATATCTGTGAAACAATGTCACAAACATTCTGAAAAAGATTTGAAATATGGTGAGGTATATTTTTTTTCTTTGTCACAAGATGTTTCATTAACAAAATGGATACTCACTTCTGTGGATGCATGGTCTAACACGTCTCTCTCGCAGTATACTAGACTGGCGATGACAGGGAGAATGAGGTCCAAATCTCGATCAGGTGTACTGGGGTGGTTTTCACTTTCCCTCTATACAAATGTGGGTACACTTTATTTAAACATAACCTTCCTAATCCCTAAAATCATTAACATAATTAGTACATACATGCCTAATCACGCTCTTCCTTTACAGGTTAGGCAAGAAATTGCATGTAGCTCAAAAAAGAACTCCGTACTCAATCCTTTCCTTTAACTACTTGTTCAGGTTATACACTTATGTACGAATTACATTAATGGTTTAAGGTTATATTTACAGGAAGTGTACCCACATTTGGGTGAGTGAGAATGGAAAACCATTTAGAAAAAAAATAACCTCAGAACATACGATAAGAGTTTCAAACCTCGACCTCCCTGTTACCGGCAGTCTAGTCTACTGTGAAAGCGCGTTACACCATGTGGCTACCATACCACCATACCAAAGCGGGTTCCTTCCATACTCAAGCCATCCTCACTAACGTTCTCCACCTTGCATACTTCCGTCCCTTCAACAACATCCATACACCAAGTCATACCCACGCTCTTTTAATCTTAAAACGCTTTCTCTTTTTCACACATTTATCTATAATATTTAGCCATGTCTTACATGGCCTATCCCTTCCTTTTGAGCCACACACTTTACCTTCATATATTTGCTTTGTCACTATTGTGGAACAAAATATATTGTTATTACAAGCAATATATGCAATCCTAAGAATAAAAACCTGTGTTTTAATGAGATATAAAGAAAATAATAAAGATAGCACATGTTCTAAATCAGTACCTTATTACAACCCTTATATGGGTGTCAACAAGCTTAACAGTTATTATACCTGCAACATTGGATAGAAGTCAAGACATTGGTGGATCAAAAGTTTATACTACCTGATCTCAAAGATGCTGCATTAGTTAATTCATATTTACTCTACAAATAAATATTAGAGTTGAAATTAGGAAAAGAATAGTTGGGAAATGCTTTCTATTACACATGTAGCATGTCAATCAGGCAGATTGGACAGCTACAATTGAATATCAATATTTTGTTAATTTACGACAATAGAAACGAAAGAAAGAAGTAATATTAACATATTTAAAAGTAATCTACCACAAAGTTTATTTTCCCTGACTAGGTGAAGTAGGATACAATCACGTGTCTCCCTAAATTGAAACACATGGTGGTTCGAAAGATATTGTCTTTTGATAAATACTGTAGCGGATATCAAAGAAGAGGATTAACATTATCATATTTATGAATAAAATGCTTTAACGCATATCCGTTGCCATTGGATGATGATGGATAGATTGGCATAGATTTCCCATGCTGCCTACAAGAAAATATTGTAAAGGACGTCTATATCACAAATTCTCATAAAAAATAATAGCTGAGCCTAAAGAATATAATTAAAACGGATATATTTAAATAAAAGATGCTTCGGTATCTACTCACCATTTCAAGATGTTCTTGGATTTGTTCGCCACGTGTTAGAAAAGAAAATTATTCAATGATGGCGGCCTGACTTCAGCCACACGTGCTTTTCATTACATCTGATGAAGAAAGAAGCGTAGAATGGACTCGACCCAGTGACCCGCTTGCCCTTCAGAGAAGACTAGCGGCCTTCCAAGGAAACATGTTTTCCCCCTTCCCCGCAAGCGGTTCTCCCCGCCTTCCTCTCTCTCTTTTTCTATGTTTCTGAGTTTACCACCTATTTTGTTTTGTTCCTTTCAAATCAGATTTTAGAGTATAAAAAGGCAGCTTCTCAGATTCACAGTATCGCAAACTACTACAACCCAGTGTCGAAGGAGGAACCTCTACAACTTTACTCAACAAAGGAACCCGTGACAATGGAGTCTCGGCCGTCGGATCTACCGCTGTGCCGGCCAGAAGGATATTCTTCAAATATTTAAGTATCCTGGCAACATCTTTAAATTCGTCTGACTTAAGAGTATATTTTTTGTAAAAAACTAGACAATGTCTACCGAGACATGTTTGGTATTCTTTATGTTCTATTTCTATATTCGAAGGCAACTTTCATTTGCTAGATAGTTTTATACTATGTCGAAGAGACAGTTAAAACCATTTCAAGTCTTGTTGACTTCAGAATTATAAGGTTAATTTAAATGATTAATTATTGTGTCCTCCTGTTTGAAGGATAAGTGTCATTATGACTAGTATTTAGCGAAACTCTTAGACTTGGTATATCAGTCCTAGCGACTATGCTTCTCTGTATCTATATGATACAGCTTTTGTATTGTGAGCCTTTGGCTTCAAATGTAGTAAGGTCTTAGTCATAGACTTACTAACCTCCACAAGTTCCATTCATTTATTCTGAGCCAACGTTTCTCATGACGCCGTGGACGTCATGTGCATTGTTTAAATTTTGTATGGCTACAACCAGGTTGTCTGTCTTGTTTCAAAAAACCAGTTGAGTTAATAGAGTTATATGTTTTGAGTTGTTCAAGTAGTCACGCTTCACGAGCTTAGGTGTGCAAACCGCGGAACTCCGCTTGTCATAATGGGGTCCGCGCATATAATACTTTGTCTTTACCTGTTTTTTTGGCTCCTATTGTTTTGGCGTTGCTTTTTAGGTGTAATTCCTATTAGCATTGTTTGTACTATTGAATGCTCTGACAGTACCAATAGGGAAAGGGACCAGCCATAGTACCTGTTAATCGACACCTGTTTGCTAGCCATCCACCATTGTTATCTACAGATCTTTATATTATTAACCAAAGGTGTTTTAAGGATATTGTCTTAAGACCCAGTCAAGCTAACTGATTTAAGTCTATATGTATATCTTGTCCAATACCATTATGTTAATTACTACTTAATTGTTTCCTCCTTTAGAAAACACCTGCCTGTAGCCTGGGTCCAGCTCAGCCCTTTTAGCTACAGCAAGACAATCTTATTTCACAAAGTATTATTAATTGAAACAAGCTTCAAACTTGTAATATTATTGTAAACCTAATTCTTATTATTTCTGTTTTTAATAAATTTATTTATTGTTAAATAATTTATCTTTCCATTATAATTTCACCTTGTTTGTCACATTACCAAATTAGTCCAGTGAAGGATAATGTGTAACAGTCAATACATGTTAACATATCACTTGCTGTCAAGGAATGTAAAACTCAGAATATACAATACAATAGTTTTACCAGTTGTTCTATATGGCTGTGAAACCTGTTCCTAAACAGGTGTGTAGGAAGATATTTGGTCCAAAAATGAATGTATATATACTGGGGATTGGAAGAGTTTACACGAGTTACCCTGTACTCATCTACAAATATTGTTGGAATAATCAAATTTCGCAGGTTACAGTGGGAAGAATTTAGAATCATGTTCAGTTTGCTGACACCCAATAGTAAGACCTATATGCAGATGGGAGGATAACATTAGAATGGACATAAAAGAGGGTGTGATTAGATGGACTGAATAGGGGACTATTCATCTTAATGCAAAATAGGACCAAGGACCCATTCTAAAGTAGTCACAAGCAAAGTTTTGAGGAGGAACTTAAGTTGGAGACCATGGAACATAGTTTGTGAATATAAGTGGGCATACGCCTCCAAAAGTTACATCAAAAAGATGTGCATTTTTTAGAAACCGAAAGAAAGACTATTATGTGGCCATTTGGGGACCACCTTCTTATTTGATGATCTACAAAACAATAAAAAAAAATTCTCTCCATATTTTAGCATGTCTAAAAACTAATTTCAAAAATTTCTAGTTGAAATTAGCAATGAAATTCAAAGAAAAAAGATACCATGGGGAGAAAAACATTGAGGTCAGGTAAAAATTAAATATTTTTGAATCATATCTTTATTTTATGTATAAAATTTAAACTAACATACAATCATATAAGTACAAAATGCCTTGAAGTTTTACCTAGGGAATTCTCTGGCCAAAGATATTCTCAAAAGATTCAACAAAAAATTGTGACAACACAAGCAACCTCGCTTACTTTCAAGTAGTCTGAGGGTATTGGGTAAGGAGTTTGTCCCCAAGAGAGACACATTAGCAGTGCTTCTGCCACACATAATACACGCCTCTGCTCAAGTCCCATGTGAAACCTCTAATTTGATTTATGGTTTTATGACGAGCAGCGGAACTTTTAATAGCCGCTACCAGTAGCAAAACCAACTAATAAGACCAGAGAGAGGAAGGATCACTGTTTTGCAGTTGTGTGTGTAATCCCAAATTTATCTTCAGCATTTGCAATCAGAAGCGCTATTTAGTGTGAAGGGGCCCTTAGTTTGTTAAACTTGTAATGTTGCCTTGTGCAAAACCAGCTCTGCGTCCTTTCACAAAAAATATGTTTATATTATTTATTAGTGAGGTCCACTCTTTTAAAGTTCAATGGCTTTTTGTTAATAGTTTTTATACTAGAAAAAAATATATCAAATGTGCCTATTTTGATAATTTTTTACACTCAAAACCCTTAGCAATGGTCTTATTGGCAAATTTTTCTTAAATATTTATTAAGTACCAGATTTCAACTTGACTGTTGCAAATAATAATAATAATAATAAATATGTATATATCAAACTTGTCATGTAAAAATAATTGTTTATAAAATTTTAAGGTGTATTTTTTTGTTACATGAGCAAGTAATTTTTGTTCATATATAAGGTAGAAAATCCTAGTCCTAATAAAAGTAGTTTGGTCCTATAAAGTCTCAGGTGCTAGGGCACGTAATTTCTTACATATTTAAAACATTTAAAATTATGTCGTTGATATCTAAGTAAAATGATAAGACAACACAAAAAACTAAATCTTTATTTTAAAAATTTGTTCCTGACAATATGTATAGGTAATAGGACGATTTTTTTAAAATATAGTTTTACCAGGAAAGTAAGTTTTGTGGGCAAGAATTGGGGTATAAGGAGTACATGAGAAAGTAGAAGATGCAAGGGTGAGATGAGATAATATGGGCATATAATGTGGATGGAAATGGATCCCAAATAAAAGGAAATGAATTATGTAGGAAAACGATTGCAAGGGAGACAGAGAAAGAGATTAAAGGAGCAGCTAACAGCAAGTGTGTGAGTAAAAGAAGAATAAAGGAGGAAGAATGGTGGAAGGAAAGAGGAAGACGAAGGAGGCACTTAACTAAAGTGACCCAGCTACAGACTGGGAACAGTTAATAATGATTTTTTATTTAGCTACTAAAAAGTAAACACCATACAGTTGAAACAATGTCCAGAGGTAAATGCAAGTGATGCTAGTCTTATCTCTTAATAATTCATGTTCACACAACTTACACACACACTTATATTCTACTCTGCTTGCTATTAGGAAGGGATGGCCCATTTGCTGTTATGTTTCTTTTCAGACTTAAAGCAACCCTCTTTTGGCATGGTGAGATTCTGTTTTCTTTTGTAGAAGAAGAAAGCATTTGTGCCAACTGATGAGTTACTGTAATGCTACCCACATCATTCCCGAAAATCGGTTTACTGTTGGATCCGAATGAAATATGATCCAGATTTGGAGCGGAGATTAAGGAATCCCCTTCTTTGAGTTCTTCTGCCAGGTTATCCCATTCATCTGAAATAAATATTTTAAGAAAACCTTGTGATATAGAAAAACTTTACTATGCAAAAATAAATACTAAAAATCACATGTTTTTGGAATACAATAAAGTAGAGATGGGCCACTCGAATCTTTGAATCCTCAAATCCACCAAATCCTGACAAGTATTTAAGATTCGAGGATTCAGTGGTCGAATATTTCACCTCAAACAAAGCATAATATTTTGATTTTTGAATTAAAAAATTACTAAGTTAGGTATACTTGAAAAGCACAACTTAATTCGTAGTCATTATTTTGTCGAACAAAAGAGATAAACATGAATACAATCTTTTTTTTAAATAAAAATTAATATGTTAGATGTGGAAAATTTAACATGCCTAATACCCTATCCTTCACCTCTATGGGAAACTTGGATTCAACCGTTTCAGAGCATGCTTACTTCTGAAACGTTCACCTCACAAACAATCTTATAAATATTTTAATGAACATATAAAGCTCTTCAAAACTGAAAATCAAAACTAGAATTACAAATTAAGTCGAAATAAATAAAATAAATTACAGCTTTTTTTTAAGAGAAATAAGAACACATTACACACGATACAAAGTCAGCCACCATGACGTATGTGTTTACTCGCCAGCGGCCAGAGTGATGATTAAATAAACATGACTGTTATTTCTTATTACCCAAATAGTTTTAACCCTCTACAACTTTGCAAAGAACCCCAATTTATTTCATATGATCCTTAAGTTAGATATTTTGATGGGTTTCATGAAAAATAAATACTGTCAACAGTTAGACACTGATAAAACTGTTCACTTACGCTTACCGGCCTACATAATGTATATCGATTATTTGTTTGAAATCGATTCATGTAATCTGATCACTTAGTAAGTGCTATCAAGTTTTAAGAATCAAATAACAACTTTCTAATTAATAATTTGTTTTTAAATTGATTTTAACTAAGACTTTATTATTTTTTTCAAATATGTTATTGAAATAATTGTAAAAATACTAAAACACAGTCTTGCCTAATAAAATAGGAATGAACATATTGCAAGAGTCGAATATATTTGTTTTCTACGTGAAGATAGATATTCGACATAAAAGAAACTAATAACACATACTTAGGAATTATGGAGTTCACTATTTCCAACGTATGTTTAATTGTTAAGCATGTTGTTATAGTCTTTTAAAAAAAATGAAGTATTTTTATTTTAGCTTTCTTATTAAAATGAATTATAAGACCTCAAGATGATTCATGTTGATCAAAAGGTAACTAGGCCAAATCTGTTTGTTTATTTCAGGTGTTTTTTTTTTTAGAAACTTAAGTAATTTTATCAACACTTTTAATTAAAAATAACTTAAAGACACTCAAATTTTGATTGATTTGATTTTTAAACAATAATATGAGTCTATATGGTTTAATTTGGCTGGATTATAACCAGTATTTTGCGAGGGGTGGTTGGGGTTGATAAAAATTGAAAGCATGATTGAAATAAATCTTAATTTACAACTTAGGCCTATATTGTGTAATGTAGGTCTATTTGTAAATCATTAAAATTTCTAACAATTTGCTAGGGTTCGGATTAGAAAATAAAATGTAGATTCGACCCATCTCTACAATAAAGTAAAAAAAATAAAATTTCCTCAGTATTTTTGGGGACAGCCATTCTAAAATCACTTATGAGTGTAGTAGAAGGTAGTTTACATTTAAATGGTAAATAATAAATGCTAAATCACTGGTCTGGGGCCTTGAGTCAAAATGTTCAAATCCTTTTTTTCCCCCCACTGTCTCTCGCTACCTCTCTGGGCTATTCCGCTTTTAACTAGACTATTGGGTTAAGGACGAGGAAGATAGAACCTAGAATAAATTTACCCAAACTTTCATGGAGGTGGGAAGTTATCTTGTCAAAATAAACTTCAGTTCACTGGTTGGAATATGAACCCTGACTTACCCATTATTAATAAACCAAAATAGATTATTTTGGTGTTCAGCCCACATAACCACTGATGCTGGTTTTAATTATAGTAGAAAGATTATTACATAGCAGATTCTCAGGCACCGAAGATGTTTAAAATAGAAATTAAAAATATGGGATTATGGCACCATAATAAACATTCAAGGCAAAAAAAAAAAGCACACAATAGGCAATGTAAAACTGATTTTTACTAACTACTATTTTACTACCCACAACATATTCACATTGCTGTCTCTTTTTAGCACTACGCCTCAATACTCGTTCAGTTTGTACACATATGTTGTACTAATTGTGTTAATGTTCTGGGTTAGGAAGGTAGAATTTAGAGGAATTATATCTTAATTTGTGTTTAGGGAGAGTCACAAACCATTTAGTAAAAAACCTTAAATACACCGGAAGGAGAAACTCCTTTGACCATTTGATCATTGAAGGGGGTCACATGCTGTTAATCACTAGATCTTTCCTAGATTTCCGGAAGTGATATAGTTTATATTATCGGATAGAATGTTTTTTAGAGTCTGAAAAGTCGAGTTCTATTTCATACAATGTCAAGGGACCAAATTTCAAATTTGTCGTTTCTGAAGAAGTTGAACTTTTCTCCTGCAACCGCATGTCGTTTCATTCCAAGATGTCTGCCACTGCTCCCATTGGCCTCCACCTGATTTAAAAACCTTCAAACAAGTGGTACTATGCCACAATTTCCAAGAAACTGGACTCTTTTTCAGCAGAAAATCCATACCGCATGAAAAAGAGAGGCCAAAACCGAAATAGGCACGTTAATGCAATGTTCATAAAATAGGCCAATACCAACGGTCTAAACAATTATAGGCACTATAAAATTAACATATTATACTCGTGAAATGTGTGTGTGTGTGTGTTATATATATATATATAAAAAAACTGCCTGTTATGTTTTAAGATCAAGGAAAGAAAAAGCAATTAGGCAAAATCAGGTCTGTATTATATTGCCAGTCCTGGGCAATAAAGTATTAGCTGCCTCTTGAATGAAATTGATGGTTACCGCTCAATTTCTCGACCTAGGTTTCATTCTACCGGAACTCATCTGGCGGGAGTGTGAATAGTGCAACGCAACTTCCTAAAAGAGGAAACAAAAAGGAAAAAAAGGTAGATTGGAAAAGAATGATAGGAAATATGAATAGGAACAATTAAAATAAAGGACAAATACCCGAAGTGAACAAACTCAATGTGAATGTATAATTTAAGGGAAACCTCTTTTCACATTTTGAGGTACATTTTGTTAAATACTGAACAAGGTACAGGAAAAAGGGGTAGGAACAAATAAAAGTAACATGAAGATGGAAATACAATTTGCACTTTACATCATTATCACTGGACAAAGAGGTAATGGCCACCTGTTGATGATCGATCATTATCGCTTAATCCATCAAATTGAAATGAAACCTGGATTGATTGATGGATGGCGACTGATCTTCAAGAGGCAGCCATTACCTCTTTGTCCAATGACCACAGTGTAAAGAGTTAACAGACAATGATTATGTTCCTTTTATTTGTTATTATCCCTCTTTACTATATCTTCTTCCATGCAAAACAAAATGAATGCCAAAAAGTGAAATAGGTTTTAAAATTTATTTGATTTTATATTCAGGCCAAATCAGTTTTATTAAAAATAAATTTTTCTGAAATGTGATTTTCCATTTGCTCCCCCAGACAACTTTTATAGAATCATAAGATGCAAAGTATAGCCCAATGAGTTTTCCCAATAGGCTGACAGTAGTAGTAGTTACTTGATATTGACTCCTCTGCGGGCCAGTTTAAGTCAATGTTGGCAGAAGTGGAGGGTTCCAAGACTTGTTTCTGCTGCAATTTCTTCTTGAACTCTTCTTGCTTCCTGCGTTGTCTTTCAATCCTCTCCAATCTTTGTACTTCTTCTTCAGACACATTGGTCACCGTTTTAGCGACAGGCGTGACTGCCTCTGATCTATCGGGCACCGGCTCTGAACCTGGGACAATTTGTTAGGTTAACCCTAAGTGAATACAGATTAAAAACCCATGCCATAGCCTATTAAATGGGATAATATACATGTACAATTTGTATGATTAGTCATTTAATCAATAATTCTCGAACAAGAAAGCTTATCAAAGTATGGTTTTCTTCATTTAACAACAAAATTGGGTTTAATGAAATAGTGTTTTCTTTTAATTTACCAAGCACCATGTATCACAACTTGTCCGGGTTAGTTATGCTAATGTATTAGGGATGAAGGAGGTTGAATTAAGAAGTGTACACATATTTGCATAGAGGGAGAGTGGAATTACATTTTGGGAAGACCACCCTCGGCAAAACTAATTTGAACCTTGATCTCCCCATCATTGGCAGTCCAGTTAAGTGTGAGAAAAGGTGCTGGCCTTAACTTTGCCCAAATAAATAAATATTATATTATTATTGTTGCGAGAGTGACTCCTAAGTTCATTAGACCAGTGAAGCAGAGGTTTAAAATAATAATTACTTTCCAATTTTGTTGTATGCTATTTTTTTAATATGTTAAATTATTTTCAGAGCTTTACATTCAACTATTTTTTAATTAAGACTACAGCTGGCCCCTGCTATGTAACACCTGGTTTGAGCAATATTACCTCTCTAATTAAAGTGTTACCTTTGAGGTGAGGTGGGTTTTTAAGTAAATAAAAAATAGGATAATTATTATGGTTACACTAAAAAGATACTCTCAAATGGATTTTAGTTGACTTACGTTTAAAAATAGGAGTGGCCAGTTTATTGCTGGTGGAGTTTGTCCACACTACTTGTTTTGTGAAGGACAGACTACGAGACGCTCCTTGGGGTTTTGGGTTTTCTGGGGACTCCAATTGGTTCACTTTGGCTGACAATGGGCCACCGAAACTATGCAATGCTCCTCTAAGTCCATTCCTTATAGCTTCCTAATCATCAGACAAGCACAGAGAGACAATTAATATGTTAATTCTGAAACCAACAGTTCAAAATTTGATGAGCTATTCGGGGACAAGTTACCTTGCGAGCTGTAAACAGTGCAACACCTTTGTGATCCACATCGTGTGACATACCATAGCCCATTTCTTCATGGAACGTTCCATCTTGTAGTTGAACACGAACAAAAGCTACTGCTCCCACAGAGTATCTGCCATCGACACACTCAACAAAATCTGAGAAACAAATGTTATAACATTAAATTAAACATTACAAATTATTTATGATAAGATAACCTCAATTTAGCTATGCCTGTGTATTTTTCAAAATCAAACTTTAATTAACAAACATGCACAAGTGATTGTGAATATTCCAAATGCTCATAAATTATATATACAATATACATATATATAACCTGAACATGTAGTAGAACATGCTGCTATATATTTAACAGCATGTTTTACTACATGTTCTGATGGCCGGGGTTCAATCCTCGGTCTCGGCACCAATTTATCTGATTACCAAACCCTTCCTTCACCTCTGACAAGACATCTTGTGAATGTGGGGAATGCCAGGCCTCCACCGTGGTTCGGATTCCACGTTAAACTGTAGGTCCTTCATTTCATCTCACAATCACCCTACCATTACACATTAGCATAAGTGTGTATAACCCGAATAGGTAGTAAGACGTGGTGGTGGTGGTGGTGGTGGTGGTGGTGGTGGTGATGATGATGATGATGATGATGATGATGATGATGATGATGATGATGATGATGATGATGATGATGATGATGATGATGATGATGATGATGATGATGATGATGATGATGATGATGATGATGATGATGATGATGATAATAATAATAATAATAATAATAATAATAATAATAATAATAATAATAATAATACATGTTCAGGTTATACGCCCATGTACTAATTACACTAATGAGTTAGGGTTCGGGAAGGCTTTAATTGAAGGGAATGCACCAACATTTGCATGGAGAGGGGAAAACCATCCTCAGTGCACCCAATCGGGATTAAACCCCAATCTACCTGTCTTCGGCAGTCTAGTCCAACAAGAGATTAGCGCATTAGAACACACGGTCGCCAAAGCGGGTAGTTCTATATTAATCCTACTAGGTTAAATTTAAGTAAATATTCAAACCTTCACCAGTGGTTAAGTGGTCTAAGGCATCAGGTTTGCGATAGATTGGATTGCTGCATTTGAGGCTAAAGTTACCAATATTAAGAAATCCTGCCCGAACCGAAAAAAATACAACCCAACTGGCTTGGTTTTTTTAAATAACGTGAGGTTTATTCTACCGTGGATCAAATCATATACTTCTCAAATTCAAATTTGAATCCTCAAATCTTAAAAAAAAAAGATGGCCTATGATTTTAGCAAAAGTGAAAATATTTAACGAATAACAAAGAGAGCACTCTTTTAGTGAGTTAATAATATTGATACAATCTTGTCCCCCCCCCTTTTTTTTGTGATTTTGCTACCCTCCCAACTACACAAATCCATATGATTCCTTTAACCAATAATTGCTTAAAAAATTTTATTTCAAGTCAATGCCTTAGTAATTGTATTCGAAATACTTTTTTGAGATTTTTAAGAATCTCGAGTACCATAAGATTCGAGAGTCCCATGTCTAATTATAGAGTCAAGGTTCAAATCTTGGTCAGGTATGCTGAGAGTAGTATTATAGATTCTCTTAGTGTTAATATAAATGCATTTCCTTTTTAAAATAAATCTTTATCATTCCTACACCTTAGAATAATCTGTTAATAATCCTTGTTTTAGACTTAAGTAATAAATTAGGCATAGTAGAAAAACAAAGCACATATTCAATATTAAAAACTTTTAACATTTACTTCTAAATTTTAAATCTACTAAAACAATGTTTTTGTGACCTTGAATAAAATTTTATCATTTTCACCCGTGTAGGCGAAAATGTAGTGGTACTGTATTACGGTGTTGGTTGCTCTTGTAAACATACCCACATCCTGACGAGTCACCGAGTGACTCCAACCATTAGTTCCAAACATCTCGTTGACGACGGAAATCAGGTCGAGGTAAGCTTCACAACTGACAAATGTTTGATGGGCTTCATTATTCTTCTGAACTGCAATCATTTTGAGACGTACCGGACTTGCATCCTATTATCTTGAACAAAAATATAAGAATTTTTTATATTCAAAAAAACTTGTAATAAACTGTAATGCCATAACAGTTTTAGTTATTTGCCCTTGGAAAGTAGTTTTAGTTAGTAGTATAGTCATAAGAAATTAAAAAGGTCAAAATGTATGAAACACATCTAGGATTTTTTAGCACCGTGTCTTATTACCCGTTTGGGTTATATGCTTATATACTAATTACTCTAATGTTTTAGGAAGGTTGTATTTAGAGGAAGTGTACCCGCATTCACATGGAGGAAGAGTGGAAAACCATTTTGTAAAAACCACTCTCAGTACACCTGACTGAGATTTGAACCCTGATCTCCCTGTCATCAGCAGTCTTCTAGTCTACTGCGAGAGTAGCACGTTAGACCACGCAGTCACCAAAGCAGGTAAGACTAAGTTAAATTTTCTGATAGAGTGAAGTTATTATTTATTCTAAACACTCATACTAATTTTAATCGCTAATCAAATAAATCAAATTTTTACTAATGTTTAGTGGTTAAAACAATCTACTAAATCCTTTAAATTATTATTTTATGTTGTCGAATATTTAAAATTCAACGACCAATCAAGATAGGATTTCCCATGTAAATGTGTTTATAATACTTTATTTGGCTAGTTTTAAATATAGGTAGGCCTATAACATTTAATTAGTTTTTATTTATTTATTTATTCATGGGAGACCAACAGGGTTAACCAAAGAACCCCTAAATAGGTCACCACAACAGTAAAATTGAATTAATAATAATTAAAGATAATACAAAATAATACAAGATGACCTTATATGAGAAATATTAAATGACCATGTGGGGGGGGGGAGAAAAATACATAGCCAAGTACAGCCACGAGCAAAATAGTATTGCAAAGTAAATTGAATAATGGCAAACTGTAATGAAGCATGCAACCTTTTTGCCATGTTTTTAAAAGTATTAGTAAAATTATATAAAGACCACAGGAATACAATAATCACAAAGATAAACATATTGAAATACCTAGTGTTTTTTAAGATATTTTTATAAATCATCCACATCTCAGGCTGTTACCAACGGGAAGACCTAGACGCAGATGGAAGAATAATATTAGAACTTGGTGGACTGGGTATTACTAGCTCGAGATAGGGATAGGTGGAATACTTTTGTAAGTGTGGTAATGAAATGCCGAGTTCCTAATTCCATAGTGTAAATATGACTTGGAAGGTTAAGTTAAACTTGGTCGATTGATTTATTTTTTATTATAAATACATAAAAGATTATTTTCTAACAGATTCACAACTTCTCAGTTAGGCCTACTCACTTATTTTTGCCAAAAGAAGCACATTTGACAACTTTGAATGGAGATAACAAGTCTCTGTTTAGCAGGACATGCAGCGCAAATGGGAGATTTTAGAACCGTGTTCAGAGTATTGACTGGCAAACCCAACGGTGAGAGACCCTTGGGAAGTCCGAGATTCAGATGGGAGGATAGCATTAAAATGGAGTAGAGGAAGATAGGGTGTAAAGAGGTGGACTGGATAGAGCTAGCCCAAGATAAGGATAATGAACTATCAAGTTCATAATGACAAAAAGTACCTAATTAAGTAATTATGATTAACTATAATATATGTTTTAGTGAAGATCTATTAGGGCAAATATATTTTAAGTTTGTAAATCTGTAGCTATTGTTTCAATACACTGCTATTTTAGTTGTGTAGTTACTAATTGAGTTTATCTAGGAGTTTTAGCTAAAGCTAGGCCTACATGTGATTCGATTACCTAATGTTAATTCACTATAAGATATAATCTGTGTTGGCCAGAGGGAATACAGAAATATCCCATTTGAAATATTTGAGTATGCCACTGAAAAAAACCAAAACGTTCAAGGCATGGTTGCTATAGACTTTTGGATCTACAGTGTCGGAAAAAAGTTTAAGACCACCCTTACAACACTTAAAATACTATCTAATTTGTTTACTGGTCTTAAAACTTTTTTATTTATTAACTCTCTCTTAATTTTATGATAATATACATTAAAAATGAAAGATTTTGGTGGTAATAAAATTACTGTAGCAAAAACAGTTCAGAAGTTAAGAATTTTTTAAATATTAACGCGCACAACCAAAAACAACAACAAAAGGCACATATTTAAAAAAAAAAAAAATTATTGTTCAAAAATGGGTGGACATAGAGCTATTGTTTTTGGAGTTTTGACACAAAGCTTAAAAATTAAAAACCTTAATTTTTTTTACCAAATTAGTATTTTAACTTTTATGTGGTCTCATTTTTTTTTAAATCAAGAAAAAAATTGATGACTTTTTAAGATTTGTATTAGCTACATTTAAAATTGTTTCTTTTTACTAAGGCCTAGTCCACAGAGAAGGAAATAAAATGAAAGGGGGTGAGGCGGGGTAAGGGATTATCGCTATCTGGACTATTGTACTCTGAGAGCCGACAGCTCTTAGTTCTCAGCTTGTCTTTAACATAAGAGACATTTTGCAAGTGAGTTGTTTTAAAAAATTCTCACTTGAAAGCACTTTTATCACTGGATATTTTAACTTTTACCTGACTTGAGGGGCGCAACAAGTCTCCCGTAAGGCTACATGTCTGTTATTTCTTTGTCTGTGGCCTAGTCCTAGCATTATGTTATTTCTTACCTCTATGGAAGTGGGTTGGCACACCTGTTGCATCAGTTCCCTCCAATCAGCTGATTTCAATGTGATTATTTTGAGGATATTGTATGCATTTTGTGTTAGATAGTAAAGATAGGGGGGAAAAATCAGTATCAGACCTATTTAAGTGGCAAATCATTGGTTTAATGAAGGCTGGAAAGTCACAAAGACCAATTTTTGATATTGTTGGAGTGTCTAAAACGTGTCTGCAACAAACAATCAAGTGATATAATGAGTTTGAAACCATCACCAACCAGCCTAGGGCAGACTGTCCGAGGAAAACATCTCTTAAGACCAGATCTTAGTCTGCTGCAGCTTTCTAAAAAAAAAGATAGAAATGCTAGCTGCAGTGATCTTCTCAGGGAACTGAAGTCTTCCTGTGATAATATAATATTAACATAACTGAGCGAACTGTGTACAACCTTTTAGATGAAGCAGGCCTAGGTTCCTATTTTGAAATCTGCAAACCTCTATTAAGTGAGAAAAACAAAAAACTATGACTTCAGTTTTGCAAGGAACATTTAGGGTGGCTTAAAGAAGCTCGGGAGAGAGTAATTTTTTCAGATAAGTGCTGCTTTGAACTATTTCTTCGACATAAGGTTAGGGTTTGCAGGACAAGAACAGAAAAATTTCTGCAAAACTGTGTCGCCCCTGCAGTCTGTAAGGTTGTGAATGGTGCTATGAACAGTAACAAATATTGTGAAATTATGCAGGAAACTATAATTCCATAAGCACATAGGGTCCTTGAGGTAAATTACATCTACCAGCAGGACAACGCCCCATGCCACTGGTCCAAGGCAACAAGGACATGGTTTGATACCCAGGACATTGAGTTGCTTCCCTGGCCACCACATAGTCCAGACCTCAACCCAATTTAAAATTTATGGAACACTATGAACTATCGATTGGCAAAGTAGAAGCCCAAAAAATGGCAAAAAGTGACGCATGAAGAATGTAGGAAGCTGATCCACTCCATGCCTGACAGGATCAAAGCATGCTACAGGGCTAGAGGGGATCCTAATGACTACTAAACATGGGAATATAAACTTTTTTTTGTGTAAATATCTGAGTCCTATTGATTACTAAACATTATAATGCAACCCAAACTTTTTTTTTAATATTCTGAGTAAATAAAAATATTGACATGTGGAAAAATTTTTGTTTTTAATGGGTGGTCTTAAACTTTTTTCTGACACTGTAGTAGTGAAGTAGATGAGTCAAGCCAATATTTTCTAGATTATGAATTAAATAGTAGCCTATTAATATTATACACACGGCTGAAGTATTTTTATCTGATTATTAATTATAGCAGTGTAAAAGTGATATATTTTTTCACCTTCTAAAAAAATAATCTTGGTGTTGTCTTATGACTACTAGCCTATAATTGTTTAAATATTTTCTTTCTTCTGTGATCTATGTAAGCTTTGATTCAATTATATGATTATATACACATTATTTACAATAGTAATGTTATCAATGGAAACTTGCTATTGATGTTTTGTGTTTTTGGTAAAAACTCTTGAATTATACAAATTATAACTTTAAAAAATGTTACGTTTGCTGTCCTCTTTGTGTACCATTCACGTTCATTCTATTTTATTTGAAAAGTAGAATTATGAACAAACTTTTGACTTTTTACCTTTAACATTCTAGTACAAATTAATTTAACAAAATTATGACTGTAATTAATATAATTAAAAGGTTGCCACGTAATTATTTTTTTAACTTAAAAGCAAAAAATAGATGGTTTATGGCGGGCTTTATTAATAGGACTACCTAGTGGTAGGTAGGTCTTAACTGGAATGTAGCAAGATTTTTAAAATCTCTCAATTTATAAATATACATTATATTAATTTCTATTTCCTCGGTTTATATCTAAATATATGGATTAAAATATGTTCTAAAAAAAACCTGTCCCATGATCTCCAAAGTTGTTTTGTTCTAAATCTTGTCTAGAAATCTTTTCAAATAAAAGAAGAATGAATGAACGAATAGGTTATTTATTTTTATCAAATCAAAAACTACTCACGTCAACATTAAACCAAATTATACTTTAATCACTCAAAGACCACTCAAACTAAAAGCCAGAAAGAATAATTCTGAAATACGAGAGAAGTGTGTACAAAACTAATATGTACAACTTAATAGTTCAAAATTCAAATCGAACTGTTCTCTACTCTAGAGTAGTTTGAACTCACAGAATTCCGCCATATCCACAATAAACTAACAGTTTTTAGCCAACATAAAAAAGATGAATGGAACTAAGCGAAAATTTAGTTCCAAATTTTTAATAGATGACAGTAGAATAGAGAATTAGTTAAAATTATCTCATAGAGAGAACTAGGGTAAGATATTAGTTTAAAAACTAGGGTGAATGGATTACTATGATTAACCAAGAATCGGCCGCCACAGTTTCTTTATTTGAAGTTGTGGAATGAGCACACATGGTGGGAATTATAATTATAGGTGTAAAAAGATACCCTACATAGGTGTGGAACCTGGTTCTGCCGTTATTTTCAGATTAATTGCCTTCAAACTATATTAACCGAATACAGAGTTGTAGGACGCAAGTTTAAGGTACCACAGGTGAATCTGCGGAGTTTGCACACATGGTGATAATTATAGTTCTATATGTATAGAATGACCCTCCATAAGTGTGGAGCCTGATTCCGCCGTTATTTTTGAATATATGTTTTGTAACCATATTTGATTCGAAAATAGTACTGTACCACTGCCAGTTTAAGGTGCCAAAGTATTTATATTTGCATCTGTGGAATAAGCAAACATGGTGAGAATCATAGTTCTATGTCTACAATGACCCTACATAAATTTAGAACTTGGAATTTGTAAACTGGAGCTGCAGTTATTTTGGAATTATGTGTATTTGAAGTTAAATTTTACTCACCCACAGCACCGCCATATTGGGAGTGATCAAGTGAGTGTGAGCGAGTGATAGGTATAGTGTATGGGTTAGAGAGGGAAATACTTGGATTAGAGGAAGGATTGTTTGTGTGTGTTAAAGAGGAGAGAGTGTATGAGAGAAAGAATGTGTTAGAAAAAGTAAGAGATTTCTGAGAGAGAGAAAGAAAATCTATTCGGGAAAATGCATGATAAAGTGTGTGTGTGTGTGTGTGTGTGTGTGTGTGTGTGTGTGTGTGTGTGTGAGTGAGTGAGTGAGCGAGAGAGAAAGGTAGGGAGAGTGTAAAATTTGGGAGAGATATTGTGTGAAAGAGAGAGAAAATGTAAGGGCATGTGAGAGAGAAATTTAAAGAGGGAAATATTAGTTTAGAAAGATAAAATTAGAATGAGAGAGAGTTATAAGGGTTAAAGAAATAAATTTAGGGAGTGAGTTTGAGAGTGTGTGTTTGAGAGAGAAAGTGAGAGTTAGATATAAAGGATGAGATTCAGATAGAGTGAAAATGATTTGAAGAGAGTTTGAGATCGAGATAGACGGCGTTTGAGAGAGAAAAATGAGCGTTTGTGAGAGTGCATTCAATATAAATAACGTTTGAGAGAGTGAATGAGCTTTTGAGAGAGAGAGCAAGCGTTCGAAAGAGCGAGAGCAAGCGTTTTAGAAAGAGAAAGCGTTTGAAAATAGAAAGCTTTAAAGAGAGTTTAATAAAGATTACTTGAGAGAATTTGTGTTATAGAGAGTGTATGTGAGGGTAGAGTGTGTGTGTGAGAGAGGGATTAAATGTGTATGAGAGAGAATAATAGAATATTATATGAGAGAGCGTGTGTTAGAAAATGTGTGTATGAGGGGAGAGAGTGAAAGAGATTGTGTGAGAGATAAAGAATGTGAAAATATAGATTTGTTACACCATTGTGGTGCTTTGAAATATCATTTCCTCAAAATTAAAACGTATCAACGTGGAAACTTAACTGAACTTAATGTATTTGTTATAATGTGAAAAGATAGATGGGATGCACAAAATATTACTTTTAATTATTATATCTTCAAAATTAAGTGGTAAAATGCTAACATGCTTAACTTATATAGTTGTATGTATTACTATTTGTTTAAATGAACACCAAAACCCATTATTTAAATGATATGAACATCAAAACCCATTTGTCGAAAAAAAAAAGAACACCAAAACTCATAATTTGATATTTAAAATTGATATTTTTAAACATTATTTAATATCATTTTATCGTTTTTGAGCTTATAATACATACCGAAAACTTATTTAAACATCATTTTATCTTGCGCGAACAGTGGCGACTCGTGTATAGGCACTGTGGAACTGCAGCACCCCCTATTTCCACTTGATATTATTGTTAACATTTAATGTAATGAGTCCTTTTTCTTTAATGCTCACAGTACCAGCGACGTGGTGTTTGACTGTTGTGCGCATGCGCACATAGGAGGGGTTGAGGAGGAAGGTGGGACTGCCAGGTACAGAGAGCACTGTTGCTATCGCAGTGCTGGCTCTGGCGTGATGGTGGAAGGAAGTTTTTTTTTTACTCAGCGTGTGTTGTGCTTAAAAACTGTGTACCATATTCTTGAATGTAATAAAGTGTATAAGAGTGTAGAATTAAATTATTATTCTGCATTCAGCTATTCTATTTGATTCATTTTTTTTCGGTTCTTTTATTTACCAGAAAGACTAAATGTGCTTGCAGTACTTTCAATGGAGAAAAATGTCCTCAGTTGTCATACAGAGATCAAGGAGAAAATTATTGAACTTTTTGAGCGAATTAAAACAAGAAGAATGGATTTCATTTTTAAATGAATAGATCAAGATTGAACTGTACAATTTAAGTTAAAGTAAGTAAAAAAATGTTGTTTTTTTGTTAAGATTTTATCGAGTTCCTGGATACACTTTCTTTTTATATATATTTTTTCCTTTTACACAATTTTAAAACAAAGACTAAAAACTTTCTGGAGCAGCACCCCCACTAATTTTAGCTACGAGCCGCCACTATGCGCGAAACAAAACGGAGACAATATTTTCATGAACTTAACAACTTAACCTTTTCATTTTCAAATTATGCTCAATATTATTGATTTAAATGCGAATTAACGATGACAAAATTCCAATAAAAAATTAATGATTCCCCAGTTTAGACATCTCAATTTAGATGTGTTATGACCAGCATTCAAAAAGAAATATTCATCCAAAGATAATACTGTGAACAAATAAAGATGAAGTTATTATTTTTTAGAGATATATTTTATTTAGAGATTTACATCCATGCAGCGAATAACGGTTTCTATGGCGATTAAACAAAAACTGAAAACTGAAAATTCTTTGTGAGAATAGAGTTTTCATGGAAAACTACTATTTTTCCCGACATCTCCCGACTATTTCTATACCATTTCTCCTGACTCCTAACCGTTAAAATGAGTGTTCGTTTGTCAAAATCTGTTCCGTCATTTCCTCGTAATTTCTAATTTGTCACATGTGTTCCTTATAGACCAATTATGAAAAGTAAAGATGTTTCAATCTTATGTTTTGTAATTAAGGGGGTGAATTCGGGGTATCTACCCTAATCAACAATATTGCTTTATAAACTATTTTTAAGCGTTTAGATAGTAATAATCAGATATGTTTGTTCTAATAATGCCTTACAAAATGAATACAGACAATTAATTAAAATACGTAATTACGTTTTAATATGCAACTCCAAGTGACGATAGAAGCCTGTAGTTTATATTTTGCTGAATGTTGTGGTGTTTGTGGGAGTAAGAGGGCCCGGCCCGGGGCACTGGAATACTGAAAGGAGTTTTGGGAACAAAAATATCAGATGAGACTTAGATAATTTTTTATATAAAAAAATAGGATTAACATATTTTAAGAAAGTTATTTGAATACTGAAACTTTTACAATCCAAGCAATCACCAGCTTTTGAATTGATATGTTTTAACTTATTATTTTAATATGTTTTATTTTCACTTTCATTAAAAACTTTCTTTAAATTAATTGTGTTTTATATCATGTTTGTTAGTTTGACCAATTTGACTCATACTAAATTAAATATAGTCAAGGTAAATATTTTAAATATCAAAGTGGGTTAAAATGAATAACAGATAAAATTGAGTATAAACAACTTTTAAAAATGTTAATCATAGCGATATTAATTATCCTCAATATTCAATTTATTAATTAAATTCATTTGAACTCATACCTTTGTAAATTATTAACGACAACATCTGTCTTGGCTTATATCATATGGTTGATTTATTTTAGTGACAGTGAAATATAATTTATCATTATAGTATCAATAGTAAAATATTATTGAGAGTCCATATTTTCTTATGAAATGAGACTTTCAATAGTTTTTCTAAGATTCCCTGCCTGTTTAGTTTGCCTTTTTTAGTATTTTACCTCCAGACTTAATATTTAATCTAGTGTCAATTGCCTGGCGTTACTCGGATAAATTAAATGGCTTCGAGAAATCTCGCTTTAAACTTATGGTTGAGATTTTTCTCTAAATTTGAAGGTTAAACTTTTTTTTATGGTGAAAGACTTTGAATAAGAAAAAATTAATTAACAGTACACTCTGAGAGAGACCAAGTTTATGACTCCCCCTATCCCCTGTTTTTTGTAGCTACCCGTAATGATTTTCAAGGGTCAAAAGCGTCATAAAATATGTGAAAAAGCTGTTGAAAATTACTAAAGTACAAATCCTCAAGTTCTCAAGTAGAAATGCCAAATTTTAGTTTTATATGTATCTTTGTTTCAAAGCAATTTGAACCCAAGTTTGTGAGTGTAAAATGTTGCCTCTATTAAAGCATTTTTTTGAATATGCGTCAGGGTGAGTGATGCAACCGAGTAACCACGCGACTCTCTCACCAGCTGTACACTACGGTGTTTGATCGAAGATAACTACTCGACGTAATATATACAGTATTTAATTAAAAAAAAAAAACTAATTAGTTACTAGGGCACCTTTTTGTACCTACTAGCAGAAGTACCCGGCGATGTCTTGGCTAGCCCTCCATTGAATTGCGTGGTTACCCCGGGCAACGTTTTGCTACCAACATAAAGAAAAAACACACTCTTCATTTTGTTTCTGCCGACTAAGTTTTTAATTACTGTATTATTTATTCTATGGTATTAAGAACTCAAAAGTTCATCACTGCACTTACAAAAGTATGCCACCTATCCCTATCCTGAGCTAGCCCTATCCATTCTATCTCAGGTCCATTCTAATATTAGCCTCCAATCTGCGTCTGGGTCTTTCCACTAGTCTCTTCTTATTGGCTCTACCAGTCAGCACCTTGACGGTTCCTGTTGCTTCCATTGACGCTACATGTCCTGCCCATCATAAACTGCGAAAATTAATTACCCTAACAATATCTGTTAATGAGTACAGGTGTGTAGCTCCTCACAATGTAACCTTCACCACTCCTTATTATCTTCATCAATTTTGGACCCAAAATCTTCCTCAGTACCTTGTTTTCGAACAATCTAAGCTTCTTTTCGTCATTTAAGGTATGAGACCATCTTTAGCACCCATAGAGAGCAACAGGTAAAATAATTGTTTGCTATATTCTGAGTTTTATATTCCTTTACAGAAGACTAGATGACAACTAACCGAGTAATAGTTAACATTTCCCGATTGTGTTACTTTCCTAATTTCTAATCTAATACCGTTATTGCTAGATACAATTGTTCATAAATATTTGAACCCAATAAACCTATCAAATGATATGTTGTTCCCAATGTAATCCCTCCCCCCCTTTATCAACACTCAGGAATAACAGTCGGAGATGGTTACAAAAGTGTTATTTTATTCAGATAACAAATTACAAATAACTCAATGAGAGAGTGAGACAACATATAGCGTTAGGAGTTGGAAATATAAATATATAAAAATTAGAGGCAAACATTCATTTAACTGGCATGAACTGGATAGATAAGTCTTAAAAACAAGCCAAAACCCAGACGGCATCATATTATGAGAGTCAAGTTATCAAAGAGCATTTCAGACGTAATTCAATACTCTTGCCTATAAAAGCCAACTCAAAATACATTAGACAATCTATACTAAATTGACCAAATTAACCTCAAATTGTCCTGCCATAGCAACAAATTAATTATCAAATAGAGCTTCAGATAAAATGATCGGCCAAGAAAGCGATCCAGCAAATACACATAGGAGTTAAGTTACTTTAACTGACAGTTCTCCTAGGTTAAACAATAACAATATAGTCTCATATGACAAAGTTCCTCCCGATAGAACATTAGAACACTAAACATATCAGAATATATTCACAAAAATCATAATATAAAAAACTACGCCGTAAAATGGCCTGCAAAAATTAACATTAGTAAATAAAGCTAAGACTGTGGTATGACCTCGCCGGCTCGCAACCCCTACTTTGACTATTATTTCATAAACTTTAAACATTTTCAACAAAGATAAATACTTTCTAAATAACCTAACAACATTAATATAATCCCCTAAAATATTACAATAAGAAGAGCTGGAAAACGACGCTATCAGTTTTAAAAGTCCGCCTCAAATGTCGGTATCCAAAGGGTAGAAAAGAACCCATCCGTTAAGCGGATAAGAAAGTTTTAAATTAAGGCACAGGATCTAAAGGTCTACCATAGGGATCGTAATAAAAGTAAACATGGTTTGAAATAACTGCCCAAAGATATTAAATATTATGATGGCTTTAAGAGCCCAAAATTTACCAAGTCCATAAAGTGCTTATAATTAATACATTTTAAGTATTACTAATACAGAACAATAATTTGGAATAGAATAGAACATTTAAAGCCATACAGGAATTTTTAATAACCTTACGTTTAAATCAGCCTCTAGCAATGTCTCTCACCTTGTAGCCAGCAAGTAATATGTTTCTAAAACACAGACATACCATCATTATATATCCTAAAACTATGCCACGTTCTCATGAAGAGCGGGAACAACAGGAGGGAGAGAGGAGTGGGGCAACCATACGTCTGGAGCATACTCTAACATGCTCCACATCTCCAAATGTGCGCAAAAGAATAGTCCTTGGAGTTGGCCGAACGCGGCCGACAGAGCGCAGTGAATTCGCGCTTGTCACTCTTCTTTTTTTCTGAGGGCATGGCTCAGCTCAGGAGTTGGAAATGAACCTCGGGCCGCTTCAGTCCAATATTAGCCAGTGTCGTGATGTGTTGTGAAATTATAGTTTGTTGCTGAGATGGGTCAACTG
The DNA here is from genome assembly GCA_039000515.1 of Timema cristinae. Taxonomy (NCBI): domain Eukaryota; kingdom Metazoa; phylum Arthropoda; class Insecta; order Phasmatodea; family Timematidae; genus Timema; species Timema cristinae. The sequence goes on from JBCFYV010011172.1 coordinate 96,041,283, forward strand.
GGGCCAGGATGGTGAGTGAGACAACCTCTTAATGTTTATATGTTGTAACAAGGTAACAGCAATAATATCTAAAATGTTTTTTCAGCGTTGCTATATAAACCTATTTCATTACTTCCTTAATTAATTTAAAAAATCCAATCAATTTTTTTTAATTACGACTTTGATGTGCACATGTAACCTTTATGTCTTTGTAACGAAAAAATGAGATAGGAAACTTTGTTTGTAATGTTAACTTGTACTTAGATACAATATTACTAAATATTGGCTGAGTAAATATTTTTTTACTATCAATTTTTATCTTTTAATTTAGAAGTAAACTAACACGTGGTTTGGAAGTGATTGTTTTATAGCCGCCATATTGAAACAAAATGGCGCAAGTAAATTTTTAACTATCAAATTAACTATTCTGACCTCTCATGTGTTTGTACCCATGCCAGATTTCAACTCAATTATTGGTACAGGGGTTTGGGCGTGATAGAGGAGCAAACAAACCTACAGATAGTCGGACAGACATTTCATTTTAATACACAAGCAGGGTAGGCAACAAGGGTACTATGATACAAAACATAGTTATATTGTATTTTCTATAAACGTCCTAATATTTCAGTGTGTGTAAACCTTACAAATATGATATTGTGACACGCATACTATACATATTTTTTAGCACCAAGTCTTTATACCCATTCGGTTTATGTTAATTACGCTAGTGTGTTAGAGATAAGTAAGGGTACCCGTATTTGCTTGAAGGGAGAGTGGAAAACAATTTATAAAAATCCATCAGTAGACCCGATGAGGATTCGATTTAAATATTAGATAACAACAGTTTAACATTTCAGGTTTGTGATAGTATCGAGAAGATTGTAACCCACCTCAGTGGCCACATGGTCTAACACACTAGTCTTATATTAGGCTAGAATGCTGAGGACGGTGAGATCGTGGTTCGATCTCGGTCGGGTGTACTGAGGATGGTTTTCCCTAATTGTTTTAATACACTCTTTCCTCGAAAATGTGGGTGCGCTTCACCTAAATTACACTTTCCTCATATAAAAACCAATTGGAGTAATTAGTACCCAGAGATATAACCCTAACAGGTAGTAGGACGCGGTACTAAGAGAAACAAAAGTACAGTCTAAAAAAAGTTTTTTTCAACCTTCTACAGAGTTGAACACTAATTTTTATCTTTGAGACCATCGTGACCCCTTGATGATCTTCAAGCATTATCCTAGTTTTTAAACTATTATTTTCTTCGAATCTTACTACCCATACGGGCTATCCACATTTAATTACACTTGTGGGGTCGGTAGACTACTATAATTTCTAGGAAATGTACCTTTATTTGCGTGGCGGGAGAAGGGGAAGCCGTTTAGGAAAAATCACTCTGATACACTGTCGGACGGTGATGTAAGGCCAGGTGAAATGTGTAACAGCATTTGTAATGGGTTTGAAATGTAAAGTAATAAGCGTTTGTTGCCCTTTAAGGGACTTGAACCCCTACCTCCTTACGTCACAGGGCGAGATGTGTACCCACATTTGCGCGTCATTGACACCTGAACACGGGGGGAATGGAACCCTCCAACACGGTCTGACTATCTTTGCCTGAATGAGAGATGGAAAAATAAAATTAGTTGTTGTACCATCATTTGCGAAGGGTTGAAATGTGAAAACATATATAGTAGTTTAAGAATCAAATAGCCAAAGGCTATTATTTATGCTTTTAGTGAGGATTATTTCGGATATATATCATTAACACCTGGATACGGGATTCGAAACTCGGACCTTTGGCACAACAACAAATAATTATCAGGCGCATTATAGGGTTTGTATTTATAAAAATAATTAGCGTTTGTCGACCTTGCAAGGATTTGAACCCTCCTACCTCCTTACGTCACAGGGAGTGATGTGTAACCACATTTGCGCGGCTGGAAAAAATAAAAACTACCACGGAGGGGTGGATAGCGGTCTTTCACGGCATATCGAACCCCCTAGCCACCAGAGGATTTAATACGTTCCTATTCACCAGACGCCTGACCATGAATTACAAGTAACGGTTGGGAAACCACCAATGCGGAAACAATATTATTGACCAATAAGAAGCCGCCACCTTTATATGCGGCACACCCCGTTAAAGCAGCTATAAATAGACCCTGAAATCATTACATTCGGTCATTATAATTAATCATTGCGGCTAGTAGACATAATGACTTTCGACGTGCTGGAAAATTGGATAAATTCAGGTATGTTTTAAAAGCATTTTATATATTTTAATGGTTATTATTTGGCTTATTACGTCTTTGATGTACAGCGGTATTTGTTCCTTTGATATACTGTCAAGAAGACACACCCCCTCCACCTGCAGCGTCGGTAGCGCCAATTAGCCCAGACCCTTTAGAAATTTTTAGCGAGGACGGAATTTGCCTGGCGGATGGCAACTGGTCCATGGGTAATTAGCGTCCATCTATAGATTTATAGAACTGGCAGTGGTTTTTTTCCACACGATAGTAATTAATATGTATTTATTTAATTTCAGATTACTGGGATCTATATGGGCAGGATGCCGGCCTGAGGGACTATGGGGTGCCCGCAGTGGATTTAGCTGCGTGTGTGCGGGCGCCACCCCTTGAAAGCGGTGAAGGGGAGATGGGTCCTGTACCGGCGTAGCTCCTAGAAGCGGTCGATGCTTTGCCCAGAATCGCTTTCTTCACGCCACCGTCAGCCTTCATCTCCCAGGGCCCTGCCGACGACACTGGAAATGATATCCCTGCTGTTTGGTGTGAAATGGACTTGATAGACCAGCTGATATGTAAGTTTGCCATTCTATATTTTAGTATAGTCTACAAGTAACAATACTATATAGCCAATAGGTTGGAAATAGACAGATTTTTACGCAAAAGTTATCTGCGTCCTCTCTTACCCCAAACTACCGTTGTTTCGCTGTTATACCAAAACCTTTTGTCAGCCGACCGCTTCGAGAATATTAGCTCTTATTAAATTGTATAGAAGGTTATTATTACAAACATTCAAATGCAAATAAAAGAGGGAGAAAATTATAACTGTCACTTTAGCCGTGTTCGCAATGTGTTGGATCAAATTCAACCGTAACCTTAGCGCATTCGATACTAAGCTAATGGTCCCAGATTCGATTCCTGACATGGCTAAAAATGTCGGTCTGATAAATTACCAGCTAGCGGACCGGATTTGTGGATGTCCAAGTCTTTTAAGTTATTCGCATTTCTGTATAAAAAAAGTGACCCGAGCTTTAGGTTGAAAAACAGTAACGGATTTAAATTAAATTATAATATTCAATGAAAAAAAAAGGTTTTATTTAATTCTAAAAGAAAATTATTTCTAACAATAGAAATTTTAAGTCTGACCATTAAAATTACTTTCTTCTATTTTTTACCATTTTGTTTTAAGACACGTCCCCCACCCCAACACCTTATTTAAAGATAGAGTTCTTGAATGATTACCGTGCTTGTGGTAAACCTGTTTACTTATCGGTCAAACAGATGGCATTGGAAGTCAGTTTAGAGCCAACAATTGCGCTCTGCCTTGCAATTATGGGGTTTTAATACGGGAACTATGTAGATTTAGGCCGGTATGCAAGAACGATGTTGGAGTAGGAGTAAAGGAGGAGTAAAGGCGGAGTCAGCTACTCTTGAGGAAGGAATCCGTGTCGTGCTAGAACGTCTGGCTTGAGTTACTCAAGGTCACGTGATGAAATATTACACAGAAGTACCACATCTCCAGGGGAAATAAAATTCACTAGATCCACCGCCTTCTAAAGTGTCGATTTTGCTTGTAAAGTTTGATAGCCTGCTTAAATATGTCCTCTTGTTGATAAACACATCGTAATTAATTAAGAGCGTGTGGTGAAGTAAGAAAGAGAAATGGTATTTATTAGAATTAAATAGGTAGTTTCCAACTGTCAAATGAAAAAAAAAATATATGTTAGGACCATCGCAGCCAAGAAGAAAGCGTGGGAACAAATTAATAGAATTTTAAATCTTCCAGTAACCTCCAAAGGGTGAGTTTATTTTTATCTTATATTATTTTCACTTTAATACTTTATATAAAATCACGTATATTGTTTGAGTAATTGGATCGTCTATAGAAATAAACACAAGTAAAGTAAAATCTTTAAACGTGTTTCTTATTTATGGTAAACACAAACGTCAACGTAACAACAAATTATTTGTAGGCCTATGCTATTAATTTGCGTAGGCCCTAGCGTTGATAAGTTTTATTCCCTTTCTCTGTAGGCTTAGCGTTTATTTTTGCATAGTATAAGTCGAAACAAAAGTTTTGAAATTCTAAGAACGAGTGGAATTTATATATTATTGAACTAACCTAATCTTTACTCTTAACTTTATGTATTTTGTCTACTGGTAGGTCTTAGTAGGCCTGATTTAGCACTTTAGACCAGTACTATCTTAGGCTAGTTAACCTTCAATATAATATTTTTGTACAAGGTCTAGGCCTAGTCACAAAGTAAACATAGTAACTAAACTAACAATGTCATCCTCATAAATAGAAAAATATTACAACATACAAATACACAGTATTACCTTGAAGTTTATAGAGACAACAAATTTCATAAAATGCTTCACTGATTATTAGAACCAGTATATTAATATAGCCAGCTGTATAGTGGGAACATTCATTAATATAGGCCTTTATAATAATTTATAATAACCATTAGTAATCTTTTCTTGCTTGATAACAAAGACACCTCAAGTTGACCTAGTTGGAACTGTGTTTATATTATATTGTGAATCATTTTAGAACTCTGGTTCACCTGCACAAACATTGGGACATTGTCAAATCAAGAAGGAAGAGGCAACTAGTTGAAGAGACAGTGGAACTGATGAGCACTGGACGAGGGCCCTACAATTCTCACAAGCCATCATGTCCCAGGGTCAAGGTGGTAGCCCCCCATAACTGCTGCTCTGAGGTCTACAGGTTACACCGTTACTGTCAATGCCATTATGGAGTATCTCGATACAACAGGTAGGCTATGTGAGATATTACAACTATAAGGTTCATATTTACAGAGAGATGCACACACAGAAACAGATTTTATAAGTTTATTTATATTCATAGATATAATTTGGACTGAGAAGGGTAGGCCTACTATTTACTTTTTAATAAACAAAATATTGATATACATACAAAATAGGTGTAAGTTTCATGATAGTATACAGAAAATTAACAATTGTTTACAAAATTAATAACATGATTGTCATAAACATGCTAACTCCTGAAAAACGACTTTGTTGACTTTAATCTGAATGGACATGTCTAGTATTGGTGGATGGAGTCTTTAAGAGCAAATAATGCACACTTGTCGATAAGTTAGGCCTGTCCTTTGAATCTTGTTTTAGTTATCGTACATAACATATGTGTCCTTATAGTGAGTGTTAGGTTTAAGATGTAGGTATGTGTTTACAAATTATAATGTGCAATATCAATCAAACTTGCATCTGTTGACCTGCAATGCTTTGAATGTTAAATTACATTTTCAAAAGCTTATTTGAAAATGTAATCTAAATGGTTTTAATTAAAAGCAATTTGATGATTATGTGCATTGACACCCTAATTTAGTATTCTAGTAAAAAGGACTTGCAGAAAACAAGCCATTGAAACATTTATCTGTGCAATATACAATGGTAAGAATGTTAATTTATTAGAGTTATTCTTTGATATTATTGGAAGTAGCAGCTGAAGTTCACATGACTTGACATCTGACTTATGAAAGCTGTTTTAATAACATCTAAAATTTAATAAAACCTCCCCATTTAAACATACTAGCTATGCTTGTTTTGTTCATACTATCCTTTATTTTTCAGATTTCCCAACTACAAGCAGTGTCAGTTTGTCGCTGCCATTTATTACACCAGTGCTTCAAGTCTCGGTCAGCCTTTTCACATCACCTGCATCCCTCTTGGGGACCCCAGACCTTTAAATTTGACTATTATATGTAAAATATTTGACAAAACATACAAAACAATTATAATATTTCCACATTTATTGTTAACACTATTATTATCTTTATATCTGCATTCAAGTGAATCAATTTTCTTTTTGATGAACTAGAAAGTGTTTAATTTAGAGTGAGCTCTGATAGATGAACATTAGGTTGTTGCTCCGTAGTTAGACCTAAGGTTAGGAATCTTTGTTGATTACTTTTGACATTTTTGTGATGGATCTATTTCTCTTGAATAATAAATACCGTAACCTGATTATTTTTTTTTACCAAGAAAGCAGGCCTATAAACAAAAACATCATATTCAATTTTTTCTAAACACTTTTGTTTACTATGTTTAATGTTCCGATTGATAACTAACCTTTATATCTTTATATAGACCTGTTATAGCTAGGTAGTTTATAATAATTTTACATAGTAAATTACTGTTTATTAATATTTTATACATTTAACTTGCTATTATGTCTCAAATTATGAAACATAAAATTATAGGACTTAAGAATTGAGCCTAGATGTTTCGGCTATAGAATTTATAAAACCACCAAACATTTTCCCATTTGTTAAAAACATTATTCATATTAGGGTCATTTTCAAGTGATGTGTAGTAAAATTACAATTTCCAATATCCATTGTGTCGAGATCGTTCACCCTGCATTAACCTATAAAATGTAAATATATCTACATTCTTATGTTATAAAGTGATTAGGGAACTTTTCACTTCCACTCTGGAGGGTTTCTGGGGTACTTGATTTCCTGTTTTTATGTTAACCACTTATGTTGTTGCTAAGGACTGCAGGTATCTTAATTCAGCATTGCAAATTAAATTTTGACAATTTATATATATTTTTTTTGTCTGGCCAATCTCTAGTGTTTATCTTTTAAAATAAACTGACTGTGAAAAAATGATTATAATTATTTCCATTCCTTAGCAGGGTGGTTTATTATTTTCATCTCAAGGTCCAAATTTGAGCATCTGTTTGCACCACAAGCCGAAGATATATCCAGTAGTTTGTCTTAATAATATAGGCTCGCAAACAACACTCAGAAATTATTTTTAATATTATATTAAATAGATTATATTTGGAAGAAGGTAAAGAAAAGGTAGATAGAAACATAAAAAAGGGACGAGTTATATTATAGTTATATTATATAAATTGTAATTTTGTCTGGAGAATCTGTCCAATTATGTCATAGATAAGTTTAATTAAATACATCAAAAATATTTTATGAAATGTCAATCACTTTCTCTGAACTTAGCATTATTAAATAATATATTATACCGATTTTTATCAATAAAATAAATGCATAACGAGATGCAGCCATGAGCTTTTCTAAATAAATGTTATTTGAATCATCAGGCCTTCTTCCAATATTTGCCTGGTAAGTATTAAAGCAAGTGGGAATTTAATAGTGTATAAGGCCAAATTATTTTGGTTTGTTTACGTTTCTATTATATTGAATCGAACTTCAACAATATTGCATACAACATATTCACTAAATGTGTTACAAATCATATAACATGATCAACACTAAACCCACCTCGGTGGTGTAGTTGGCTAACACGCTACTTTTGTGTTGAGCTAGACCACAGAGGATAGGAAGAGTTGAGGTTCGAATCTCAGTCGAGTGAACTGAGGTGAATTTTCCTAAATAGTTTTTCACTCTCCCTCCACACAAGTGTGGGTTCACTTCCTCTAAATTCAACCTTTCATATTCCCAACACATTACCTAGTGTAATTAGTATTTAGGCGTACAACCCGAATGGGTTGTAAGATGTAGAGCTAGAAAAAATCTCTAATACATTATTATTATTACTATGGTACTTTGGTGTCAACGTGCTTGGTTACAGTACCTGTAATCTGAGGCAGGAAAACATCCAGGTTTACAACTCCAGTGCAACCCCCCCCTTAATATCTATAAGGTGAGAGAGGCAGTAAATTAGGTAAAGAGTTACCTGAATGAACATAACAATTTTATTTAGTCAAAAAAGAACAATAACAAGCTGAGCAAACAATCAACACCGCGTGAAGCGCGCTTTTCCGTCCACCGCGGAAATCAATTACATCAAAGGTAAACATAAACGTTACCTCCTCAAAACAAATCACGTTACATTAAATCCATCAAAGGTAACGGTCCGGGATCTCAGTGACATGGTCATTGGTTACTTCGATAAATTGATTAGTTCCTAAACTGGTTACTCTAGCGTTTAAGTTATCCACCCTAGTATAAATATATATCTTTCTTACAGACGCCCGTAGCAAACGTGACGTCATAGCAATCAAACAAGGCCACAAGGTAATAATAACTTAACAACCCTAGGCGTTTAACTTGGCGAACAAAGATGAGTCCAGAAACAGCTATACTCGAAAACAACATAAGCCGGGTTTCGAACCCAGGACCTGACAATCTCAGGCTAAAAGCTAATATTGGCAAATGTATGAAGTACATTTGAATAGGGCCCAGACCCTGAATATAAGTGGTGGCGAAAGCGACGGTCTAACTCCCAGCAGCGATAAGCGCGTAGCATAGTCAATAATCAAATAAACATAAGTTAATAACAAAGTCCAAATAGTAATTTAGAAAGAGTTCCCCCCATGACGCCGAAATAGTAATTTTGGTAGGAAAGTAATATCCCCCGAAAACCCAGTCGCTGCCCTCACCTCTTATCCTCGAGCCGGTGGGGTAGTAAGTGACCTGAGATCCCGGTACCGCTAGTATTTATACGAAATATAATTCTCAGAGAAGGGGGGCGGATCGAAGGAAAGGAAGGTTGGAGAACATTACAAACAAGGGGGGAGAGAGTTCGAGACTCATATCGAACACCTAGCACCTTCTCGAAGCTCGGCGAAGGCGGAAACGGAACTCTTCTATCCATCTTCTCTACTGGCCGAACACGTGGTCGAGCCTCGTTGCCGGCAGGCGCGGACACGCCTTCAGTCAGTCCGATGTATTTGGCGAGAGCGTAGGTCGCCGGTCAAGCTAGTGCCGCGTGTTGACTCAGTTGGCTGTCCCAGTTGGCGAGTGTTGTTACCATGTAAGTCGTTACATCGCTGTCCCAGTTGTCTGTCCAAGTTGGTGAGTGTTGTTACAATGTAAGTTGTTACATCCTCCCCCCCTGACGGGATGTCAGAAGGAGTCCTCAGCAGTAGGCGTAACGGCAGGGCGGTACCTTCCCTGCCGTTAGTGGCAGACAATGGGGAGATGATCCACACGAACCCTCATGACAGTCCTTGGATAGCCGGCCTCATGGTCAAGTAGTAAGCCCACCCGGTAGTGGCGCTCTGACAGATCCTGGAGTAGCTCACGCCGGAGTACTACACGCACGGCACTGACGCTCTCGCTCTCCTTCTTTCTGACGACCCATTGAAGCTGAGACTCGTCCCACATATCAGTCGGCCCAGCCAGCCTCCGTCTTCTGTAGACGACGCGTTCGATATCTCGCCCCGAACCAAAAGGGAAGGGGAGGGAAGGGTGAAGACCTCTCTGAGAACAAATAAACTACAGTTACAAAAATAATATAAGTGTACAGTCTACAATGCTCTGACACGGCTGCTGGCAGGCGCAGTCCATCTAATCCAGTTCATCACGGCACTTAGTGCGCATCCACATGAGGCTATGCCTCCAAGTAGACACAACAGGAACAAGAGTGTTCTACAAGGGCAAGCACTGCATCATCTTCCTTTTTCATATAGTACGCGCGCACACACGCGTATGGATTCTTCCAAGTTCCCAGAGTGACACTCAAACATAAGTCACTAACCATTAGATATATATAGAAGTTCGGGTAGGCCTACCCCTAAGATTCGAATCAATGTCCAATATAACAAATAAGCATAACCTACGATAAACCCTAAACTTTACACTATATAACCTATGATAATTCCTAAATTTTACTCCATATACACATAAATAATACTTAACCAATAACACGTCCTGCCTTCTTGCACAGGACGTGGACTCACTACGTCACCGCCTTGAGGTGGCTAACGTGGGCGCGGCGGGTTACAGAAGGGTCCACAATGTCCACTAGTAGGACTGAGACGGGCGTTAGGAACTTGTCGATGTGCCATGGCCCACTCCATTTGAATGCCAGCTTAGCCGACGTCTTGTCCATCGCCGAGCTCAAGGGGAAGCATTTACAAACTACTTTGTCACCCACATTAAACGGGACGGGGACACGTCCCCGATTGTAAGTAGCAGCTACTTTCCTCCTAGACTTTAACAAATTTTTATAGGCGAGTTCACACTTCTCTTCAAAGGGGCGGTCATGGGCGTCAGATAAGAGCGGGTCAACATCCCACGTGGTTAAGAGGGGGTGGTTTAAATCCCTATTCAAGAAGACCGAGGCAGGAGTGGCTCCGACTGACTCGTGGTACGCAGAGTTGAACGCGACGTTCAGAAAGTCGAGGTCCTTGTCCCAATGAGAGTGGTCCTGGTGGTGGAAAATAGTTAGCGCCACATTTAAATTCCTATTAAAACGCTCAACGTGGTTGGGGGAGGGGTAGTATGGGCTGGTGGTCACGTGTTTGACCCCCAAGAGAAGCACATGTCTTTGAAAGCCTTCGAACGGAAACAGGGGCCATTGTCACTAACCACAACCTTAGGGGTTCCTAGAACGCCCCACACCCGCCTAGATAAGGCATTAACAGTCGTAGATGCCTTCATGTTCCTAAGGGGAATTAACACCACAAATTTAGAAAATGCATCCAGCACTACCAAAATAGACGTGTTGCCCTGGGAGGAACGCGTAAGGGGCCCAACATAGTCAACAAAAACTTTCTCCCAGGGGCGTGTGGCAACGTCAGCAGAATGAAAACCAAATTTCGAGTTTTGTGAGGGTTTGGCCCTTTGGCAGGCCTCACACTTGCGCACCCATTCCCTTACGTCCTTGGGCAAGTTGGGCCAATAAAACTCCTTGGAAACTTTCTTCTCAGTTTTGAGCACCCCACAATGCCCACCCAAAACAGAATCGTGGAAGTACTTAAGTAGCATAGGCCTGAGCTTCTCGGGAATATAGTATTTGGGTCTCCCCCTAATATTAGTCACTAAGAGACCCTTGCGCAGGCGATAGTTCCCAACTACTTCCCCAGTTCTAATCCTATCTACGAGCTGTTTACAAAATTCATCCTCGGCCTGATGAGCACCAATTGAAATAAAAGATTCTGGGATGGTGTGAATCACGCTTAGCGTTCCCACCTCCGCTTCATCTCCTACAGGGTCAAGATCCTCTGCCATCCGCGACAACGCATCAGCTACAACATTCTCTTTACCCGCGACATGATGGGTAGTGAAGTCAAACCTAGAAAGCCTCCAGATCCAGCGGCCTATTTTACCCAACTGTTTGGGGTGGTTCCATAGCCAGGTCAGCGCCATGTTGTCTGTATACAGGTCAAACTTTCTAAGCTCTAGGTAGTCTGAGAACTTTTCTACTGCGAAAACACAACCTAAGCATTCCTTTTCGTACGTACTGTACTTTTTCTCAGCAGCATTTAAGGTCTTGCTGGCGAACGCTACCGGCCTACATCCATCAGGGGTTCGCTGCGAAAGCACCGCGCCGAGGGCAATTGACGACGCATCAACATGTAAAATAAAAGGGAGGGAGAAGTCGGGCATGCGCAATACCGCCGGAGAGACAAGGTGCCGTTTGAGGCGAGAAAGGCATCATTTTGTTCCCGACCCCACGCAAATACAGCTCCCTTTTTCTTAAGGCTGTTTAGCGGGTAAGCTAACTCAGAGAAAGAGGGGATAAACCTGGCGTAATAAGCGCACATCCCCAAAAACCTAGAAGTTCCCTTTAAATTCTTCGGGGTAGGGAAGTCAAGAATAGGCCTGACTCGCTCAGGGTCAACGAGCAAATTTCCCCGGGAAATAACATATCCCAGATACGGGACAGACTCCTTAGCCCATGTAACCTTTTCGGGATTAACAGTGAGTCCAGGGGAAATGCTCCCCCCTAAAAAAACCCAAACATCCCCAAAAACCCAAAAAATTCCATGGGATTAAAACCCTTTTTAAAACCTTTAAAAACCGGGGACCAAAATCCACCCCTTAAAGGTTCTCCCCACTTCCCTTAATTTTAATCTATTCAAAATCAACCTAAAAATTAAAACCCCCCCCCATTTTCCCCAATTACACCTCCCAATAACCCGAACTTCCAAACACCCATAAACCCCGGAAAAATTCCCCCCATTTAACCCCCCCCCCTCAACCCCCTCATCGCTTAAAATATTCTTTTAAAATTCTAATAACCAACTAAATCCTTTTTACCTTTTTTTACGAGAAAAAAAATTAAAGGCAAATTCCCAAAAAATTTTTTCAATTCATCCTTAAATTTATCCAAACTCCCCCTATTAAACAAATTCCCAAAATTTTAAAAAAAAACTAAACTTCCAACCCCCCTTTTTTACTTTTCTAATCACTAAACAAATTTAAAATCTTTCTTTTGTTTAAAAAATAAACCCCCTAATACCCCGAAAAAAATTCGGTTAAGTCCCGTTTTTAAAACACCCTCAAAAAATCGGGGTTCCCCCTAACAAATTTTAACGGGGGGGCCCCAAAATTTTAAACCAAAATTAAAAACTTCCTTTAAACTAAAAAAAAAAAAAAATTTCCAATAAACCCCTAAACTTTAAATTTCCCTTTTGGGGAAAAGTTTTTTTCCCCCCCCAATTTCAGCAAAATCTTTTTTAAAAAACCCCACTATGTTGCATAAAAAAACCTTTTTTTGTTTTTTTAAAATTTACCAATTTTATAAAAATTTTCATTTTAAAAAAATCATTGTATTTTTACTTGTCCCCCTTTTCCAACCTCCAATTTCATATGAAAAAGTACAAAAAATTTTTCAAATTTTTCATAAAAATATAACCCCTTTTTATATTTCCCCTTTTTTTTTTAAATTTTTTCCCTTTTTCCCCCCCTCCTAAAGGGAATTTTTTCACTAACTAAAGGCCAAAAGACAAATTAAATACCAAATTAAAAAAAAAAAAACCCCCCCTCAAAACTTTTCCCCTTTTAAAACCCCCCCCTAACCTTTTAACCAAATAAACGTTAACCCTAAAAAAATCAACTTTTCCCTTAACCACATTTAAACTTAACCAAACCCCTTTTAAACCCCTCTGCTTACCTTTTCAACCCCCCCTTTTAAATCTATAAGTTAAAACTAAATTAAATAAAGAAATTTAAAAATAAAAAAATTTTTTTTTAATAAAAAAGCAAAACCCTACAAAAACCCCAACCCAAGCCCTTTTTTTTCCTCCACCCAAATCAAATTCACAAAGGGGAAACTAATTTTCCCCCCCAAAACAAATTACTTAATTCCCAAAAATTTTTTTCATTTCCCGGCAATTTTTCTTATAAAATTTTATTTAAAATTTTCTCTGCTTTAAATCCCCCAAAATAAAAATATTTATTTTTAAACCTACAAACTTAAACAACAAAAAAAACAATTTAAAATCTTAACAAACCCTACTTTTACTTCAAAAAAATTAGCCAAACCAAAATCAAAAACAAAAACTTTTTAACCCAGCCTTTTTCCCCAAACTTTAAATTAAATCATTTAATCCCAAAAATATAAGTTGGGGGGCAAACAACCCCCCACAACAAACCGGGCCAAACAGTTAAAAAAAAACTAAACTAATTTAACAAAATCCAAAATTTAATTTAAAAAATTCCCCCCAGACCCCAAAATAATTTTTTTTAAAAAAAAAAATAAAACCCCCCCTGCCTCCCCATCCTCATTTAATTTTTAAACTAATCCCACCTATTTTTAAAAATTATTTCTCAAAAAACGGTCAAGGGAAAATTTAGAAAATTAAATCCAAAAAAAATTCCAACCTAAAAAACCTACCCCTTTAAAATGAAAACCCCCAAAAAAAAAAAAAAATATACTTTTTACTTCCCAAAACATGGTCCCCCTTTCCGGGGGGCCACACCTTTTTCCCCAAATTTTTTTAACTTTTTCGCCTCAATTTCGCCCCTTTATCATTCTCCCCCTTTTCATTTTTTACCATTAATCATCCTCCCCCTTTTTCTTAAAATTTATTTTTAAAAAAATTTTCCCAAACTAAAAAAAATTAAAAATTTTTATTTCAAAATTATTTTTTGCCCTCCTCAAGAACCCATAAATTTTTTTAAACAAAAAATTTTTTTAAAAAAAATTTTTTAATTTTACTATTCAACAAATTTATTTTTTTTTCCACATTTTATCCTGCCCCCATCAACTTTTTAAATTTTTTAATTTTTACAATATAAAAACCCAAATAAATAATTACTTTTTCCAAATTTTAAAATATTCAAAAAACCCAAAAACTTTAAATCTAAGATAAATCTGGGTTTAAACCCACAATTAAATAAGTTTTTTAAATTTTTTTTTTCCTTAAATTGGGATTCCTTTTAATCCAACTTTTCCCCATTCCCCAAAAACTTTAAATTTTTATCAAATTAACCCGGGCAAAAATAAAAAATTCCCCAAAAAAAAATTTTTATTGGGCCCTGAACCCCGGGTACGCAGTATTTATACGAAATAAAATTCTCAGAGAAGGGGGGCGGATCGAAGGAAAGGAAGGTTGGAGAACTTTTACAAACAAGGGGGGAGGAGAGGTTCGAGACTCATATCGAACACCTAGCACCTTCTCGAAGCTCGGCGAAGGCGGAAACGGAACTCTTCTATCCATCTTCTCTACTGGCCGAACACGTGGTCGAGCCTCGTTTGCCGGCAGGCGCGGACACGCCTTCAGTCAGTCCGATGTATTTGGCGAGAGCGTAGGTCGCCGGTCAAGCTAGTGCCGACGTGTTGACTCAGTTGGCTGTCCCAGTTGCGAGTGTTGTTTACCATGTAAGTCGTTACATCGCTGTCCCAGTTGTCTGTCCGAGTTGGTGAGTGTGTTTACAATGTAAGTTGTTACACCAGTAACAGTAAAAGAAAATTAAAATAGTCTATTTCAAAATTATTATTAGCCCTCGCTGGCAAGGACCACAATCATCATGGTTTTTAACACACATATATTTATATATAAACATGATATTATGTTCTCTCTACGATCAGTGTCAGAGCAGTTTTGTATTATGTTTTTGTCATGCTTGGCACAGAGTGTATCATGGCCCGCCAGTACAGTCTGTGTAAAGTTTGTGTCTTGATATTGTACAAGTATAAACACTAAAATAAATAATTCACTTTTGTGGCCACATGGTCTAAAATATCAAACTCACAAAAAAACTAGACTGCTGAAGATAGGGAGATCATGGTTTGAATCCCAGGCAAGTCTAACGAGGGTGGTCTTTTGTAAATGGTTTTTTCCCTTTTTCCTTGCAAATGTGTATACACTATTTAATCCAAACTTCCTCATCCCAGAAACAGTGTGATCAGTATGTATGCATATAACCTGACCAGATAGTACGACAGTGCTAAATCGACAAGATTGTGTATATGATCGGTGATAAAGATCGTACAACTAATTGTGTGTGGATTTCTTATTAGTAAGTTTAAAATGTAAGAATTTAGAGTTGAATTTACGTAACAATATATCCACCTTAGCATAAAGGGATTAAAAATCTACTCTGCTGAGTAGAACGAAAATAATAGTTTCCTCTCTCTCCTTGGGACATACATTTAGCATCAAAATGAGCAGTGATAACCTGCTAGTTTCCACCATTCTCCATTTCATTAGAGGTCTGTAAGGTCAAGATAATGGATGTCCACATTTGGTACGTGTGTTGATACAAGAAGTCTGTTCCTAACGGAACATGAAACCAGCTATATATAGTAACATTACCGATGTTTTGATTCGCCCGCCACAATGATTTTAATAAGGTTCCAACTGTAATAGTCCATGTGGTGAAGCCCAGACTCTCAGATGGACCCCCGGGGCTCTGGACAGGGATGTGGGTGCAGCCTCTTCGATATGAAACTCCAGGAAGTTGGCCTAGTCATAGAACAGCATTCGCACAGCTCCCAATTCAGCTTCTGTGGTGGGAAACCACACCACATGTTGCATGTTTTGGGCCAACCAAATTGATATTTTCTTAACAACACGCGATACCGTTGACTGGTCAACATTGTAGGCCTACATTTCTCCGCCAACAACCTAAAAATGGAAAAACAAAGTTACTAGCCAATTTTAAAAAATTATAAGAATAGATATGTCTGTAGTCCAACCTAGGCCTACTGTGATTTTTTAGAGGTAAGGTTATTTTGGATTTTATATATATACAAAAAATCAATATTAAATGTCAACCAAAATCCCAATAGCTACTGTATGTCACAAAACAATCAATTAGCCTATTTGCTTCAATTACATAATTAAAAACAATGGAAGAAATATGTTGTCAGTAAATAATACAAGTCCTAATATTAATTAAACTTATATACTGATGCTAAATTAATCTTAACTAACACATTACAAAAACAAACATGAAAATTTATTAATGTATTCAATCCAAAAATTTAAATTAGTTGTTCATTCTTAAAAAAAAAGTTAATAACAATGTTTTTTGTAAGTTTAGTAATAATAAATAATATAACCTTAAAAAAAAGTATATTTATAATTTGGTATTAACTTACTTGTAAGCATTCCGTGGCATAAAACTGAAGGGTGGTCAACATTTGTTGTAAATGAAGCAGTGGAAGTCATCGTTGTGTTTCAGGATTGTCAATTTCCAACGTAGGGAAGATATCTTGTCATGCAACTTCCTTCTAAAATAGAAAATATTTTACGAAATTTTTCGTCAGAATAAGCCTAACAGGTATCCTGGAAATCCCTAACATGCCTCCGTTAAATCACAACAACTTTATTAGCCTCTTCTTCAAAATAGTCGTCGATAACGTCTAAATACGTGACAATCCGGTAGTCATGTAGCGCCATATTTTCTTGACAACACAAAACAAAATAACAGATGTTTGACATCTCTATTGCTCATGCGCGCCGCGCTGGGGTAGCCCTGTGTATAAGGGATAGGAGTAAACCTATGTATAAGGGATAGGAGTAAAGCAGAAGGCTGGTCGAGACCAACCTTTGGAATTACTCAAGCACGCGCCCGCGCGCTCGTCCTAGCAAGCAAATCAACCGTCCTCCGCCTTTACTCCTTCTCCGCCTTTACTCCTACTCGTTCTTGCATACGGGCCATAAAGATAATAATAGTGTTAACAATAAATGTGGAAATATTATAATTGTTTTTAATGTTTTGTCAACTATTTTACATATAATAGTCAAATTTAAAGGTCTGGGGTCCCCAAGAGGGATGCAGGTGATGTGAAAAGGCTGATCGAGACTTGAAGCACTGGTGTAAGAAATGGCAGCGACAAACTGACACTGCTTGTAGTTGGGAAATCTGAAAAATAAAGGATAGTATGAACAAAACAAGCATAGCTAGTATTTTTAAATGGGGAGGTTTTATTAAATTTTAGATGTTATTAAAACAGCTTTCATAAGTCAGATGTCAAGTCATGTGACCTTCAGCTGCTACTTCCAATAATAATCTCTGCTTCCAATAATATCAAAGAATAACTCTAATAAATTAACATTCTTACCATTGTATATTGCACAGATAAATGTTTCAATGGCTTGTTTTCTGCAAGTCCTTTTTACTAGAATACTAAATTAGGGTGTCAATGCACATAATCATCAAATTGCTTTTAATTAAAACCATTTAGATTACATTTTCAAATAAGCTTTTGAAAATGTAATTTAACATTCAAAGCATTGCAGGTCAACAGATGCAAGTTTGATTGATATTGCACATTATAATTTGTAAACACATACCTACATCTTAAACCTAACACTCACTATAAGGACACACTTGTTATGTACGGTAACTAAAACAAGATTCAAAGGACAGGCCTAACTTATCGACAAGTGTGCATTATTTGCTCTTAAAGACTCCATCCACCAATACTAGATATGTCCATTCAGATTAAAGTCAACAAAGTCGTTTTTCAGGAGTTAGCATGTTTATGACAATCATGTAATTAATTTTGTAAACAATTGTTAATTTTCTGTATACTATCATGAAACTTACACCTATTTTGTATGTATATCAATATTTTGTTTATTAAAAAGTAAATAGTAGGCCTACCCTTCTCAGTCCAAATTATATCTATGAATATAAATAAACTTATAAAATCTGTTTCGGTGTGTGCATCTCTCTGTAAATATGAACCTTATAGTTGTAATATCTCACATAGCCTACCTGTTTTATCGAGATACTCCATAATGGTATTGACAGCAACGATGTAACCTGTAGACCTCATAGCAGCAGTTATGGGGGGCTACCACCTCGACCCTGGGACATGATGGCTTGTGAGAATTGTAGGGCCCTCGTCCAGTGCTCATCAGTGCCACTGTCTCTTCGACTAGTTGCCTCTTCCTTCATGATTTGACAATGTCCCAATGTTTGCGCAGATGAACCAGAGTTCTAAAATGATTCACAATATAATATAAACACAGTTCCAACTAGGTCAACTTGAGGTGTCTTTGTTATCAAACAAGAAAAGATTAATAATGGTTATTATAAATTATTATAAAGGCCTATATTAATGAAAGTTCCCACTATACAGCTGGCTATATTAATATAGTGGTTCTAATAATCAGTGAAGCATTTTATGAAATTTGTTGTCTCTATAAACTTCAAGGTAATACTGTATATTTGTATGTTGTAATATTTTTCTATTTATGAGGATGACATTGTTAGTTTAGTTACTATGTTTACTTTGTGACTAGGCCTAGACCTTATACAAAATTATTATATTGAAGGTTAACTAGCCTAAGATAGTACTGGTCTAAAGTGCTAAATCAGGCCTACTAAGACCTACCAGTAGACAAAATACATAAAGTTAGGAGTAAAGATTAGGTGAGTTCAATAATATATAAATTCCACTCGTTCTTAGAATTTCAAAACTTTTGTTTCGACTTATACTATGCAAAAATAAACGCTAGGCCTACAGAGAAAGGGAATAAAACTTATCAACGCTAGGGCCTACGCAAATTAATAGCATAGGCCTACAAATAATTTTTTGTTACGTTGACGTTTGTGTTTACCATCAATAAGAAACACGTTTAAAGATTTTACTTTACTTGTGTTTATTTCTATAGACGATCCTGCGTATAGCCCGAATGGGTAGTAAGACGCGGTGCTAATAATAATAATATAGACGATCCAATTACTCAAACAATATACGTGATTTTATATAAAGTATTAAAGTGAAAATAATATAAGATAAAAATAAACTCACCTTTTGGAGGTTACTGGAAGATTTAAAATTCTATTAATTTGTTCCCACGCTTTCTTCTTGGCTGCGATGGTCCTAACATAATTTTTTTTTTCATTTAACAGTTGGAAACTACCTATTTAATTCTAATAAATATCATTTCTCTTTCTCACTTCACCACACGCTCTTAATTAATTACGATGTGTTTATCAACAAGAGGACATATTTAAGCAGGCTATCAAACTTTATAAGCAAAATCGACACTTTAGAAGGCGGTGGATCTAGTGAATTTTATTTCCCCTAGAGATGTGGTACTTTGTAATATTTCATCACGTGACCTTGAGTAACTCAAGCCAGACGTTCTAGCACGACACGGATTCTTTACTCAAGAGTAGCTGACTCCGCCTTTACTCCTACTCCAACATCGTTCTTGCATACCGGCCTAAGAGATAGTGCTCCGGCGCCGCCAGCTGTGAATGCCCTTCACCCTGCCGCAGGAGCATCGCCAGCCGAGCCAAGGAGACGATGTTCGAGTCCAAACTGCGGCGAGGCAGACGATGTCCCCGGTCCTCCACAACCCGTGACGGTGGCAGCGGGGCCATCTTCAGCACGACAGTCAGGAATTATTAGCCCAATAAATCAGGTTGGTGGATCATTGTCCCAAGGTGTCCCTCTTCGAATCATCGAGGAGAAAATTAAGCAATTAAAGTGTTTTTTTAATGTCGGGCGTGAATTGATCATACAATTAGGGATACCAGAGAGCGATCGTGACACTTAAACCTGGCTTGAGGAGCAAATCAATGCTTTGATAGGGCGTCTGCAGGACCATGGAGTTAGCACCGAGGATCACGCAGGTCTACTATTAGTCAACACAGACTCCTTGTTAAGACCTGTATTTGTCTCATTTAGGTGGGCAGATCAGCTTGACGTTCCATCTGTGCTTTCTAATGTAGAACGAGTGCTACCAAACAATACTTCGATCCTCACTTCCCCCTTGTATGTCAAGTTACACCATTTTAAAGAGCCATGTGGGTGGGGTGGTCATAAATTTGATAAACTCTCTCACGCTAGCTTATATAGCCATAATAGCAAAGGAATCATTACAGGGTGGGTGCCGAGACTTCGAGAGGGAAGGATGTGCTCCACTTAGTAAATTTTCAGACGAATGTCTAAACACCCTGCGGAGATACCCTACGCTGACACTTAGCTAAGCTCTGGACGGACGTATCGGTGGTATTTGTTGTAGTGGATGCTAACGGTGCCAACGAAGCCGTAAAGCGTAACCAGCTGCGAAGCACTACTTCGCAGTCTAAGTCCGTCCTCCGAGACACCACTCAACACACCAAATCCCTCCCACACTGCACTGCACCAAAGCCTCTTCATACTGGCCACTAACCTTCTCTTTTTAGGGCTGCGTGAAATGGCCGCCACCACACTGACCTCAAAATCACTCGGATCAAAAATGACGCCAGCACCGAGAGAACAATCTACTAGTGACGACACCGAAATGGAATCTGACACGGGACATTTACACTGGCCTCCAAACTCACAAGGAAACGAAAATTCAAAGCTGAACAAAACACATTACAACCTCAAACCAGTTTACGCCCTAAAAAGGGGCGAAAATGAAATTGAAGTCACTATGACTGACCACTCTCAATCCACCAACAATGACGCACCAGGAGAGACACCCAAACTACGACTACCACCAATAGTGACGAGGGATCACAACACTACATGAGAATTTCGAAGTACGCCAAGGAATTGGGAAACAATACCAATTTGTATTTCCTGAAGGACGGCCTCAAAATCCACACCACCACCAAACAAAACTTTGACTTAATGCAACTCTTGCTAAAAGACTTTAAACAAGAGTACTACACTTACTCACTCCCAAGAGACAAGCCAATCCACGTGGTCGTCAAGGGGCTACCTCCAAACATGCTCACGGAGGATCTACAAAAAGAACTTGTAGGGCTGGGCTTCCCCGTAACACACGTCAGACAATTCACGAGAAAAATACCGGCAACAAGCACCATTCAGACGTGGAAGGTGACACTTGCAAAAAAACAATCAAATCACATACATTTACAAGATTAAGTTTATAAACAACATTATAGTGCGATTTGAACCCTACATCCCTCCCCTCAACAAAATAGCACAATGCCACAAATTCCAGAGATTCGGCCACACACAGAACAACTACCAAAACCATCCTAGATGTGTCAAATGCCTGTCAGCACAGGACATTAAGGACTGGAAAAAAAAAAAAAAAAAAAAAAAAAGACAACACCACCCCTGCACGATGTGTTAACTGTAGAGGAGATCACTCCGCAAACTACAGTAAATGCCCCGTGTACAGAAAACTCCTGGATGAAAAACTGTCACAACACGCTGCAAAGACGGATCCCACGTTCCCCACAAGCCACAGGTAGGGACTGCCCAACACTTCCCCAAAGACCCAAGACAATGGTTGAAACGCGCCAATTGAGGTCGCATCTACAAGCCGGCAATACATCCAGGTTGTGCGACAGTCAACAAGGCCCCCACAGCAAGCCACCCAAGGACAAACCTCCACAGCCAAGCACTCCACCGCCCACCAATTAGTTAATCTAGTAGATGATGCCACTCTGGCTTTTGAGGAAAAACAATATCTATTCGCATTATTTATAGATAAAAGAGAAGGCTTTCGTCAAAGTATGGCATATCGGCCCACTCCAAAAACTAATCAGACTTGGCTTCCCCTCTTGGTTCGTACACACAATCGCCAGCTTCCATAGTCTAAGAACATTCAAGGTAACAATCGAGGGTAAAATGTCCCCAACACATCCAATAAGGACGCAAGTCACCCAAGGTTCCACGCTATCGTGCTATTTATAAAAATTAAAGACACATCTTTTGGTGGTTGTTTTAACAAATAATAATAGGCATAAACATTAAATCAAATTTCTAAATTTATATTTTATTTTACTTTCAGCACCACATCCCCCAATAACATATTTTTAGCATTATTAATTTTAAGTGTAGGCTATACTTGAATTTATTCATTACAGGGACAGTAAAACAAACTTATAGGACTAAACACTATCTAAAATCAATCTCGTTCACATGGAAACACACCTTTCATTAAGTGGCCACCAGGTAGTTCTAGGGTTTCAGAAACATGTTGATTAAAGTGTGCAGTAAAGTGCACAAGTTTATAGTGTGCAGAGTATTCAGATACAATCTATGACTGAGAATCAAATTTGGGACCCTTAGCTCATTAGGCAGACATGCTACTGACTGAGTTAAGTTGTCGGATTTTGGACACAAATGTGCATATATATATTTTTTAATCTGACCCAATGACTGAAGGATTTTTTCCCGGAGTTTTGATATATGTATTTACATACTCTCGTTTCTATAATATCAATATATCATATTGTTTTAGATAATTTTGTAAACCCTGGCCAGAGAAAGATCGACAATGAGCTCTCCCTGCATTTAGAAAATCCTGTTTCGCCATTGAAAGCAAATCCATTCCAAGTTTGGGATGCATGAAAGCAGTCTTGCCTAGTTTATTCAAACTTGGCTATTGTAGCATTATCGGTTCCTTGAGAGTACCTGTTTTCCAGAGCATGAGCCACTGTATGTAGGGACAGAAATAGGCATCTGGGTACAAGACTGATAAGAAAATGGAGCATTTAATTTTAATAATGGTTAATAAAATATATTTATTTTTATATTTATAAATGAATGAATCGATAACAGGAAATATCAATACGATTCTAGTATCACTACTTCTCATTCAATTTTTCGATATCCCTATATAATCTTACAAAACATAAAAACAAATTTGAGTGGCTATAGGCATTGTTATTTTGACTATAGAATTTCCAAACCAAGGTTTGATAGGCCACAAATTATTACACCATTACCCGATATATAATTCATATTTTAATTAGGCACATGGTTAGGGATTCAATGTGTGTGATTGGGTTACTAACCCCTCCTAAAATATCAATTAATATTTAATTCAATCAAGAGCCTTTTAAAGCCATTAAAAATCCTTTCATTTACTGTAAATTATATTATCTAAGCTACAAACAACACAAGTGCTCGTTTGAGTGTTGGCTCTGTGGGTTAATTAAAACTTTTTTTACTATGATCTCAGGAATAAATTGAAATGTATTAGTTTAGGAACTGAAAGATAACTTTTTTCACACCATGTCTTACTATCTGTCCATTTGTGCATTTGGAAACACCTATATAGTATGGCTAAGGAAGGCGGTTTTTGTATGCTTGGGAAAGTACTCTTTACACTTCTGCCATAATGAAAACAAATGTTTTTAATAAAGCTTTGACATCTAATATCAATGTTACTGATTTGTATCTTATTATATAATATATTAATTTAAAAAAAAAAAATCAATTAACTTTAAGGTTATAGCAAGTGGAAGAATAAAACAATGTTTCTTTTATTGAAAAATATTGTTTTTTTATTAAAAAAATATTGTTAATAGATGTAAATGTATAAAATTCTAAATAAATTTAACAGAGCATTATTAGCAAAATATTAATTTTAAAATTTTGTTGCAAATTACTATAATACTGTGGAGAACTATTAATTATAAACACCATTAAAATATGAACGCAAACAAATAAACTTTTATAATACTAAAATAGTATTTACAATATACCATCCTATAAAGACAACACGAGTGTTGGTATGTAACAGGTAGCCTTAATTTAATTTTAAATATAAAAGTTACAAAAGAGTAAATAAACAATAAATAGTACAGATAGCATAAAATTGACATCAAATAACAGTGTGAAAATATACTATTTATGTAAACATAAAATATCTGTCAAAGCATTAAAATAACAAAATTATCATAAAGATGTACTGTAGAAAAATGAAGCACATAAAAGTATAAACATTTTAATATTTCAAGTAGTAATAAAACTTTACAGCTGTCTAATATTTTTTTTTAACGTCCATTGCTGTTTCCAGCCTATGGCCTGGATTAGTTTTTTTATTCAAGTCATATATTTTTCCACTAAAGGCTTGTTAGGCCTGTCATAGCTTCATACACCTTATAATTTAACTTAAGACTAGGACAGGTACAACATCCAGTCCTCAGCTGTTAATTTATCAATGCAAAAAGGGTACACCCATATTTTCAACAATATTAATTTTTGGCCATGCCGGGAATAATACTCATGACCCTTAGTTTAGCTCAGTAGGCAGACAAGCTATTGACTGAGCTAAGGTGTCGGACCTATCTAATATTATTATTATAGTGAAATCTCTTAATAGCGGATACCTTCTGGAATCAAAAGAGTGTCCGTTATTTGGTAAAACATTTAAAAAATAAAAATCACAGAGCTTGAACACAGATTAAACTATATTAACAATATACTGTAGCTATTAACTACAACAATCTCATTACAGCATTGTGCAGTATTATATGCAGGAATACATTTTGTACATAGCTTATGATAGTGTACAAATTGCACAGCACACAAATGAAACAAAATATGGATATTAGGCCTCCTGTACTGTATATGTGTGTACAAGCACAGAATAAACTGCTGGTGGCTTGGAAGGAGTGGGAGGTATGGCCTTGAAGTACGGAGTCATTACTGTGTAGGCTACTTATGAAACTTTTACTAGAGGGGGAGGCGGAAATGCTTACACTTCATGCGAGATAATGGCATTCCTTACATTCTTAGTCAAATACTGTGGGCGCCATGGTGTCATTTTTGACAGATTTTAGGTTGCCTGCCTTATATTTTGTGTTTTTCATTTTTTGTTAAATAGTTTAGTTTGATAAACAACAGGATGATTGCCGAGTATTATTTGAAATTAAACTTCTTTGTTATATATTCATCACTAGTCTTCAATTTAATATTCCATTAATATCTTTATAAATAAGTTTTTAACAATAAGCCCACCTTTAACATGCCTCAAAATACGAGGTTAAAATATTTAAATCTGAATAATGACAATATTATAGTTTGTGTTTTGTTTATTACATATAAAATATGTATATAGTCAACTTGCCACTAATATACTCATATATATATGATAGTAATATGGCAAGTTGACAATAACATTTTTATATGGTAATAAAACAAAACACAAACTATAAATGTTTCCATTATATTTATATATAATATATATATATATATATAGATAAAAGGTGAAAATTCAAATATAGAAATCAACATTTTTATTGGCGCCCTCAAAGTAAAACATAATTTGAAAAATAGCTCTTTATGCTTAAAATGCTGACCCTTGATTTAGAGAGTGATGTGCATAAATATGTGTCTATAGAAAAATTGGTGTTTGTTATTGAGAAGTTGTTTCACCATAAGAGCCCATATTATGTCGCTGGAGAAAATTAAACTGTCCGCTATAGAGAAGAAGCCACTATTCAAAGGTATCAGTTCGGGAGATTTCAGTGTCCTACTTTCTAAGGAAGAGGCCATAAAAGCAAAGAAATAATAAAGTGTTTGTAAATATGTGTGAAGTGTTTTTACTTTAAATTGTGCTTCAGGTTTCTACACTTCTAGCCTATTTAATTACATATTCAATTTTCCTTAATGCTCTTCATTTCATGCATGAAGGTGTATTGAAATGTTGATTTTTTTTGTTTAGTGAACAGATAAGGCACTTTACTTTAGACTCACATATTCGCCAAACTAAAAGGTTTGTGTGCGAGTTAAAGTATTGTGAGTTTGGTCTTTGCTGACCAGCTTGTATGACACAGTCAGAGTAAAGATGAAATCGTTTTCACAAAAGTATATTCATCATTAAATAAAACAATTAGCATAGGATATTTTCCATTTAAAAAAAAAATGATGTAGCCACAATAGAAAGCAACACAATAAAATAAAATCAACCACAGTGAATGGAATATTGTCAAGTTTGACATGAGGAAAAATGGCATCAGGTTGGGTATGAGTTACCTTCTATTCAAAATGGTGTAATCCAGTGTCCGTGTTATCTGTACTCTCTTCTTTCTTTCTTCTTTGTGTTTAATAAAGGCAACAATGCCGAAATATTATTCTATTTGTGTTAAAATGTGTGTGTGACTACTACTATAGAAGACAGAAGAAAGGAAGAAGATATCACCTTGTGCATTGGATTCTTCCCACATTTATCCTCTTTCCCTAGGTGGGTTTTATTCATCAAATTTACTCTTAGTAGTTTGTTTTCCTTTTTCTTTAGATTTATCAATTTCCTATATTATAATATATTTTGTTTGTGAATGTTTTGAGACAAATTGACACACACAACTTGGTAAATGGAAGGTATTTGCATCAATATGCGTTGAGATACACCTTGACACAATATTAATCAGATGTTATTTATCTCCTACCCCCTTTTCTCTCTCAAGCAAAAAATAACTGTTTATCACTACAATAACAAAACAAATTGGCAATTAGCCATTTATAGTCTGCATTTCAAAGTATCAAAGACCAGGAAACATTTATGTAAGTGTGCAAAATGCAATTCTACTCAAGTAAATCACACAGGTTCTGTTATCTCTACATATTTATAGTTGTAGAATCCAATACTAACTTTTAGTTTTCAATCCAACTTTGAGGCACATAATAACACAAAGGTGACATCTTCTTCCTTTCTTCTGTCTTCTATAGTAGTAATCACACAGGTTCTGTTATCTCTATACATATTTATAGTTGTAGAATCCAATACTAACTTTTAGTTTTCAATCCAACTTTGAGGCACATAATAACACAAAGGTGACATCTTCTTCCTTTCTTCTGTCTTCTATAGTAGTAATCACACAGGTTCTATTATCTCTACATATTTATAGTTGTAGAATCCAATACTAACGTTTAGTTTTCAAGTTTTCAATCCAACTTTGAGGCACATGATAAGCACACTAGTTTAAAATTATAAAAGATTAATTTTAAAACAACGTCCACGTTAGTGGTGTGGTATGAAGTTGCCAAAGCAAACCGCTTGCTTGAAATGAATATTGATGAATGAGAGCATGACAACAAATGAAAGCCTGATGGGAACTAAATGAGAGAATAACATTACAGATACCAACCCTCTTTGTTATATTAAATATTTAGAAGAAGGTACAGGAAAGGGAATGAATCAATGGGAATGAACACAAATGGCTTTTATAATGAAAAGAAGAACACAATTCACATTTTACATTAATGCCTATCATTCGTTACCAATTTCTTTTTTCTCCATTTTGTTTTTTGGTTTCCTCTTTAACAAGTTGTGTTGCATGCGGGTTTCACACTCCTTCAAGATGAGTTCTGGTAGAAAGAAACCTAGGTCTGGGGATTGGAAGGTAATGATCAATTTTCTTTAAGAAGCAGCCATTACCTTTTATCCAGTGGCAGCAATGTTAAGTATGAACTGTGTTCTTATTTTCATTGTTAAAACCATATTGTGCTTGCTCCTTTTATTTGTTTATTTTATCAACCTTTCCTCTACCTTTTTCCAAATATGTAATATTAAAAAAATGATAAAAAATAATTGTTTGTTGTGAAAATATTGACCATCAAAAAGGCAACAACTATAGATCTGGTAACTTTTGATAGAGCGTCAGTTTCCACAAATTAGTCGCAAATTGACCCTTCCAGAGTAATTAAAGTGTATATTAACATACGAGTACCCTGGTCAATCTCCACACCCCACCAATAGTTCACAAGCTTTCTTGAATGGAAAGAATAATATCAATAAATTAATATACTTAATATTTCAATTAAACAGAAACAATGGTGACACATTATTAATAAATGAACATAAGTCTTCAATAGTAATCATTTTAAACAATTAAAATAACAATAATTCAAAATACACAAAATATAAAGTCGAGGGGTATGTAAATCATAAATGTGAAGAGTTGATTTAGGGAATATATTGCTGGGTCAAGAGACCATGTTATGTTGTTGGATGAAAGATAATATATTTACTCGGGAAATATTGGTTATAAGTAGTATGCAAACACCCTTAATTTGTTTCAAAAATAGAAAAGCTCTTATATTATTTTAACTTAAATTCAATGATTCAAAGTTTCAAGAATTTTCTATAAGAAAAATCTAAATAAACAATCAATATAAACACAAATATAACCTCAATTTTGATACAAAGTTAGTTTATATAATATGTAATTAGATAAAAATGATAAGTGCTTTTAGATTTGTGCTTAATTTATCTACTTGAGGGTGTGGAATCGATATGCCAATCCTTCGACTCTTGACTCCTCTATTTTTCTACTGTCCAACTCCTCCATAAATTACTCAAGTATATTAATTAGTAATAGCAAATTTAACGAAGTAAAATGCTCCAATACAGATGAACTTATGCAAAACTTCTTTCACATTGTGAATGTATAATTAAATATATTTGTCAATCCAAATAACAAACATTGCCAGTAAAGAATGGCTAAAGGTATCAAATTAAAATGGTATACTTACCATATATTGCTTTAATAGTATAAGTTTATTTTTAAACCAGAGTCCGACTCCACAATGACACATATTTACAAACGCATCAATATGTCAATGCTTTTACAATGTCTTCCTCAGGCAAAAGTAATAAAACTAAACTCTCTTAATACTTATTACCATTACTTCCTGAGAAAGCTGCATTAAACATTCTAATAATGAACTGTTTGTATACATGTGTGTTTTCATTATTTTCCCAAATTCTATCATATTTGTTTAGTTACATACTAAATAATTTGCTTTTTGCACCTTATTTCATACATAAAGTCAGGTATTTTTTTACATCCATTACTGTTTCCAGACCTGGATCAGTTTTTTATGCAAATAATATATTTTCCATTACTAACTTGCTGGGCCTGTCGTAGATTGATATCCCTTATAATCTAACGTAAGACTAGGATAGGCCCAACATCCAGTCCCTGGATGTTAATTTATCAGTGTTAAGGGGTAAACCCATATTTTCATCAATGATAAATTTTCGGCCATACTGGGAATCGAACCTGGGACCCTTAGCTCAGTGGAAAGGACACACTACCGACTGAGATAAGGTGACTGATTCATAAAGTCAGGTATATAAAATTAATATTCTCGATTTTGTCTCAAAGTATGTAACTCTCCGTCTCGACTTGGAAAACGAGTTCAGTTTTCTATATGCTAACTAGACAGCATTATAATTACTACCATTTGAGATCAAATATTACAAAGCAGGACAACCTTAGATGTTGGTGATAATGACCCTTTTTTGCTCCAGTTTTGGAACTTTGGTGGGGACAGCACTTGTTTCAGGAAAATACTTCTCCTTTCTTTCAGATTAGACAGAGCAGGTTTCACTTTACACGACTCCTGCTCCTGGCCGCTAGAGAAGGCTATCACTTTACAAGTCTCTGGACTCCAGTTCACATTACAAGTATTCTGAGATTTTAAGAAAGCATTCCACTGCTTGATTCTACCTGGAACATTTTCTTTATTGTAAAAAACTATAGGTTCGTTCTCTAATAATATATTAGTGGTAACATCGTCAGGTAATGGTTCGGAATACACTGCGGTAAGGGGGGAGTGCAGCGGGGAGGTAAAAATATGACACAATGGATCTTGAGTTTCTATCTCAGTCTTGTTTTCACATTTCTTTTGTTCAAATTTTTCTCGAATCAATGAAAACTTTCTTCTTGGCCTATTAGGTTTGGTGTTTTGCTTCGGAATATTTTCTGACGGTCGATGCAGAACATTTTCGCTGTTGGGAACACAGAAAGATGGGTCCCGTACAGAGGGAACGACTTCTACTGAGCTCTTATTGGGCGGGTTGCTGTCGGCTAAAGATCTGTTTTGCGGAGTATTTCCGCTCTTGGGACTTGGGCTCGTGTCAGGTGAAGACGGCTTCAGCCTTGAAAGAAACAACACTTCCTCGGGAGAAAGATGAGGTTGTGAGTGGTTGGGCATGAGCAAAGAACTGGGAGTCATTTTCACTATGGCAGGAGACTTGCCGCCACAGTTTGTCCGGAGAGTTAAACAGGTTGCCGTGGCGGATCTCATCGATGGTAGCCACCAGAGTACTAGCAGAACCGTGACGCTGTCGATGTGGTCGCTCCAAACTTTCCAAGCTTGTACTAGAGTCTTCCAACTCCTCAACAATGGTGTCGAGCGTTGAGAGAGGAAACATTGCACCAGTCTGGTCCACAACATATGGCCGTGCCATGAACACACCAGGGTCTGGCTCGGTAGGAGGAGGAGGATCCACCACAAAAACTGATATTGATTGTTCAGACTCACAATCTGCTAGATCATATATGAGTGTGTCCAAGTAGTCATCCTGTCGCGATCGCAATGGTTTTGGACGTCTAGAAGGGACAGGCGGAGGGGAAGAACCAGAGTTTTCCGATGAAGCAGAGGTTACTGTGCTGGTGAGTGTGTCTCGCCGACTGTCACGCACAACACTGTCGTCATGAAGCCATGTCTCAATGTCCCGAGTAACCTCGCCAAGACCTCAGCCCCCACGCTTCGCGGGCAATGTTTACTGCACACATGTTCTCATAATCATGAGCGGATAACACCTCACTGGGTACAGAGAGGACTTCACTGGGCGCATCTTCTGTTTCCCCCAGCTGAGACTCGGTTTGCTTATCTACAACCAACTCTTTGACCTGTTCTGAATCTAAGCAGTCTGACGAACATATACCCCTCCTTTTACGTCGTAAAATTTCGCTGTCTACCTTTTCACACAGCACACTGAGAGATTCTTCTTTTGATTCGATGCTCTGCGGTCTTCCAACTTCAGAAACTAAATCTTCTGAAGAATAAATACCCCGGCGCTTTTGCTTCATGAGGTCTTCATTTGAAGAGTTTTCTTTCTCTTCCGCATTCCTGCTGAGCTGTAACTCAACAATTGTATCAGGTTCCAAAGGACATATTCCTCTTCGTTTCTGCTTCACGGCCTCAGTGAATGTTTCCTTAACCTCCAAAATATCCTCGACCTGTTGTTTATCTATGGGGAGATCTACGACTAAGTCCTCTGTAGAACAAATGCCCCGGCGTCTGTGCTTTAATGTGTCAAAATCTTCCTGGCCGGACAATTTATCCTCTTCCGACTGAGTAGTGATACACGGGAGGCTAGGGCTTGACACACAGTGAGTCAAGAGTAACTTCTTGTCTGTGTAGATGTCCTCGGACTGACGAGGTGGAGTCACGTCAAGTCTATAATAGAACAAAAGTTGAGTATTGAAATTAAGAAATATTATTTATGTTTAACAATGAGGATAACCAGAAAAACAAAACAAACAAAAATACAACTCAAATTCAAAATGAAGGAAAAGTCACAAACAAAGTTTTTATATTTCAGCATTATTGTCTTTCTAAAAAATAAGAGAAGAACAATACTAACCCACTCCTATTGAATTAGAGATTTTTCAAACTCAAAATGAAATAAGTTATTGTTTTTCTTTTCTTCCCCTCCCCCTTTTTTATAAAGGCAATATCGCCGAAACATAAAAACTTTGTGTTTCAATGTGTGTGTGACTTTTTACAGTAGAGAAGACAGAAGAAAGAAAGAAAGATGTATCTTTTGTGCATTGGATTTCTCCTACATTTTTCCCCGTTTCCCTAGGTGGGCTTTCTTTTTTCAAATTTCACTTAATTAGAAATATTAATGATATGATATCCTGATATTTCAATTTGATTTTATGTACCCAGCCACTTATTTAGATACAAACATTTGTAAATGAAATGCCAGTTCTTATGGATGTAACAAATTAATATTACTAAAAAGATGCTGGTTTATTTCAATACATCAAAGTACAAGGAAGGAGTGAGTACTCAGAGTGATCTGACATCTTGACTCAGTCGGTAGAATGCCCACCTAATGAGCCAAGGGTCCCGAGTTCGATTACTGGCATGGCCCAAAAAAATCAATCATTGGTGAAATGTGGTCTTCCTCTTTCACAGTTCTGAGTTAACAGCCGGGGACTTGATATTTTGTTTGTTCTAACTCTAGTTGTTTATAAGGCATGTGCTGATATAATCAGTCGAGGTTCAGAAAGTACACGTTAAAAAAAAAAAGTGTGTGTAAACATGTTCATTCATTTATCAAAATATTTAATATGATTTAGTATCTACTTCAGTGGCCGAATGGTTTAAGTTGCAACTCTCGCAATAGACAAGACTGCCAATGGCAGGGAGATCGAGGTTCAATCCCGGTTGAATGTACCGAGATTTTTTTCCTAAATGGTTTCCCACTCTCTCCAAGCAAATAATGATACACTTCCTCTAAATTCAACCTTCCCCATCCCTAACCCATCAGCGTATAACTCGAATGGGGGAATGCCAAAAAGTAAAATTAAAAAAAAAAATCATTTGCTGTTGGTGAGATATTTATCAGCTACTTAATCTATTTGGTCTACTAGAACAAAATAAAATAAAGTTTTATAAAAAGCCTCACTTTGGTGATAGAATGTGCTAAGGAGTCAATCTCGCAATAGACTGGACTGCCAATGAAGGGAGGATCGGAGTTCAAATCCCTGTCAGGTGTACTGAGAGGGTTTTTCCCTAAATTATTTTCACCTCTACCACCACGCAAATGCGGGTACGCTTTCTCTAAACTTCAGCCTTCATCATTAAACACATTTGCATAGCTATTAGCTATGTGTAAAACTTAAATGGGGTGCTAAAAATGGTAGTCAATGTTCACACTCACATGTACTATGATATTGGAGGGAAACAAAAGCCAGCTCAGTATACCTAGGATTAGCACCCTTGTGTGTACCCATACCCATATCTGATCAATAATAATAGATAGAACAGTAGCTTCTCACCTTGACAAAGAGTCCTTCTCGCTGTGTCTAGGGTGTTTGAGGGAGCGGAGGGTTGCATTCAGATCAGGATGGAGGTGAGTTTTGTGAGTCTTCTCAACGTCACACTCCAAGTCCTTGGAGCAGAGCCTGATGGGACCAGAGGGGTGGAAGAAACGGTAGTAAAGAAGCATGCTTGATATTCCTGGAGGGGACAAAAACACCATCAAAGACAATCAAATTCATCATTAAATCACATTTATAGAATCATTGAACAAAACATATCAGACTGAAATCATGTCATTGAATCGTCATAAACGAGGGCATGTGGTATAAAATGCTCTTGGATGGATTGCTTTTTCTATTGAAAAAGCTGTTTGGCATATTTTGGGTTAAGCTGAAAAATCGATTTATTATCACCAAGTGCAAATATAAATAATAATTATAATCCAAGCTAAACATTAGTGTTTATTTACTGTAAATAATTTTATTGGAGAAAGTTTTGTGAATTTCAAAGCCTGCGATTTTCCAAAGTTATGTAAACTTCTAGTGTTTTTTTTGTTTGTTTTAGAGTACCCAATCAATCCCTTCCCATTTGTTGCTGCTGCATTGTACTCACTCTTTTACAGTAATGGTACCACAGCTCTCTTTTGAAAAATAAAATAAGTAATAACCTTTTACAGAATTTATTATTTAATATATTTATAATTTTATCAAACAAAAACTATATTTTGTGGTTACCCGTTTTGGAGAGTGAATAGTCTAAGACGTCACTTTTGCAATAGAATGGACTGTCGATGACAAGGAGATCAGGATTCGAATTCTAGTCAAGTATAGTGAGGGTGATGTATATCTTAAATGGTTTTTCATTTTCCCTAAATGCATACACTTCCTTTAAATCCAACCTAATCAGCACATTAGCGTAATTATTACCAAACAGGTAGAAAAAACAAATTTGTTAGTTGAATGAGTAAAGAGCCAAGCTAAGAGTAAGGTGAGATGGTTAAGGAGAACATCTATAAAACTGTCACTGTCTTCCATCAGAATGTGTGTGAGACCAACCCTCTAACTTAGGATTCCACGGTTTAATCCAAACTTGTCTCCTTGAGAGTTTTTTTTTCAATATAAGAATATTTTCATCTCCTCTTCTCGGCTTGGAAGGATTCAATTCAATCCAAATTAGTTGCAACATTTCTAATTAATTATCAACTTCAGCACAAGGGCTAGTAATAGCTTAATTTATGGGGTGAGTATGAGGGAGGTTGTTACAAGGAAATGTACCCATATTACTCTAGAAAAAGAATGAGAAAGCCCTGCCGGTAGAGTATAAAATATGTAAAATCAACCTCAAGGCATCTGATCAAAATTCAAACCTGGAACTCCCTGCCACCGGTAATCTGGTATCCTTGCACCAATGTTGGTTTTTCAAAATATATTATTATTATTATTATTATTAGCATCATGTCTTTCTACTCGTTTGGGCTATATGCACTTACACTAATGTGTAATGGGTAGGTTGATTGTGAGATGAAATGGAGGACCTACAGTTTAACGTGGGATCCGAACCATGGTAGAGGCCTGGCATTCCCGACATTCACAAGTTGTGATTAATACACGTCTTGTCAGAGGTGAAGGAAGGGTTTGGTGATCAGATAAATCTCTGCTGGAACCAAGGATTGAACCCCAGACCCCCAGCACAGAAGTCTGACACCTTACCCCTTGACCGTTCAAAATAAGTATTTTTAATTTTTTTTCACCAGGCAAATCCCAGTGGACATTTTATTTTATTTCTGACTTAATGTAGGAATATAGAGAACGCAAGTTAACCCTTTTAGTGCCATGACCCAATGTGATTGGCTTTCCAGCTTTGTGCTAGTTCTGGTGTTAACAAGGTAGGATGGTATTATTTCTCTAGAAAGAGAACATTCTCCTCTATTATAGAACAATATACACAGATAGAAATAATAGAACAATCTGAAAAATCTCAAATAACAGTTAGCCAATTTTTATTGTACAACCTTACAAAAATGATAGAATAGCTGTGGCAGTCTTCACACACAAATCCATTATAGGGTGCAGAACTAAAAGGGTTAAGGTATATATTTTTACAGTTTCCACTATAGAAAAACTTTTTTCGTAAAAATAAATCAAATAAAATTCTTGAATATCTTATAGGCACCACAGGAATTAAAAAAAGTATTCATCATAGCAGACCCAACTCATCTCCTGGCTTGCATCTATGTTTGTGTGTGTGCGTGCACATGACATATGGGAGTAAAATGTGTGTCGTGCATTTGTAATTGAATGATTACTCAAAATTTTCCGCGATGACGATGGGGACAAAGTGACAAAGTTTCTTGTTAATAACCACAATTTGTCCCTATTATGACAGAATGAAGATATGTGCACAGTGCTTAGCTGTGAAGCCATTATGGTTTCTAGCCAATAGTATCACAGAGTTGATTGGCATATGATGCACACTCTTAGTTTCTGTTCAAATTTTGCCATGCCCACAATAGATATTTTAAAAAATGTTAAGATTACGATGAGTAGAGGATTATAATAAATGCTATCAATTGGGACAATGCTTTATTCATTTAGTCCAGAAAAACTTGCTTTGGTGGCTGCATGGTCTAAGATGTCACTCTTGCAATAGACTAGACTGCCAATGACCGGGAGATCAAGGTTCGATTGAGGTCAGGTGAAGTGAGGGTGGTTTGTCCTAAATGGTTTTCTACTTTCTCTCCATGCAAAGTGAGTACACTTCCTCTAAATTCAACCTTACTTATCCCTAGAAAATTAAAGTAATTAGTAAATTTAGTACCTAAATAGATAGTAAGACACAACGATAAAAATAGGTCTAGAAAATATTTTTTATTTTTTATAAAAACAGCAAAAATACAGACCCTAAATCATATTTCTTTATATCCCACCTTCAATTATGGCACTAATATTATACATATATCTTTGTTAAAATAACAACTAAACTCACCGAGAAGAGTCCCCCCAATGATAGTGGCGGCAGACATCCTGAACAGACCTGGTCTTGAGGCCCCCCCTAGCGTGCCAAAGAGGCAGAGACAGCTCACGTTCTGTCCGATGACGATAATGTAGAAGGCGAGAGCCCGCTTACGTGTGGGCCCCTCTTGCAAGTTGAAGAAGCAGAAGCAGTAGATGATGCCCACCACACAGTTGTACACCCGCTCCTCTGCGGGTGTCTCGCACAAGTCCGTCCTTTGCAACACCACCCATGTGGTCATACCCATCCAGTGGACACCTGAAATAAACATCACCCGTTACGGAATATATCCTCTTGGCCGTAGGGTGGTTATTAATGTCAAACATGGGCCAATTAATTATATATTAATTATCAATAATTATCTAAAAATGTGAGCGCTTGAGGCACATGTAGCCAGATCCACCTTCATATACTAGCTACTTGTCCCCTTACTAAAGCCGGAAATTCATTTTTTTTAAATATTTAATTGAGGTATTTTAACATGCACTTACTAAACCAACAAATTATACCAACATACGATTATTTCTATGAGCATGAGCAAAAGGATATACCAATTTTGCTCGTGAAAGATATTGTCACATACGTTCTAGGGATCTTGTACAAAACACAATTGACATGGGACCGACGACTTTACTTCTCCACTTAGGAAGTCATGCTATGGATTTTTACTGCTAAAAAAAATCTGTCGGCCCCGACTGGGTTTCAACTCACGAACAATGGGTCCTGAGGCAAGCATTTGACTCCAAGACCACCTAGGTCGACCAAATTCTATTAATGTGTTCAAGCAGTAAAATACATAATTATTATTTGACTAGGTATGTTTCTCGTGGACATTTTACATGTAGTAATATTCGTTTATTGTTAGTTGACTTAGCGGAGTCAGATTTGGTCAATCTTGTGCTCTTTAGCTCATTCACAAGATTTTTATTTTTTACCTGTAGTCCCATTTGCAAACCAAAGTTTGAGAATCAGTGCCTTAGACATGTGAGCATTGATGTGAACCCACCAAGGAGAGGAATATCCACGCCTTGAAGCCGACAGCGAAGAGCACCAAGGAGGCTACCCTGGCAGCGAGCATCCCTCCCCTCCAGAGCGCTTGCAGCAGTAACCCTGGCCAGGAGACCTTGCTCTTGTCGGCCCGGGTTCTCCTCATGGCTCGGGTGTAACTCGCCACCGCCCACGCCAGGGACACCAGTGAGGCCGCGGCCGACACACCTGGAACAAACACACCACCTGTCTTCTTAGAATACCTGACACACTTTACTAATTAAATAATAATACAAATAAGTTTAACAACTTTCGGTCTACTGGTCCACAGGTCCTGGTTCGATCCCCGGTGATTCCAGATTATTTTTCTGTGAAGTATTGGGTCGGGAACGGGGCCAAACTTAGCCTCGTGAGGATATGAGGATCTACTTGAATAAAGAAGTAGCAGCTCCGGTCTAGAAAATAGAGATTAGCGGTTGGAGGGCTCATTGTGCCGACCATATGGCCCACCAATGTTGGCACTATCTTCGCCAAAATACCACTTTGTCGATATAGCTCGCTAGCGGGCTGATGCCTTGGAGTTAAAGAAAACTTTCGTCTTCCAATGGTTTAATATAGGTTCTAATAGCCACCTCCCTCAGCCAAACCCCTTCACCTACCTAGTAGGCCTCAAGCCGCCACTGAGGGAAGCTTTCATCTCTAATTATAGGGCCATAAAGAAGCCCGTGAAGGTAAACGGAGCGCACTCATCTGTCACACAGTTCTGTCGAGAGCGGGAGGGAAAGAGCTCATTCCCATCTTTGTAGGAGTCAAGATGTGGGCGATGTCGAAACAATGTGAGAAAGTATCTCTAGAGATAGCATCACTTTCACACGAAAAATAAGATTCTGGTAAACAGGGAGGAATCCAAACAGGGAAAGGTGAACCACACGTGTTCCTTCTGCCAAGAGCAATGGAGGACGACCACCCATATACACAAATAGATCCAAGATGTAAGAATATGTGAAGGTACTGTATGATGTATTTAGTCACGATTTGCTCCTTTGGGTGGGGTGAAGAGAGGACGCGAGAAAAGGTCACAGTTTTTGTAGCAAAACCTTTTTGGCCAAAACTCCAGTAAAAAGAGAATTTAATTTCCTTCATATGGTGATATCAACAGTTGTTTGGTTATAAATATATTCAGGAACTGTTTAGTTCACCATGTGAAGAAAATTAAACTATGTTTCTACAGGAACAATATTTGATTTATTTTGGGCAAAAAGTTTTGGTATAAAAAAAAACCCCTGCAAAAACAATACCTTAAACTCATGTTCCCCACATTACCACCTTAAGGGCATTGTCTAAACCTGTGACGTTTCACAGCAAGTCAAGATAGCATTTCCAGCGCAAACTTATTTGGTTGATCTTGAAATAGTTTTTTTTGTAAACATTTTTTTTAAAGAAAAAAAGTCAACTCAGATTATTTATTTAGTATTTACGAAAATGACCAGTAGGTCTCTTCCTGCTAGTATGATGTATAGTAAGTGTTTATAATTGTCGACGGAAGAGGGAGAGTGTTGTCGCACAGGGAAAACGGCTCATTTGATTCCCTCTCTGTTTATCTAGTACATTGGCTTCTTAAGTGTGATGATGCTTAGATGCGTCAAGTTAAGATGTAACTCGCTCAGCAAAATAACCTCGAACTAACCAAAAAGGCTACGTCGTTAAGGGAGGGCCGTCTACTTAAGCGTTAAGAAACTTTGCAGAAACTCAGAAGTCCCACCTAATCTAAGACGTTAGTTGTTATTTAAACATATGGCTGGACCCAATATTGACTTGATAGTTATCAACATAAGATTACATCTAATTGTATAATCACAAGAAAATAATGAAAATGTGAAATTATCTCACTGTCAATTAGGTTTTAGGCAAA
This sequence comes from Timema cristinae, assembly GCA_039000515.1. NCBI lineage: Eukaryota > Metazoa > Arthropoda > Insecta > Phasmatodea > Timematidae > Timema > Timema cristinae. The sequence continues at coordinate 96,080,145 of JBCFYV010011172.1, forward strand.
TAGCAAAGTGAATTGTTAGAAACATGTACAGATCTAGCTTATTAAACTTGTCTTATATTTCAACAGCTAAAGAAAACACTAAAAAGTGAAAAAGGCGAATAGTATAAATATATAACCGTAGACCACTTAATTTTTTTTAGCGCCGCGTTTTACTACCTATCCGGATTATGCGTTTGATTACTAATTACGCTAGTGGTTTTAGGGACGAGGAAGTTATATTTATAGTAAGTACACGTTTTTGCGTAAAGAGGGGAAAACCATTTAAGAGAAAAACCATCATCAGTAGACTCGACCGGGATTCGAGCCCCGTCATCGGCTGTCCAGTCTACTGCGAGAGTAGCGCTTTAGACCGTTCTGTTACTGAAGTGAGTTACATCATTAATTAAACTGAATAAGAATGTAAACAATCCAACACCTTAGCTGAGTCTGTCGCGTGTCTGCCTAATGAGCTAGGGGGTTCCGAGTTTGATTCCCGGAACGGCAGAAAAATTTATCATAATTAACGGCTGGGGACTGGATGTTGTTCCTATCCTAGTCTTAAGACAGAATATAAGGCATATGAAGCTACGACAGGTCTAGCAAGTCAGTAGTGCACAAATTTGTATGACTTTAATAAAAAAAAAGTGACCTGGACTAAAGGCTGGAAACAGTAATGGATGGAAAAAAAAAATGTAGGGATAATGAACACTTTACCCCGCCAATGGTAACACGATAACAGCTTTCTATGAAAATCAATTGAAGCTTGAATGACTCTCCTATGCGCAGTTATAAGATAGAACTGTAATGAGGTTCGTCAAGATAATACTTTTCAGGGTTAACGGAGTGTATCTTGCGATATATCAAATAATTTACTATGTTTTTAAGAAGGTGCGGGAAAAGTGGATAGAAACATAAAAAGGGAACAGACGCAATATGGCTTTTACAATGAAAAGAACACAGTGCACACTTTACACTGCTGCTATCGGACAAAGAGGTAAATAAATGGCTGCCTCCTTAAGAAACTCGATCGTTACCACCCAAACCCCCAACCTAGGTTTCATCTATCGGAACTCATCAGGGGGGAGTGTGAAACGCGCCACCCAACTTCCTAAAATAGGAAACCAAAAAAGGGAGAAAAAGAAAATTTGAAAAGAATGATAGGACACTAAAGAACCAGAAGATAATTTAGCGGGGAGAGGGGCACGTGGACATAACTAATGGGATTCAAGGATGTGAAGTAAAAAACAAAACTAATATGTGATATATGTGATTGTTAAACTAATACTGTAGACTGCTGAGTCGATAGTACTCGATAAAAGCGTTCGATTTGGGGCACTTCGAGATTGTTCTGCTCGCGAACGTATATTACAGCTATCTATGGGCGAACCATGCAACTTCCAAGTTTTAGGCTACTTATAAGGAATTTTCCATGAACTGTTCAAAATGCATATTATTGCTAAAAACCAATGGAAGGGTCCTTACACCTCGGAGCGAACTGAGGAGTTTGTCGAATGGCCTTGTGGGGGGAGAAAGGAGAAGGGGGCCGGGGAGGGGGCCTCTGTCTTGTGAGTATTCTCAGACAATCACCGGCGCCGTCGGAGACCAAGTCAACGTCCGTCTCGCGCTGCACTTTAGGGGGTCACAAACACCAGGGATTCTTTTTGTCACCGACAGAAACTATTACAATACTTAGCAACTTCTGTCTTCTTGGCTTTCCAGCATATACACTCCAATTTTATTATGAAGAGCCTTTATATGATAGATATATAAAGTTACCAATTTTTACGTAGCCGTTTCGGTGGCCATATGGTATAAGGCGTCACTCTAGCAATAGACTGGACTGCCGATTACTGGGAGATCGGGGTTTGAGGCCTATTAGGGTGTAATTAAGATGGTTTTCCCTAAGTAGTTTTTTCAGTCTCTCTACACGCAAATGCGGACACTTCTTCTAAATTAAACCTTCCTCAGCCCTAACATATTAGCGTAATTAGTATAGATGCTTATAAATCAAACATGTAGAAAGAAGCGGTGCTAAAAGCAGGGCGTTGGAGTTGGTAAAAAAAATATTATAAATATATGGTAACTATATCATTTTAATTTTATACTTTTTTAATTCTCTAAGAACATTATTTGTAATTTAGACTGACAAGAGTTAATTAGTTACTACCAGGGCCCGGAAGTTGATGTACTTTATAAAAAAAAACACTTAAAAACTGTGTATTAGTGGTTTAAAATAAAATAAAATAATGTATATGCTCTTAAGAAATCAAATCATATATATTTAAAATACAAGTATTATTCTTGTCCGTTGAGGGTAGTGGCTGTGGAATCCTGCGAAAGAAGAAATAAATAATATATTGTACATTCAATATACCCATTATTAGCGTATAACCCGAACGGGTAGTAAGACGCGGTGCTAAATATTATTAATAACCCATTACATATATAACCTTTTTTAGTGCTGTTTAGTCAGATAACATTAGGCTATGCTCATTGTTTCATGTCTGGCCGAACTAATAATTACACGAAAAAACGAATTTTCCAAGTAAAGAGAAATAATGAATCTGTGCATTAAAAAATTTCCAAACAATTCAAAAAAAGAATGTTCAAAATGGCATAAAATGTAAAAATCATACGAATATGCATAAAAAAGGTAATGTTTTTTAAGATCAGGGTGTCATAAGATGTGTTTATATACAAGTTACTATTGCAATCGACTTCACAGAAAAAAAAGCTATGTTATCAACGTCTGGGTCCTGGTAATTACTAATTAATATACTTTAGCCATTTATGAAGGAGTCGGGGTCGAAGGTTTGGCCTACAGACTCCACAGCCCTGGCGAAAAGAAAACAACTTTCACGTATTCTTACGTCAAGTCATGTGATCTGCAGGTGTCAGCTTTAAAATAACAATAGTAATATAGTAAAATGTTATCAATGTTGACAGCAAAAGCTAGTATTTTCTAAAAAGTTACATTCAATTAAAAGTTTGACTGTAATAATGTTCACAGACGTGGTAATCTGAAAAGTTAGGTGTATCCATACACAGGGACAGTCAGTATATTAATATTGTTGAGAGGATAGGGATAAGGAAGGTAGACATGTTTAGAGATAATGTACCCACATTTTCCTGGACAGGACTGACACTATTTACCCACTACAGAATTCCTTATTATCTAAGGTTTTCCAAATGAAAAATAAACTTCCATTTTTAAAGACGACTTAAAATGAATCTGAGAAAAGTTAATATTTTTTTCTTCATAAAAGTGAACAAGCGCAAAGTCATTTAATAGCGTGCTCACATGCCAATCAGCTCTGTGATAGAGTCGGATAGAAAACGTAGATTCACACCAACACTATTGCTCGTAGATCATTTCTGATTAAACATTAATGTAGATAAAGAGTTAGAAGTTCCTAATACTGAACATTGTTGAAATATTAAATTATATTTGGATAAAAACTGCATTATAAAGGCCACTTTTTGACCATTTTAGAATGACTTCACACATAAGCACTGTGCACAAATCTTCATTCTGTCATAACAGGGACATACTGTAGTTATTATTATTATTATTAGCACCGCGTCTTACTACCCGTTCGGGTTATACGCACTTGCGCTAATGTGTAATGGTAGGGTGATTGTGAGATGAAAATGGAGGACCTACAGTTTAACGTGGAATCCGAACCACGGTGGAGGCCTGGCATTCTACTGTAGTTATTAACAAGAAATTTTGTCACTTTGTCACCACGGAAAATGTCGAGTAATCATTCAAATACGAATGCACTGCACACATTTCTGACATATTGTAGGTGTTTTCTTTTCCCTTTTACTCCCATACCTCGCCCGAGCAGGGAGCTGAGTTGGGCCTGCTAGGATGAACGCTCTTAATTCAAGATTCAAGAGTAAAGATTTAAACATGATGAGGGAATGCTGTCGTTATGCAATTTTTCAGGGGTTAAGGAGGGAAGTGCGGGATAAAGCATGTGTTCAAATCGGGGGGGGGGACAACAATCTAGGAAATAAAGTTCCCCGACTTTTCCCTGACTCAAAAATCCAAATTTCCCTAGCTCTGGGAGGGAGGAGGTGGGGGCGGGGACGGAAAGAGGTGCATAAGATACGAACCATGAACATACAATCATGTGACGTCATGAAAGTTAAAGATATATATCTAAGGTGATAATACAGAGTTGTCTCTTTATTTTATTGAATACAAAATTCACCGTTTTTACCAGGCATTACAAAAGCAATTTCCATTTGTACAGATTAGATAATTTAGAGCAGTGGCGTAGCTAGAGTTGATGCCTCTCGCCCCTCTAAATACACAACATACGTCTATAAAAGTCAAAATGACTTAAAGGGGGAAAGGAATAAGACACCTTGTTTATTTATGAAGTGAATGATTTAATTACAACATTCTACAATGTTATTTTCCTTGCTTTTCTGTTAACAAAATTGTCGATGATATTATTGAAGTCTATTTCGTCTGTTAAGATGCTGTTCTATAGAAAGTATGGCAAGATTTCTTAACCGTAAGGTAGTCATTGTATATCTTAAGTAATTCCGGATCCATTTTAATTTAGAAAAACCCAGTTCACAGGGAGCGACACGTTCGTAGAAGTATTACAATATTTGGAACTGTGCTCCTAAGACTGTATTTTTGAATAAACTGTAAGAGTCCAAGGGGATCTTTCTTCCACGTCTCTGTTTCGTCTTGCGTAGCAGAAGCAACAACAATGAAACTCTGAAGTGCTTATAGATGTCATAATACCAGTAGTTATTTAGGTGATACTCGTATTTGTCATTCAAAAGATTCGACCAAGTGAGAAAGGCATATTTCTCAGCAAGAAGATGAAGCTGTTGCAATCTGAGAGTAATTTATTGGATCACTCTGTACAGCGAAGAAAATATTTCTCTTCTCAACTTAGTTTCGTTTGGCAATTGAACATCTCGTGATTCTTCACCAGTCATCAGTTTTTTCTTTCTACATCGACCTTGACGCTCCATGATTATCCCAAGATAATCAAAAATTTATTTGGCATAGGCTATTAAATTGTTAACTAGTTCGTCTCTATTTTCAGTTCAAAATCCTTTCAAAGCCTCGAGTTTTATATCACATTGTTGTACGTTCACTCCTTTTGTTTGGATGTAGGCCTGTGTGTTGTTAATTCCTATAATGACGGATTCCCACAGGCTAAGAAAGCACAGAAAGGGAAACGATTGTAACGCACTAATAAGTACGCCAGCATCTGATCTGGTAATTTCTATATCACAGGTTAACTGTTCTAAAGCACTTCAGATTTACGAATATATATAACAATACAAAAAGCTTCTCCCCTCGCACTCCATCTAGTTTCTACTACGTGCTGACACTTTGACCAGTGACTGAAGTCAGAATATCCCAGCGATGGGTCAAGGAAGAAAAAACGCGAACAACTTACACAGTTCCAAAAAAGGTAACAGAATTCGCAGCAATAGAAGTTGCATGAATACCCGCCAAATTCAGCGTGTGATTTGTACTTGTGACAAATTCTGCTTCCTATTAAGTTCCTTGATACACCTTTGAACGCCACTATGTTGACCAACCATCAAATCAGCATTATCATATACTTACCTCTACAATTTTGAATACCAATTCCGTCGTTTTCTAATTTTATCAAAATTATAGTTGAAATATTCTCGGCGGTTTTACCTTTTGTTTCAATGACGTCAACAAATGATTCTACTATCTTCACTTTATTTCCATCGATCATAACGTAGCGCAAAACTGGGCTAGTTTGATCCTTATGAGAAATATCAGGAGTGCTGTCGAATGTCATAGAAAAGTACTTGGATTCTTTTACTTGCTTGATAACTTTGCTTCTTACATTTTCTCCCAAAACTTCTATAAACTTGTTCTGAATAGTAGGCGACATATAGGATTTAGCAAAATTTTTCCCCAGCTTGATTCTTAGAACATATATTATTATTATTATTATATTATTTTATTATTATTATTATTATTATTATTATATTATTATATAGCACCGCGTCTGACTATCCGTTCGGGCTATACGCACTTACGCTAATGTGTAATGGTAGGGTGATTGTGAGATGAAATGGAGGACCTACAGTTTAACTTGGGATCCGAACCACGGTGGAGGTCTAGCATTACACACATTCACAATTTGTGATTAATACACGTCTTTTCAGAGGTGAAGGAAGGGTTTGGTAATCAGATAAATCTGTGCCGGGACCGAGGATTGAACCCCAGACCCTAGCACAAAAGTCCGACACCTTACCCCTAGACCACCAGGTCACCCCTTAGAACATGTTAAAGTGGCGTTGGATCGTATTTCACCAACAAATGAACTGATTCTAAAAAAATCTCCTCTATTTCCCGTTGATTCAGATTTAGCATTAGTCTCCTAACAAATTCCTTCTCTATGATCCCGCAAGGCTAAATTTTGTTTAGCTAGAAATTTAATCATATCCAACAATATTGAAAGTATTTCCCTACACTTATTCCCTTCTTTTTGTTAATTGTTGCTCCATGTCAGATTATAATTTCCAACTCCTTCCATTGTGTGAAAGCCCGAACATGGTCTACGCTGGATTCTAGGCTCAAGTTTCCACCCCATGTTGAGATAATATATATTTTTAAGAAATCAAAGTTGAGTTTTATTGGACCGCCCTCCCACCCCCCAGCTACGGTGCTGATTTAGAAAGTAGTATAATAAAGATGAATCAAACCTCATTTTTCACAAAATGTACTCGAGTGAAGTCATGTCATTTGGTTTCAGAACGGGATGTTTGACCTTGATGGGGAAATATACACGTCGCCTTCATGTTTATAAGTGTAAAAAGGGCGGGAGGGGGTGGGGATGTAATAATACAACATATTCGAATCGGCGTGCTTTGTATTTCAGTTAGATTTTTCTTCCGTGGAAAGCAAAGACTATTTAAAGCTTGCAGTTAAATGTCCCAAATTAACCAAAATTTCAGTATGTATTTTTTTTTGTTCTAGCGGTTTACCAGGTGTGTGGCAACCCTGCTTTAGTTGCCTTTGTTTCAAAGGTGATTATAGTGAGGTGTCTTTGTTTTAGAAATTATAATACTAAGTTTCTTTAAATTTAAAGGTAAATAATAGTGAGTTGCCCTTGTTTTAAAGGCGATTAGAATAGTTTGCCTTTGTTTTATAGGTAATAATAGTGAGTTGCCCTTTTTTAAAAATTATTAGAATAATTTGCGTTTGTTTTATAGATGATAATAGTGAGGTGTTTTATTTTAGAAATGATAATAGCCTGTTTTCTTTATTTTAAAGGTAATGATAGTGAGCTGCTCTTGTTTATTCAAATGGTAGAGGATTATGAACGCTGCTTAGAAGAAATTTAGCCATATTAGCGTGAACAGAGGACGGGTAAACCACAATGAGTTGCTCATATGTGAAAATAATTCTACCAAATCCACCCGACTGAGATTAGAGCTTAGACCACTGGTACAAAAGTTACCAACATTTAAGAAAGAATTCTGTATTGAAGAAGAAGAAAAAAAAAAAAGCAAGAGATAAATAGCCAGATATGAAAGTATATTTTAGTTCCTAACGGTGCTACAGTCCTTTCGGGCGCTAGTGGTACTTTGTTTTTGTCTTGTCTTTCGTTTTTTTAAAAATTCACTTGTGAGAGGACGCGTTGTAGCGACGGGAACAGACTTGACAGCGACTAAAGGGGAAGGAGTCAAAAGAAGGGGCCTTTTTATATTGAAAAAAACAACAAATAAAAACAGCTTCAGCGGTCGAATGATCTAAGACGTCACTCTCATGTTAGAAGAGATCGGGTCTACACTCTCCTTCCATGCAAATGCAGGTAGATAAACTCTCAAATGGTCACTTTCTCATCCCTACCAAATTATAGTAGTTATTACATATGCGTATAACCTGAACAGGTAGTAAGACGCCCACAGTGGAAATGTCAAGATCACAAAGTCTAGTTTGTCGGTGACGGGGAGAGCGCTCTTTGAATCAAGGACCTACTGAGGGTGGACTTTCCCTACATGGTTTCCCACTCTCCCTCCACGGAAACGCGGGTGTAGTTACTCGTAAGAAATTCTACCTTCCTCATTCCTACTCCATTAACTTTTTTTAGCACCGCTTCTCACAACCTGTTTTGGTTGTACGCATTTGTAGGCGTCCTAATTAAGCTAATGTGTTAGTGATGAGTAAGGTTGAATTTAGAATAAATGCACCCACATTTGTGCACAGGGAGAGAAAAAATTTAGTAAAAAAAAAAACTCCTTCAGTGCAATCGACGGGGATTCGAACCCCAATCTCCCCGTTATTGGCAATCCAGTCTAGTGAGGTGGTGACGCCTTAAGAGCAGCGATTTTCAACATTTTGTCAACCCATGGCACTCTGAACCGGGTGCTAAAATTGCCAAGGCACATCATCAAGAAAGATTTCTATAATTAAAATCATTAAGATTGTGTTATTTAAAAAAATATGTTGATCATGGATATTTAAATAAATATTTTTTATTTCTCATTTTTGCCCTGACTTCTTTTTTATCATCCCGTAAAACTAGTGGGGTACACTAATGTGCATGCTGCACCGCGGCACACCGGTTGTAAAAGCACTGCATTAGCACATCAGACTATTAAAACAAGCATTAATTTAATTAATGTATGGGTGACCTGGTGGTCTAGGGGTAAGGTGTCTGACTTCTGTGCTGGCGGCCGGGGTTCAATCCTCGTCCCGGCACGATTTATCTGATTTACAAACCCTTCCTACATTTCTGACAAGATATCTTGTGAATGTGTGGAATGCCAGGCCACCACCGTGGTTCGGATTCCACGCTAAACTGTAGGTCCTTCATTTCATCTCACAATCACCCTACCATACACATTAGCGTAAGTGCGTACAACCAACGGGTATAGACGCGTGCTATAAATATAATATAAATAATATAATAAAGATATATATAAATAATATAATATAATATAATAATGTATGCATATAAGCCGAACGGGTAATAAGACGCGGTGCTATATAATAATAATATATAATATAATTAATGTATGCGTATAAGCCGAACGGGTAATACATAAGAAGCGGTGGGAAAAAAACAACTTATGTCAATGAGTACGACTGTGGGAGTCCTCCCTCCTATTACTCCGACCCTGGGAGACACTCCTCCCCGCCAACAACACCAGACTGACGTTGCACCCCTCCTCCCCCCCTTCTATCAAGAGTACAGAACATTTTTTGTCCCACGAACCACGCGCGGAGACAGTTAAAGACCGCTCGCTCAGCGTGAATGTGTGTTTGTGTTACTATGTACCAAGCCAGTGCGCGGCGGACCGCGGGCCAGGAATGTTCCCGTCGACAGAGGGGCGCGGCGGAGGACCACCAGTAGCGACAAGAGGGCGGCGATGGCTGTCCGGGGCGGCGCCCTCCATTTCAAGGTCAGTCGCGAGCGGTTCTCTACCCATACCACCCTCAGCCTCGATAGTCCGGGTCAAAGTTTCGGCTACTGGCGAGAAAACGGCGGTTCAATACTTCATAGGAGGAACCTTAACTGGCATTTACGGTTCTACTTGAATGTATTTATACGTCAAGTCATGTTATTTGCAGCTGTCACTCTTGAGCTATATTACCAATACCTATAAAATAACACTGATTATATAGTGAAATGTTACAATGTTGATCACAAGAAATGAAACAGCATTCGCCTAAATCAGCTGTCGGCAATCGGCCAATCACGCGGAAATTTTCAGTCGATCGCGTTTAAAAAACTACATCACACAAAAGGTCAATCTTTGCGCCTTTTAAACTCTTCAAAATATCGGGAGTACTTTCAAATAATATTTGAGTGTAACCAAAATTACCTTGCTCTGTTTAATCGTAATGTAAAAATAAGAGCTCAATATGAAAATATATATTTTATTTAAGCTATATTTTAGAAAGTATGGGATATTATAATTTGAGGAAAGGTTAATTTTAAGGAATAAATATAATATGTATAGAAAAAAAAGTAGAGCGGAGAAACGACGGATGATCGCGGGACCTTTGATAAATTTATAAGTCAACCGTGGCCCAAAAAGCTACTGATCTCGGTACGGAAAAATGTAGTTTAATGGGAGGTCTGGGATTCCAATGATTCCCGTAATTTTGTTATCACCACGTCTTACTACCGGTTCAGGTTATACGCACAGGTATTGACATATATATTATATGCAGGCACGGATTAAGGCATGTGCCAAGTGTGCCACGCACAGCCCCCCCCCCCCCGCCCCCATCTACCTGGAAAATAAATCCTTTTGACTTGTCATATTTAATTTGTTATAGTATTATATTTCAATATTTTTATGTTTTTTCATAAAATTTATCCCAAACTAATCTAGAAACTATCTAATCGAAGGGCGCTGGTAGCCTGGTATTACGTGGAGTCCGAAATACTACATAACTGCAGAAGGTACCGTTGTTGACTTATGACAAAAAAAACAACATTAATTTTCTATTGACGATAATTTCTGAGGTAAAATAATTAATATTGAAGAACTAACTAAATGCGATGTGAGAAAAATGCAAACATAAGAAGAAAAAAAATTACTATACTAATACTAGTACTATTTTATTTGCAGACGGTGGGTGGACTATATACAACGCAACTACACTGAAATAATCTATTTTATAATGCCCAATACTAAATCATCTATATATACAAACCCATCAGTATATAATAAGAACCATATAGTTTAATAATTATTATAAAATTAATAATTAATATGCTAATAACAAAACTGCTTAACGTTTGCAAACAACAACAAAAAAATGTCTCTAATAAATAAAATTATCTATGCGTTATATATATGGATTCATAATCATGCATTGAGGAACTAATTTCTAAGAGCCCCAAAAGTGTTTCTCCGGGCCTGCATGTATGATTGTTAATCTAATTGAGGTAGGGACGAGGAAGAAGGAAGCATTTTAGAGGTTATCTACCCACATTTGCGGGGAAGAAGGATGGTAAACAATTTAGGGAAAATCAGCCTCAGTAGAACTGACCGAGATTCAAACCTCGATCTCCCTGTCATCGGCAGTCTAGTCTACTGCGAGAGTAGCGCCTTAGACCACCGAAGCGGATTCTATCATATTCTTATGATGACCCGACTATAACACTCAAAGACACCCGATACTACAACCCGAAATTTCAATATTCTAGAATAATATTCCTATGGTGAACCGACTATAACACTCAAAACACCATACTAGCACCTGAAATTTAAAGATTTAAATAACATCACGAAACTCACTATTTTAGGCCTTAATTAGGTTCAAACCAAGACTTAAAAGGTCATAAAGACGAACTGAAGGTTGGGTTGGAAAAGAAAGAGAAGCGTTTGAAACATCTGATGTGACTTTGAAAGTATATAGCGGTTAATTAATGCTCAGAACCTGTTTAAGTAACCTTTTAATAGCGTAGAAACGGATTTCCTAAACTTCATAGTTGTGTAACTATTATTAAAATAGACGTGATAAATTTCTTCGCAAACCAAGGACACCTTTTAAGGTCAAAATGTTATAATTTATCACGGAATTTTATTTTGTACGTTCTAGTGGCAGGCAAAGAAAATTTAAAGATAACTTCACTTTTTTTTTTTCTAAAAATTACATCAAATAGATTTGTTTATAGTATGAAAAATAACTATATTTCATTATTTTAAACCACTGTGAAAATAAACTAACTAAAATAATATCTTTTCCCCCTAAAATTTAAAATAAATATATTTGGTTACAGAAATAAATAGTACAGTGCACCGCACATAATTTCTATCTCCTTTGCCCTAACTCGAGACATTCAAAACTCTGTAAAATAAAATGTTAAACGAAATAATAGACATTGTTATAGAAACATAATATTGAGGGAGAAGTAACATATCTGTCTATCAAAGAGCATAACAACCAATTTCCCAAACATATATTTAAAAATATATATTTCAAATAGTTGCGGAGATGATAAAATTTTGAAATTTATGCTGATGTAAAATACCTTCAAATTAATTCTCATAAGAAAATGATAGTTGAAATTCTGTTTTTAAATTGAACAGTGCCTAATACGAATTTTAATTAAAACAGTTTTTGCTGATTTTGAGAAAATATATTTTTTCACCCTTAAGTAAACTACCCTTAATTTAAGGGTTGGTTGGATTATTTTAAGAACTCCTCTGGGGAACCTTATTAAAACGTTATATTCCAAGTTATAGCTTGATATCTGAAAAGTTTTCGTCCCTGTTGTAATGATACTGATTTGGACCCCTCTATATATTAAAAAACGTCATGAAGTGCATTTTTCTTTAAAGTAGTGTATGTAAAATATCCTTTTAATACTTTATCCATGGAGAATCACTCGCTTTCCAGAACTGATGTCAATAGATTACACCATAAGACTTATTTTTTTTTTTCAAAAATCAACTTCGTAGTAATACCAAAAAAGCAAGTGACGCTAGCTTCCCTCTATCCAATAGGAAGCTAGCCTTCACAACATCTGTCGCCGGACTCTTTCTATTAGTTGGTTTTGACAATGGAGACAAGAGGGTCCAAGGGTACAAGGGGTAGGTCATATATAAGCTGATTGTGCGTATGAATATATATAGTATATAAAAACATAAATTTTGCCAGCTTAAAAATGCAGAGGTACCTAGTTGAACTACAAATTCGGTTCACGACTTGGAGGATAAAAGTTAACCCCACAAAATCAGCAGCTTTGATTATTAGCCGAGGACGCAAACAACTCCCAGACCACACTCACTTTATTCGACACAGAAATACCTGTTAAAAAAGATACAAAATATTTAGGCACTACAATAGACTCGAAACTAACCTGGAGAAGTCACATAGAGAACACAAGAAAAAAAGCCACTGGGAGATATGTACAATTGTACGCTCTATTCAAAGGAAGGGAACTAAACATCCATACAAAAACTGTCTTATACAAATCCATGATACAACCGATTATACTGTACAACTGCGCAGTATGGAGCTACGGAGCCAAACACCTCACAGATAGACTACAAACCACACAAAACAAGATACTCAGAACCATCACTGGAGCACCCTGGCGAACTAGAACAACACACCTACATGAAATGACAAATTGCAGACCCCTCCATGACATATACAGGGAAAGGAACATAAAACTCTACGAACAGGCAGACACACACACTAACGACATAGTACGGGAACTAGGACGTTACGACCCTGCTGAGACCAGACGCTACAAGAGACCACGGCTGGCGAAGGAGAGCATTATTATGACTAAATCAGTGTCTATTATAATCTTGGAAAAAAAAAAAAAAAAAAAATAAATAAAAAAAACACAACCCCCGATACCTAGATTTAGGAAAAAAAAAAAAATTAGAGTAGTAATTAACCAAATTGACAATCGACTACGCCAGACCAACGGGATCGACGACAACCCACCATACAACTATCCCATTCTTGCTCCAACCCCAGACCTGACATTCACAAGTCACTCATTTCATGCCATCACAACCTTAGTCACGGCCGGACGCCACTGGGATAACCGCCTAGGTTGTCTACTAGCCAGAGAATAACGCTGGCGCCGGGGGCGGCCCCAGATGGGGAATGGAAATGTATCCACCTCACTCCTAATCCCAAGAAAAGAAAATCCTACCCCAACAAGAAACTCTTTAAACCTTTGCCACAGCCGGACTCCACTGGGATAACCGCCTAGGTCAACCTTCTAGCCAGAGAATAACGCTGGCGCCACTGAGGCCCCAGATGGGGAATGGATATGTAACCATCCGCGCCAAACCTATTCCCTACAGTCAAGTTAAACCTTTCGATCCTCCTCCCGGAAATCGACTCATGGAACAACAACATATATCATCATCATACCTTAACCACACCTTCCCACATCCCAACAAAAGAAAATCCTCCCCAAATCCCGAGACCCATCGCGATCGTTCACTATCACCAACTTCACTCACAGTGTCAATAATCATACAATTGTTTGTACAAGGTATTAATTCATTCAAGAGGCCAGGAGTCACGATAGTGACTCCGTACTCTAACACAAATATAGCCCTTTCACAGGCGGCCTAGCTTGGCGTCAGAGTCAAGGTAGAAATGTCCTGCGTCAGGCTACAAAAACCACACACCTGTAGTATTCTGCAGGCTCATTTCATCTGTTCCATTTCATCAGGTAAACAAGTTCATTCGCGAGGTTAAGAGTCATGACAATGACTCGGTACTCAAACAACAAATCAGCCCTTTCATAGACAACCTGGCGTGGCATAACTGTCAAGTCAGATGTTCTATGTCGGGCAACAGCCGAACGGCGAATATATATAGTAGTCACATACATCTACACAGCACGGTACACAAAACACGGAACGTGTAATGTTACAGATAAATAATCTGTAGTTAAACTAAACGGTATCATCTAAAATTATATCTTCAGTGCCGAAGATAAAACCACTTTAATAAATTGTGTGCAACATTAAAGGTCTTATTTATTCAATTAAAATATCAGATTGTAAAACCATATCAATATAATTGGCGCTCGATCACGGGGCTATAAAACCAATTATCTCACAATACAAATCCAGTACGCAATAATCGACGCTCAATCGCGAGGTATAATAATACCTTACAGATTTAATTAGTGCTCGATCACGGGGCAATAATTATCAACTAACTAAACGGTATCACTTCAATCGGCGCCCAACGCGAACCGATTAATTCAATAACATTTCAATTGGCGCCGCGGGTCAAATATCAATTAATAATTTCGTAACGCTTTACAGTAACAGGCAGAATTGAAAAAAACAAACCTTTTCAGGGTCAGGAAGTCATGAAACGTTGACATCCACCAAAATCTTAATATTGATTTTTTTTACAATCTAAGTACTTTCTCTGCCCTAGGGGTGCGCGAAAGAAGAAATAAAAATAGCTATATTTATCATAATTTTAGCCCAAAGTGGAAAGGGGCCGGGGGGGGGGGGACAAATTCTAAATATATATTCCTCGTGGAAAAACTTTAGTAAAGTAATATTTGCTAACCACTAACAATACGGTCTGACACATTAGCTCAGCCGTTAGCGCATTTGTCTACTAAGTTAAAGGCCCCTGGTTTGGTTCCCTCACACAGTGATATATTTAGGATTGGTCACCACCGTGGTTCGGATTCCACGTTAAACTGTAGGTCCTTCATTTCATCTCACAATCACCCTACCATTACACATTAGCGTAAGTGCGTATAACCCGAACGGGTAGTAAGACGCGGTGCTAATAATAATCTAACCTAGGCGCACCGAAGGGGTTGATTTTCCCTGCGGTTTTAATATCCTTAAGTTGACGCATCAATTTAAAACTCACCCTCTTCATCCTATACTTTTAAATTGATGTAAGATGCCCGTGCTGGCAGTAAAACGTATGGAATTTGAATTGACATAAAAACGGATTCCCCCCCCCCCCTTCCGAAGACAATCAGGCGTGAAAAAGTTACTGAAAGGGGAAGGAAACGAAAAGAAGGGAAGTTTTGGGGTTAAGTTTTGAGTTATAGTAGTACTGAAGTGAGCTCCGAAATACAATCGTACCCCCACCTGCTCTTTTATGACGCGGGACAAAGTTTTAACTCTACAGGATACCCCGATAAGGTGGTGAAGTAGGGGATTCAGGAAAAGCCAGTGTTTTTTGTTTGTTTCCCATTTTCTATATCTAAACATCTTTTTGGACAAAACAAGTCAATTATCGCTCCAGTAGAATCATAGAGTATAATTTTCTTCACAAGGTGCTATCAACTATTGTTGAATATCTGTCAAGAGTGTCCTGGAATTTAATGACAACTTTTTCTCTTTATTTAAAAAGTTTGTAATCTAATGCCACTATGATCATGATAGATAGTCAACAACAGGATTTATTTTATCAAAACAAAAAGTTTCTCTAAAAAAACTGCAAAACAGTGGCTTTTCGTCGCGTACCCTACATACCCACCTTAAGGCCTAAATCACACTATGATGCCACAGGCAGCTCTGCCCGACTGGCAGCAATGCCAGGCGTGTGATGCAACATGGTTTCTTTGTTTCGTAACCGGCAGCGCTGCCGTGACATCATTGTGTGATTTAGGCCTAAAGAACATAGGTGTCCAGCAGACATTTCGATCCAAGTCGGTCGATACACCGAGATTTCGATCAACCTCGTGTTTGGACAGCAGCACGTAACGGCCGGAAAAGGAATGTGATATCAACATGTTCGTAGAGCACCCATTTTACGATCTAGATAAGTGACTATCTAAGGTGGTTCCGCAAACCTATGGGGACATTTTCAAACAAGTCCCCATTAAATTGTTTTTTCACCGTCCTTCACTACCCAACGCGTCTTATCTAGAAGTATTAATTACGCTTGTGTGATAGAGATGAGGAAGGTTGAATTTAGAAGAATTGTAACCGCAGTTGAGTGGAAAATCAATTAGGAAAGAAGTCCTCAATAAACACGACAGGGATTCAAATCCCGATTTCCCCACTATCGGTAGTTTAATTTATTGCGAGAGTGAAGCCTTAAAAACCAGTTTATACCATCTGTCACCGAAGTGAGCCTATTCACAATAATTATTGCACATAAATATATTTTTCTTTTAGTTAGTATTAATTTAGTGTTCCTGTTAGCATGTTAGTCGTGAAACGTTTGATTTTAAATTTAAGTACATACTCTCTCACCCGCTTCAGGCCGCGTTGTCTAACGCGCTACTCTCGCAGTAGACTAGATTGCCGATGACGGGGAGATAAGAGATTCGAATTCCGGTTGGGTGTATATAGGAAGGTTTTCCAAAATGGTTTGTATACTTCCTATAAATACACCCTTCCTCATCCTTAAAACCATTAGAGTAATTGGTACATGAGCATATAACCCGAAAGGGTAGTAAGACGCGGTGCTAAAATAGTTTTAATTTAGTGTTTGTTTCTATTAGAATGTTAGTGAAAGTGTTTAAATGTCAAAAAACCTACTCACTGCCTCTGGACATAATTCCTTGATTTGAATTTCAATAAATCTTTTTTGATTTTCAAATGTTGGAAATTAATTAATAGAAACTGATAACAAAAGTAGGCCTATGTACTGTTTATTTAAGAACCCATTGAAAAAACTGTTTTATCAGTAAACTACCCTTAAGTAAATTTTCCTCAGAAAAACCAAACTTATTTTCATAATGTATGAAACTCTCTTCAGATATACATTTTGAACAAAATTCGGGGTTAAAAAATTGAGTAAAAAAAATTCAAGTCTTTAAAAATTAATCAGTCACAAGTAAACTAACCTCAAATTATATATGAAAAAAAAAACCATTTAACCTCGAGGTAGAGTCCATATAACATCTAAATATCAAATTTGAAAGAAATCCATGAAATCGTTTTAGTGCAACCCCAGGTACAGACCAGGGTTAGCTTATGTTGCGGGACCCCCAGTTATTTGCCTTGCCCTCCCACCCCCCTAAAAAAAATTAAAACTTAATTCAGGGGTCAAGTTATTAAACCATTTTTTACCTATAGAGTAATTTTCAGCCGTAAAAGAAGGTATCAGGGATTTCTTCCCTAAAAGGTAAAATACATGTAATAACAAATGCTAAAAGCCATGGTATTTAAAAAAAATATAAATATTAGGGTTGATTACTACTCAACCCTTTGATCAATTTTCTTCCCCAACAAACTATACATCTATAAATGTACAAAAAACAACTGTACCAAGTTTGAATTAAATCGGTTAATTCGTTCAAAAGTTATCATGAGACATATCCTATCCATCACAAACAGACAAATGCGAGTCAGTGGAGTTAAAACGTAGAACTCGCTTCACTAGTTTGATAAATCAAACCAGTGATATCAACAGATGTTGAATTACTGTCATGAGCATAGCGGCATTAGATGAGAAACTTTTTAATTAAGAGAAACATTTGTAATTAAATTCCAATACACCCTTGACAACAACTGTTGATATCACCATGAAAATTAAACTCTATATTTATACTGGAGCAATATTAAATTCAGTTTGGCAAAAAAAAATAAAAGTACTATAAATACTGCAAAAAACACTTTCTTTTTCTCGAGTCTCCTACAATAACCACCTTGGTACAGACAAACGTGGAACAAACAAAGGAAGAGATCGAAATAATGGTGAAACGCACTGTTTTTGAGTTCAGGGGCACATAAAACTTCAAGACCCATCATAATATCGAGATCGAACATTTTTAACAATTACAATACTTTATTTGAATGTAGGTAAGGAAGAATAACAGTATGCGGACCAACCAAATACGTCGGTGTGACGGATACAGTCCACCGGTTTGTGGTCCCTGGTCTAGACCAGAGGTCACCAAACTCCGGCCCGCGAACGCTTCAACAAAAAAAATAAATAAAACGACGAAACAAATAATTACAATGACAAATACAGATTTTACGGTGTTCCTGTATTCAGTACAAAAATACTTACATGAATACAAACAACATAATGTGTTTCATTGTTTCTTAAAGAAAATCTCTTATATTTATTGATATCTTGTTCTTCATTATTCCTTTGAGAAAATAAACTTTCATCTATTTATATCTATATCTATAGTTTATATATATATATTTTTTTTTTCCGATCCGGCCCGCCTAATGGGGCGGCCAGACTGGGCGAGCGAGAGACTAAAATATAAAATAGAACACATTGGTTGTAATGAGAGGTGGCCACACTGGAGTGAGAGCTCTAGCCGGTACAGTCTAGTTTACAGGCGCTAGGCAATATTATTGTATGTTGGTTCATTGAGTGCTGGGAAAAATTCTCATTTTGACATTTTTATTATTATCGATAGGTTTGGCACACTTGCTACTAACGGCCTAAGATAATTGTTAAGATCATAAACCGTACCTATATATATCAAACGATATGTTAAAATAATAAAATACTTCAATATTATAATCAAAGTAGGCCTTTACAAATAAGAATCGCCATTAGCGTGGAGAGTGAGAAAGCCACAACAATAAATCACTTGTCAAAAACCACTCTCAATCATTGAGCCAAGATTCGAACCTTTGCCTCCTTGTCAACAACTATCGAGAGCTATCTGCTAATCCCGCGCTCGCTCGCACGCTCGCTGGCCGAACCCTTTATATCCTACTGTGGTTCACCACGCAATAAGTTTAGAGACCCCTGAATGTAGATTGTGCCGTCTAGCCACAGAAGGGCATGGAATGGTTTTGTCAATATTATTATTATTATTATTATTAAGCTGGTGACGGTGAGCGACCTCCCTCATCAGTTCTTCCTCGGGGAGTTCTCACGCACGTTAACATCGATTCCACACGAAGTATCGATACGAGTGTATTAGTGCCAACAACGTACTTCACGGGATGACACGCCTCGGGGCCGTGTTCTGGATCGTTGAAACCGACCCCCACCCCTCCCCATCCCTTCCACAAGGTGTCGTGCTTCGAATAAAAGCCAGGTACAGTAGCCCCATGGCTTCTTTGGTGCTGACTGACAGCTCACAGCTGACTTCTGACAGTCAACATTTAGGTATATACCTACATTTTGACTGTCAAAAGTGACAGTTGTTAAACACATGTTTTTGCAGATCATATGGTTTGGTGTAGGGATACATAATTTGGTCTGGTAACTTTTCAAAGCTGTCAGCTGTGAGCTGTCACTTAGCACCAAAGAAGCAATGGGGCTATTTTACCTCATATAACAAAACATATAGGAGATGTGAAGTAGTGGGGGACTCTAAATGCGTATCAAGTTTGATTGGAGTTCATCAATTAGTTTTTTTTATCACTGCGCCTTACTACCTGTTTAGGTTATACGCACATATAATTATTCTAATGGGGTAGGGATGAGGAAAGAAGCATTTAAGAGGGTATCTACCCTATTTGAGTGAAAGGAGAAAAGAAAACCATTTAGGAAAAGCCATCCTCAGTAGAACCAACCGGGTTTCAAACCCCGATCTCTCCGTCGCCGTCAGCAGGCCCAGTCTATTTCGACAGTAACGCCTTAAGACCATTCGGTCACTGAAGCGGGTCTTTGATATTACTCCCGGAGTTATTCACAATCGATTCTCACCATTAAATAAAACAATTAAGCCTTATAAATAATATAGCATGACTGTCCACTGGGCTAAGGGTTCCGGGTTCGATTCCCAGCAAGGCCGAACAATTTTGTCACTGATTAAATGAGATTTTCCCTTTCACAGTGATAAAATTGACGGCTGGGGAATGGGTGTTGTGTTTGTTCGAGATTTAAGTTGGTTTATAAGTTGTGTGCTGATATAATCAGTAAGTTCAGAAAGGGCACGTCAAATACCTCTAGTAATAATGATAATAATAATTCAATTTCCTTTATTATAGTTCTGGCCAATAGTCGTGAGACCTATAACAGGCCAGCACTGAAAAGCACACAAGTACCATACAAGCACGTATAGTACCAAAATAAAATAAACAATAACAGCTAAATAATGATACATACTAATGAATAATTACAAAAGTAGGGAATGATTATTAATGATGTGATAAAAATAACAAATAAATCTTAATAATAATCATCATAATAAACTATAACATTAACAAAGACCCATGAAGATAAAAATGAAATAATAAATAACAGTCTAAATACTTGACAAAAAAAAAGAATATAAAAAAAAGTTTAGTTAAAAATGCGTGCATCTTATGCTCGAATATAATCTAGGGTTAAATTAACCGATTTCAATTTGTATTTAAGACAAGTCCAAAAGTAACGATTGTATTTGCGTAGTTAAAAAAAACCGGCGTTTACAGCTAAACTAGAAGTGAACATAAAGTCGACCGCTCTACTTAGCAGCCTACCGACTCCGAACAACAAATCAAAACTCAATTAGCATAACACGAGCGTTACATACATCACATACATCAAAATAGTCCACATATCTATAATCACACATGTTAGGACAAATACTATTAAGCTAATTCTAATGGAAACCATTCACTCACTTCATGTTTGAACAGAGATTATGAAACTCATTCTAATTACAACAGTTCACTCCCTCCATGTTAGGACAGAGACTATGAAGCTCATTCTAATGACAACAGTCCACTCCCTCCATGTTAGGACAGAGACTATGAAGCTAATTCTAAAGACAACAGTCCACTCCCTCCATGTTAGGACAGAGACTATGAAGCTAATTCTAATGACAACAGTTCACTCCCTCCATGTTAGGACAGAGACTATGAAGCTAATTCTAATGACAACAGTTCACTCCCTCCATGTTAGGACAGAGACTATGAAGCTCATTCTAATGACAACAGTTCACTCCCTCCATGTTAGGACAAAGACTATGAAGCTCATTCTAATGACAACAGTTCACTCCCTCCATGTTAGGACAGAGACTATGAAGCTCATTCTAATGACAACAGTTCACTCCCTCCATGTTAGGACAGAGACTATGAAGCTAATTCTAATGACAACAGTTCACTCCCTCCATGTTAGGACAGAGACTATGAAGCTAATTCTAATGACAACAGTTCACTCCCTCCATGTTAGGACAGAGACTATGAAGCTAATTCTAATGACAACAGTTCACTCCCTCCATGTTAGGACAGAGACTATGAAGCTAATTCTAATGACAGCAGTTCACTCCCTCCATGTTAGGACAGAGACTATGAAGCTCATTCTAATGATAACAGTTCACTCCCTCCATGTTAGGACAGAGACTATGAAGCTAATTCTAACGACAACAGTTCACTCCCTCCATGTTAGGACAGAGACTATGAAGCTCATTCTAATGACAACAGTTCACTCCCTCCATGTTAGGACAAAGACTATGAAGCTCATTCTAATGACAACAGTTCACTCCCTCCATGTTAGGACAGAGACTATGAAGCTCATTCTAATGACAACAGTTTACTCCCTCTATGTTAAGACAGAGACTATGAAGCTCATTCTAATGACAACAGTTCACTCCCTCCATGTTAGGACAGAGACTATGAAGCTCATTCTAATGACAACAGTTTACTCCCTCCATGTTAGAACAGAGACTATGAAGCTCATTCTAATTACAACAGTTTACTCCCTCTATGTTAAGACAGAGACTATGAAGCTCATTCTAATGACAACAGTTCACTCCCTCCATGTTAGGACAGAGACTATGAAGCTCATTCTAATGACAACAGTTTACTCCCTCCATGTTAGAACAGAGACTATGAAGCTCATTCTAATTACAACAGTTCACTCCCTCCATGTTAGGACAGAGACTATGAAGCTCATTCTAATGACAACAGTTCACTCCCTCCATATTAGGACAAAGAAATTGAAGCTCATTCTAATTACAACAGTTCACTCCCTTCTCTCCACGTTAGGACAAAGACTACATATATATTTCTTAAGCACGTGACGATTAAAATATACAATCGGCTCTATTTGATATCTAGCCTTCTAGATAAATACAAACTTGATATAGACACATATCTATAGCCACGCTGATATACAAGATAAATTAAATTATGATTGTTCGGAGATTTGATGAAATCAAACAAGTCGGTGCTAAGCTAAGGTGTACACGGCACGTCATTGAAATTTTGTCACGCACTTTTGGAAGATAATGGTTTTATTACACTCAAGTGAACTCTAACAAACTACGTATTCAAAGGGGGGAGGGGGGAAGGGTGATTATTGCGCCATTACTGTGGATTCACACGTTAGCCGAAAAACTAGCGCACAACAGAAACGTAGTCACGTGACAAGCTCTAAGCCAATAACAAGATTTCCGCTTAATCGGCGCGAGCTGTTCCGCTGATGTTCAACTATTCTCTACTTTGATAGCTCTTCTCGAGATGTTCGACACAGGAGGACCAATCAAATCTCAGAACCAACCAACTCAAATCAGTGCACATGCGCTTTTGACCACGCATGCGCACTACAGCCAGAAGCTAGCAGCTTCATTGGTTGTTGTGAGAAGATTTGAAATAACCCGTTAATGGAAAGCGTGTGTATCTATGTAACGGATTGTGCCATGAGACAGCATTATAATTAGAAAACATACTTCGGGAGAATTATCTAGAATATATGTTTATCTACTAGATAATAAAACATGTTGCTACTCAGCTATTTTAAGTGAGTGTTGCAATGCATCATGGGTCAACATACAGCGAGTGAAATACTGCGGTAATCAAGCAGATTCTGCTTTTTCGGCGAACGTGTGAATCAAGATTTACACTTATTTGAAAAATGGCACTGTAGTCAAGAGTTTTTCTACTTTTAGACATGTTTAAGGGTACGGTCAAGCGTTTGGACTCATTTGCAATCAAGTCATAAATAAATTGAAATGGGCCAACAAATTGGACACAGTATTTGAAATTCGTTTAGCCTCCATACTCTGGGATATCCGAATTTCTTTACCAATGGGGTAGGGATGAGAAAGATAAACTGGGGAACAAACTTAAACCAAACTCAATTCATTGTTCAGGATTTGTACTACAACTCTAATATCTGAAAACCAGACAAGGCGAGAATAACGCCTGTATACATATGCCAACCGGTGCAGGTCTGTTAAAACTAATTGAAAGAAAAGTGTATTGTATAGAAAAGTATCTTAGTAGAATTTTGATTAATTAGCATATTTATGTGGCCGTGTGGTATAAGACAGTGGTTCTTAACCTTTATATATTCGCAGACCCCTAAATATCCTAACATATTTTCGCGACCCCCTAGTTTTTACGAACATAAAAATCATTAAGATATATTCTGAAATAGTGGCTTTATTTTCTTATAATAACAAACAAATAAAAAAAAAGAAAATAACTTACCTAAATGTATTTATCGGGACCTTTGTTGTTGAACACTTTCCACTAATTTGTCTATTCTTGTTTTAATTGTATTACTTAAATGCTATTCGCACGAAGGAGTCGATTTTGCTGCTTCATTTTAATATTTATTATTGTGGAAAATCCCTTTTCAAGAAACAAACGGCAGCAAATTTTAAATGGCGATGGTAAACAGATGGGGATTATTACCACTATCAATGAATGAATTCTATTATCCGGGCTTCCCTCCATTGTCCGGAAAATCGAGAGTCTACTGTACTTACATGCTTACGATCATCAAATTCTTTGTCCTAAAACGTAAAATTTAAGATAAATGATTTCAGTAATAAGCAAATAACATTTTAAATTATATTTCTGAGGTCCCCCGAATTAGAATCGCTGGTCTAAGGCATCACTATAGCAATATATTGAACTACCAATGGCGTGGAGATCGGGGTTAGAATCCCAGTCCCGTGTACTGAGGGTGGTTTTCCAATCCTCCTTCACGTAATGCGGGTATACTTCCTCTAAATTCAACATTACTCGTCCCTAGCACAGTAATGTACAGTAGCTAGTAAATAAGTGTAAAACCCTAACGGGTAGTAAGGTGCGGCGCTTAAAAGCATTATATTACATAAAAAACCGCATCGGTGGGCACGCGGCAGGCTCATATATTCCAGATGAAAAACCATTCTCTTAGATATATACTTGCTAATTGGCTTGCAGGACGAATTCGTCCATAAATACTGGATATATTCGTTCGTAAGTCTAACAAGGGATCGATGCGGAGTCCCCTTAAGGTATTGTCAATGCCCCAAAACACTCTGACATCGGCAAGGTGTTCTTTGTTGGTTTACTTGTACGCAACAGGACTACCATTATTTTTTCAAATACAAAATTTCCTGCATTTTCCAGTTTTTCAAAAAATTTACTCGTCTGAAGTCATGTCATTTAGTGTTCAGAACAGGATGTTTGACCCTGACGGAGAAAAATTAAAGCATGTTTTTAGCACAGCATATTAATATCCGTTCGGGTTATATTCCTATGTACCAATTAAGCTAATATGCAAGGGATGAGGAAGTGTACCCGCACTTGCGAGGGGGACCGAGTGGAAAACAGTTTAGGGAAAACACACCTTAGTACCGGGATTCGAACCCCGTTTATTGCGAGAGTGACGCCTTAGACCCTGTGGCCACCTAAGCGGGTGTGCATCTGTTACGGAGCCTGGGTGAAAAGAGGGAGGGAACTGGGTGTGCATGTGTTCAAAGCGGCAAGCCCATTTTATTTCACTTCACTTTTCCTCACCGAAAAGTATCAAAATCCACATATTTCTGTTGACCATTAAGAACTAAATGGCCGGGAAACGAAAGCAGGTACGCGGCAGCCCCTCCCAGTGTGACGTCATCACGCACGTCAAATGGATTGCACTTGTATGATAATGCAGGACATGGAGAATGACCGCGCGGCTACGGGTCGTCACTCGTGAGAACTAAACATGACCGCGGCACAATTCACAACATGACCCGGTGTGCGAACCTGCGCCTCGCTTGTTTCCGTCCGCCAAGACGTGCTTGCTTGATCAACCACCTGCTGAGATAGGAGGATCATGGTCTGACTAGATAGATCAACCACCTGCTGGAATAAGAGGATCATGGTTCGACTAGGTAGATCAGCCACCTGCAGGAATAGAAAAATCATGGTCTGACTAGGTAGATCAACCACCTGCTGGGATAGGAGGATCATGGTTCGACTAGATAGATCAACCATCTGCTGGAATAGGAAGATCATGGTCTGACTAGGTAGATCAACCACCTGCTGGGATAGGAGGATCGTGGACTGACCAGCTAGATCAACTCTCTGTTATGACAGGAGGATCGTGGATTGACCAGCTAGACCAACCACCTGCTGGGATAGGAGGATCATGGTCTGACTAGGTAGATCAACCACCTGCTGGGATAGGAGGATCATGGTCTGACTAGGTAGATCAACCACCTGCTGGGATAGGAGGATCGTGGACTGACCAGCTAGATCAACCCTCTGTTATGACAGGAGGATCGTGGATTGACCAGCTAGACCAACTACCTGCTGGGATAGGAGGATCATGGTCTGACTAGGTAGATCAACCACCTGCTGGGATAGGAGGATCGTGGACTGACCAGCTAGATCAACCCTCTGTTATGACAGGAGGATCGTGGATTGACCAGCTAGACCAACTACCTGCTGGGATAGGAGGATCATGGTCTGACTAGGTAGATCAACCACCTGCTGGGATAGGAGTATCATGGTTCGACTAGGTAGATCAGCCACCTGCAGGAATAGAAAAATCATGGTCTTACTAGGTAGATCAACCACCTGTTATGATAGTAGGATCGTGGTTTGACCAACTAGATCAACCACCTGCTAGGATAGGAGGATTGTGGACTACCAGCTAGATCAACCACCTGCTAGGATAAGAGGATTGTGGACTACTAGCTAGATCAACCACCTGCTAGGATAAGAGGATCGTGGACTGACCGGCTAAATCAACCACCTGCTTTGAAAGGAGGATCGTGGACTGACCAGCTAGATAAACCACCTGCTAGGATAGGAGGATCGTGGACTGACCAGCTAGATCAACCCTCTGTTATGACAGGAGGATCGTGGATTGACCAGCTAGACCAACTACCTGCTGGGATAGGAGGATCATGGTCTGACTAGGTAGATCAACCACCTGCTGGGATAGGAGTATCATGGTTCGACTAGGTAGATCAGCCACCTGCAGGAATAGAAAAATCATGGTCTTACTAGGTAGATCAACCACCTGTTATGATAGTAGGATCGTGGTTTGACCAACTAGATCAACCACCTGCTAGGATAGGAGGATTGTGGACTACCAGCTAGATCAACCACCTGCTAGGATAGAGGATTGTGGACTACCAGCTAGATCAACCACCTGCTAGGATAAGAGGATCGTGGACTGACCGGCTAAATCAACCACCTGCTTTGAAAGGAGGATCATGGTCTGACTAGGTAGATCAACCACCTGCTGGGATAGGAGGATCATGGTTCGACTAGATAGATCAACCACCTGCTGGGATAGGAGGATCATGGTCTGACTAGGTAGATCAACCACCTGCTGGGATAGGAGGATCGTGGACTGACCAGCTAGATCAACCCTCTGTTATGACAGGAGGATCGTGGATTGACCAGCTAGACCAACTACCTGCTGGGATAGGAGGATCATGGTCTGACTAGGTAGATCAACCACCTGCTGGGATAGGAGGATCATGGTCTGACTAGGTAGATCAACCACCTGCTGGGATAGGAGGATCGTGGTTTGACCAACTAGATCAACCACCTATTAGGACAGAATGATCGTGGACTGACCAGCTAAATCAACCACCTGCTAGGATAGGAGGATTGTGGACTACCAGCTAGATCAACCACCTGCTAGGATAAGAGGATCGTGGACTGACCGGCTAAATCAACCACCTGCTTTGAAAGGAGGATCGTGGACTGACCAGCTAAATAAACCACCTGCTAGGATAGGAGGATCGTGGACTACCAGCTAGATAAACCACCTGCTAGGATAAGAGGATCGTGGACTGACCGGCTAAATCAACCACCTGCTTTGAAAGGAGGATCGTGGACTGACCAGCTAGATAAACCACCTGCTGGGATAGGAGGATCGTGGACTGACCAGCTAGATAAACCACCTGCTAGGATAGGATTGTGGACTACCAGCTAGATCAACCACCTGCTAGGATAAGAGGATCGTGGACTGACCGGTTAAATCAACCACCTGCTTTGAAAGAAGGATCGTGGACTGACCAGCTAAATAAACCACCTGCTAGGATAGGAGGATCGTGGACTGACCAGCTAGATAAACCACCTGCTAGGATAGGAGGATTGTGGACTGACCAGCTAGATAAACCACCTGCTAGGATAGGAGGATTGTGGACTACCAGCTAGATCAACCACCTGCTAGGATAGGAGGATTGTGGACTGACCAGCTAGATAAACCACCTGCTAGGATAGGAGGATTGTGGACTACCAGCTAGATCAACCACCTGCTAGGATAAGAGGATCGTGGACTGATCGGCTAAATCAACCACCTGCTTTGAAAGGAGGATCGTGGACTGACCAGCTAGATAAACCACCTGCTAGGATAGGAGGATCGTGGACTACCAGCTAGATAAACCACCTGCTTGGATAAGAGGATCGTGGACTGACCGGCTAAATCAACCACCTGCTTTGAAAGGAGGATCGTGGACTGACCAGCTAGATAAACCACCTGCTGGGATAGGAGGATCGTGGACTGACCAGCTAGATAAACCACCTGCTAGGATCGTGGACTGACCGGCTAAATCAACCACCTGCTTTGAAAGGAGGATCGTGGACTGACCAGCTAGATAAACCACCTGCTAGGAGAGGATGATCGTGGACTGACCAGCTAGATAAACCACCTGCTAAGATAAGAGGATCGTGGACTGACCGGCTAAATCAACCCCCTGCTAGGATAGGAGGATCGTGGACTGACCAGCTAGATCAACCCTCTGTTATGACAGGAGGATTGTGGATTGACCAGCTAGACCAACCACCTGCTGGGATAGGAGGATCATGGTCTGACTAGGTAGATCAACCACCTGCTGGGATAGGAGGATCATGGTTCGTACAGATCACCTCAAATTCTCCCACCGAGACCGCAAGCATGAAGCCTCTTCTTACCAATGTCGCTAGTAATTTTATAAAGTAATCCGAAACCAGGTTTGTGGAACGACTGAATCTCGTTCCCTTCCTTCCTCGAAATGAGCAGTTCCAAGAGAGTTCGTCACCCGTTTAGTGCAGATCCCGTACAGATAAAACAAACGAACAAACAACAAAAGCGCGTGTAAAAAGGAAGGACGTGTGATCCGCTCACTGCAGATTTCGGGGGACAGTTAGTTACAACCTCGAACCTTGCCAAGGAATCCGCTCCGGGAAGGCTAGAATAACCTACATTTGTCTCACCGGACGAGTACACAGCGTACACCGTAGTTGGGTGTCATCCATAAACCACGTAACGCTGTTGAGAGGGGGCAGCTCTAATGTCCACAAGGTGTTTTTAAACCCTCACGTCTTACTACCCGTTCGGTTTATTAGCTTATGTACTAATTATGCTTTATGGTTTTAGGTATTAAGGTTAGCTTTATAGCAAGTGTACCCGCATTTGCGTGGAAGGAGAGTAGAACACCAGTTTGGAAAAAACCCTCTCAGTACACCCGACTGAGATTCGAACCTCGATCTCCCCGTCATTGGTATTCTAGTCTACTTCGAGAGTAGTGCGTTATACCATGCTGCCACCAAGCGAGTGTACAAGGTGTTTTACATGAGGGGAGGCAGGGAGGGTAAAAACAAGTTAAGGAAAACAGTTTTGTGGTTTTATGGACGAGCCCTTAATAGCAGTATGAAAAACGGTCACACATAGTTACTACAGTTTTTTAGTTGTTTTTTTAATACGTGAGTTATACGCTTATCTACTAATTACGATAATATATTAGGCGTTATTAAAGTTGAATTTTTAATAATACTTAAACGCATTTGAGTGACGGGAGAGTGGAAAACAGTTAAAAAAAACAAAACACTTTCAGTCTATACCCAACCGGGATTCAAACGTCGAACTCCTCGTCATTGGCAGTCCAGGCTATTTCGAGAGTTGACGCCTTAAAATTATTCGACCACCAAAGCGGGTACTTTCATGAATTCATACGTCAAATTACATCATCAGCGTACTACCACGTTATTAGCAATGCCTATTAAATAATAATACACCCTAGTTACGTTATTCCAATGTTCACCACAAAAAAAAAACTACTTTAGTTTCAACATAATGGCCACGCGGTCCAAAGCATTAGTCTCGCATTACATTGTCGAACACTGGGAGATTGAGGTTCAAATCTCAGGCGGGTGTACTATTTTACTTACTCGCACTCCTCGGGCGGAGAAATTATTGTGATCGTCAAAAAAACGTAACTCGAGATTATGATGGACGTCGACGTCCATGACTCCCTGAACCCAGAAAGTTTTGTTTTTTCGATTCCGCTTGTGTGTCTGTATTTCAGCCAGGAGCAGAAACTATTTTACCTATCGGGCTAAAACTGGGTATCTGGAGTTTCCAAAAGGTTCCTCAGAGGTTTATTTTTTAAATTATTTATTCAACCTCAAATTAAGAGTGGTTTACTTAAGGACGAAAAGAGAAAAAATAGATTATTTCATAAATTATCTAACGATTTTGATAAAATTTCATATCTGGGCACTGTTTAGCATCACAAACAAAATAGCAACTCTCGTTTTACCACGAACAATACTTTGAAGGTACCCGCCTCGGTGGCGTAGTTGGCTAACGCGCTTGTCGTGTTGAGTTCGACTGCTGAGGACGGGGAGATCAAAGTTCGTATCTCGGTCGGGTGGACTGGGGGGAGTGTGTGTTCCTAAATGGTTTTCCACTCTCCCTCCACGCAAATGCGGGTTCACTTCCTCTAATTCAACCTTTCCAATTCCCAATCCATTAGCGTAATTAGTACTTAAAGCGTATAACCCGAACGGATAGTAAGACGCGGTGCTAAATAATAATAATACTTTGAAGATACTTAATATTAGCGGACATTTCCAATTTTGATCATATCCCCGCAACTATTTGAAATGCGAAATAACTTATCATTATAGTTGTATTATTAAAAATTAAAAATAAACTTTTACTTGAAATCTATTTTAATAAAACTAGTTAGATGATGTTTCTGGTGTTAACGCCCTCAGGAGAATTATTCTTAAGTATAAACTTTGACATTTGGGATATCTATATCTCGATTACATTATAGTTCCACTTAATCAGTTGAAATTATCTTACAGAAATAATAATTGAATATTTTCGGTCTCACATCTCTAGTCAAGGGAGGTGTGTGTGCGAGGCACAGTAGCTACATGCGGAAAACCCATACTGGAAATTATTTACACCTTGATTCAGTTTTATCTGGCCCGGAATGCCGTCACTTTAGACCAGATAATCGCGACCCTGGTGTGTATTATTTTGTTTGCATTGTTGCTTTTCCTTGTTTTTATATTTAGATATTTGGCTCTGGTACATATAGAAAACTTTGGAGACTTCTTTTATATTTCAACGCGCTTGTCGTGTTGAGCTCGACTGCTGAGGACGGGGAGATCGAGGTTCGAATCTCGGTCGGGTGAACTGGGGGGGTGTCCTAAATGGTTTTCCACTCTCCCTCCACGCGAATGCGGGTTCACTTCCTCTTATTCAACCTTCCCAAATCCTAATCCATTAGCGTAATTAGTACTTAAAGCGTATAACCCGAACGGGTAGTAAGACGCGGTGCCAATTATTATTATTATTACTATTATTATTATTATTATTTTATATTTCAAAATATTTTAGTCCGGTTTCATAGTGTCTAACTAAGTTACTCATATTTTCAATGAACTGTTCCAGTTTTTTGTGCAGTAATAAAGACATACATAAATTTAAAAAAAAAGTGTGAACGGTAATTTTGACGACAGTGATCAATCCAGACAAACTGTCTCTCAAATACGGTCTTCTGCGTGCTGAACGGGTCTACATTTGACGAGAACAGAATATACCTTTGAGTCCATCCCCCCTCACATTCATAATGAAGTCGTAGCTATTCACAGAGTCCTGAAGTTGTATGTATGAAATGAGAGAGATCCTGTCAAAACAACACCCTATCATTCGTTATTGAGACCAGACGAATTACGAGGGATTTGGAACGCGTATTATTATACCTTTATTGTTTTAAGTTTTTTTTACAAGAAGATATTTTCAGTAAACTATCTTTAAGTAAGTTTTACTCAGAAAAAAATATCTTGTTAGTCTTCATTTATAAATTTTAAACAAAATGGTTCAAACCACTCAAATTTTCAAAAATATGTTATTTGTAAGTTACCCTCAAAGTATTTATATTTGTAAAAAAAAATCTAATTTTTTTATGATTTTTTTGGGGGGTACTCATTTTGAACGAAATCTTTTAGGCCATTTCTGTTAAAAAAAATTAAAAAATCTAATATTAATTTGTCATAAGTAAAATAATCTTAAGTTAATTTAGTTTAGAAAAATAAGCATTCTTTATTAACCATCATGTAAAATAGTTCCCCTCAGTGGTCTTGGGGTATAGTGATCACCCGACAGGGATTTAAACCCCAACCTCCTCGTCATCAGCAGGCCAGTCTAACACGAGATTGACGCCTCAGACCGTTCGGCCACTGAAGCGTGTCACTCGTGCGTGTGTCAGTATATCTCATATAAGCGCAACATCTGATTGGCAATATATACGTTACCTAGGCGGCCCCTCTTAAGTGTCAACAAATTGTTAGTCCGACTAAAAAAGGAGCGTACACAACCCCAGAGCTCGTTAAAGGACGGACGACGCTTGTGTGTTCAGCGATTTACAAGACCGGCGCGCACAAAGCAAACTGGTTCAACGACTTGCCTGAGAAATTGTTTACTTTGTCTTCCTTACCTTAGAGAGTCAGCGATAGGTAAAGAAAGGTCTTTTAACCTCGCGTTTGCTTGCAAGGATAGTGTGATAGCAGGATCCTTTACAAGATAAACTTGTAGTTAAAAAGTTCCTTGGTAAATACATAAATACAACTTTACATGTGGGTTTCCTTGTGTATCGTCCATTTATCTTGAACGGTAGCAGCAGAACTATTGCCTTGACCTGTTACACTATGACCCTATCCTATAAGTTGCACCATAGTAGAAACCATGCATGTGCTTTAGGCGAGACATAACATTTCCGCCTCAGTTTAATTCTGTATAATAAATACCCCCCTAACCCGTTTACCCATGTGACGCAAAAGGGTGCAAAATATGGGACTTTTTTTGGGGGGAAGGGGGACAATATCATCCTGTTTTCTCTTTCCTTTCTCCTAATATTATGTTTTTCAAAGCTTTTAATTAAGTATGAAAGTGATTCACTGACAAAGCGACGCCAAACGACATAAAATTAATCATGTTATTAATGAATCTTAAAATAATATATATTCTCTTAATTAGATCAAATATTTAAATGTTAGTCCTTTATTCAGAAATAATTAATAGTGTCACCTCCCCGGTTTCTGTGCGTTAGCTGTGTGGGCCTGGAGATCTGTCAGGATGTCCTTGGCCGAGGATAAGGGATATGATTGCTTGTTTGTGTTCGTGATTGACGTTAGACTTGGGTTTATAAAGGTTTATTAATACTACTATACTATTACACATGTGATGTTAAAAGTGAAGATTTAGTGAATATAGAGAAGCGAGTGACCGAATGACGTGATAGAGGTTTATCTAATGGTCTGTCTGACTGCTAGGCGGTCCCTGCACGGTCGTCGAACCTGGTTCCCTGTACTCGAGCATAAGCCCGACTGGTACTGGGTGAACCTTACAACTTATCCCAAGTGGTCCCGTGACAAGCAGTGTGACCTCCTCCCAGCTTACGATCTTCCGTAGTCAGCCCCGAGGAGCTTCAGACCACCCCCTTTTAACCGGGCCGCTGGTCTGGTTTCTTGCTCAGGATTACTGACACCTTTTGCGTCCATTACTCTAATTTGTTTATTGATTCGTCATAACAACCTCGCAACATTCGTTATATAATTCGCCAATCACAACATAAAATATTTGCACAAACGTGCCTTCCAAATAAGGACATCGATGACCATTTAAATGATTATTTTAAAAAAAACATTTTGTTAGAATGCGTCCGGGGCGACCGCCTAGGTTCCTCTAATGGGCCTAGCGGTAAGCTTGATAACTTGCAGAGTAAGTGAAAGGTACCTCCACTATCAAAAACTTCCGGATGTCTTTGAAATTAACCAATATATTTCAAACGTGAAGCGATTACTTTAGACATTGATTCCTGGTATTCTACCAAGCTAATTATAATTTTTTTAACGAAAATTTGTCTGAAAATTTTAAATTTCAAAAATGTATGTAGGGGAAGACGCAATTTCAGATAACTACAGTTCCTTTCAACCGTAATTGCTTGAGTTTTAATAAACCAATTTTATTTTTACTAAAAATATAAAATAAAAGCATTTACTTTTGAGGTTTATTACATAAAAGTTTTTACACATTTTCAGTAGTGAAGAAGCAATTTAGGATAAAACGTTTTTCACAGTTTCTACTGAACCAATTAAAATTATATTTCTTAAATTAAATTGTGTAATAAAGGCGTCACTGTCACTCTCTTAATAGAATGGATTACCAAGATGACGGAGAGATCGGGGTTCGAATTCAGTTCGGGTGTATTGAAGGTGTTTTTAACTAAAGAGTTTTCCATTAATTCATTCTATCTCCAAGCAAATGCAGGTGTACTTCCTCTAAAATTCAACCTCATGCATTCATAACACAGTAACGTAATTATTACATAGGCGTAAAACTCGAAAGGATAGTAAAACGCAGTGCTAAAAAACTAATTAAATGAAAGATTTTAATAAAAGATGAAGATGATCATCAAGGTTTTAGAAATCTGAATTTTTTTATCACCTCGTTTTACTACCTATTCGGGTTGTATACGCTGATGGTTTTAGGGATTAGTAAGGTTGTATTTAGATGAAGTGTACCCACATTTGCGTGGAGAGAGTGGAATATAGTTATGAACAAATAACAGCCTCAGTACAACCTACCAAGATTCTAACCTTGATCTCCCGTCATCAGCAGTCTAGTCTACTGCGACAGTAGCGCGTTAAACCAGGTGGCCACCGAAGTGGATGAAATCACAGATTAAAGTTTAAACATTTTCTAAGGCTGCAGTCAAATTTGTTTTGCAAAATTGATGGATTCAACAGACCAGCTTGATTTTTAAAATTTTAATTTGATTGGATCACAACCAACAAGGTTGGTTCCCAACCTTTCCATCTGGCACTCCCTGGAGTTAATAATAACTCACTGCGGCCACTTAATCACCCCACCTCCCAACCTTTCCATCTGGCACCTCCTGGAGTTAATAATAACTCACTGCGGCCACTTAATCACCCCACTCCCAACCTTTCCATCTGGCACCTCCCTGGAGTTATAATAACTCACTGCGGCACTTAATCACCCCACCTCCCAACCTTTCCATCTGGCACCTCCTGAGTTAATAATAACTCACTGCGGCACTTAATCACCCCCACCTCCAACCTTTCCATCTGGCACCTCCCTGGAGTTAATAATAACTCACTGCGGCCACTTAATCACCCCACCTCCCAACCTTTCCATCTGCACCTCCTGGAGTTAATAATAACTCACTGCGGCCACTTAATCACCCCACCTCCCAACCTTTCCATCTGGCACCTCCCTGGAGTTAATAATAACTCACTGCGGCCACTTAATCACCCCCACCTCCCAACCATACGAAGGGAAATTAAAAACCTACGCACACATGTTAAGGTTTTTTTTAAGGACCGTGTATTACTACCCGTTCAAGCTATCTGCACGATTACACTAATGTGGTCGGATGAGGAAGGTAGAATTTATAGAAAGAGTACTCGCATTTGCGCGGAGAGAGTGGGAAACCAGTTAGAAAAAACCACCATCAGTATTATTATTAGTAT
Organism: Timema cristinae; assembly: GCA_039000515.1. NCBI lineage: Eukaryota > Metazoa > Arthropoda > Insecta > Phasmatodea > Timematidae > Timema > Timema cristinae. The sequence continues at coordinate 96,115,488 of JBCFYV010011172.1, forward strand.
TATTAGCACCGCGTCTTACTACCCATTCGGGTTGTACGCACTTACGCTAATGTGTGATCACCAATGTGAAAGGTGAAGTTCCAATTTCACTGATGTTAATTTAAATCTATCGGATATTTCAGGGAATAGGACCCGGGACCCTGATATAAATAGGCAGATACGCTACGGATAGAACGTTCAAAGCCAGGCCAGCTAAGACTTAAGACATCTCAGACCTTAGCGACGGGAGAATCCTAGCGGAATAGTCAAGCGGTCAAACCCACATAGAGTCACTAAATTGTTGTTTGACCCCAACTGGGATCAAAACAGGTTGCTTTAGACACGCAGCCGGTCTATGTTTCTACTCAGTAACGGAGTAGAGCCAACAGTGGGTCGCCTACAGTTTGGGATCTATCTAGAAGGCGAGGAGGAATAAATGGCAAACGCTCGCACTTTTAAGAGCCCGTCTCACCCCGTGGATAACACCTTAAATAGGCAATACAGCTTGTACCAGGCATCGTATCGTGGTAAAGTTTTCCGTATTCTACTTTAGAAAACAGTGAAATTTCAGCTGCTACATGGGCAGGTAAAAATGTATCTTCGTGTATATCATCATCATTAGACATTAGGTCATCACTCTTGCGATTGGTTTGCAGCACCTCTTCACTATTGCCTATCCTGGGCCGAGTTAAAAAAAACTTTTTTGTTCCTTCTTATGCCAACATTGTTAGCTATCTTTTTAATGCACTCCAGTTTTTACCTCCCTCTTGAATTTCTCCCTTCCACATCTCCTTCTATAACTGTCTTCATCAAACTCTCATGTCTCGGTATTATGTCCTACCACATTAACTCTTCTGTGCTGTATACCTTTCCAAAGTTTCCTTTCTTCGTTCTCTTTTCTTAGCACTTCCGTATTTGATACCATCTCTATCCCTGATATTTTCAACAACCTTCTGTAGCACCACATATAAAACTCTTCTTATCATTTCCTTTCAGTTACACCAATGGTCCAGGTTTCCCATCCATAAAAAGCATCGCTCCAAGCATTATGCCCTAAGAAACCTTTTCTTGATTTCCAAACTTATGCTGGACAATGTCAACTCTAATCCTCTTCAGTGGCCGCAAGGTCTAATGCCTACTCTCGCAGTAGACTGGACTGCTAATGATCGGGAGATTGTGGTTAGAAACTCAGTCGGGTGTACTGAGGGTTGTTTTCCACTCTCTTTCCACGCAAGTTCGGGTACACTTTCTATAAATAAAACCTTTCTACTCCTTAAAACCACTAGCGTAATTAGTACATAAGCGTATAGCTCGAAACGCCTAAAAAAAACTCAATTTCTTTCAAGAAGCTTTGCTAGTCATTCTCATTGAAACACAGTCCCCCCCCCCACCCTCCCCTTGTCGGAGTGTGCGCCGATCCACCCGCCTCTGGGGTGACCCCAAACAGACTTGTAACCGGAAGCAGAGCTCGCGATAAGCGACAATATCACAGAGTCCATGCGACGACGCCGGATACCGAGGCGATCTGAAGAAAACAACACAACATGTCTGGAAATGTCTGCACTGAGTGATCGGGCGGGGGTTCCAAGGCGTCTAGGTCACCGATAGGGGCTGTTGCGCCCAGAGCACATACGATAATACACCAGATACTCAGCCTCCATGATGGAATGACCGTGATCATTGGGAGAGCTCGAGCCGTCCTTCAATACGGGGATCGCTACGTGCAGTCCCAAGCGACATCACTATCAAACGGACATTAAAAAAAAGTTCAGTTTAAAAGTGGTTTTACTAGAGAGCAGCCAAAAATAATTTGTCTCCTCCTGTCAACCAGCTGGCTTTCGCAGAGCTAGGTTCAGGTAGCGGCCCCATCTAGGACACAGACGAGTGATTTACCTTGGAGGAGAGGTTACCGTACGCCAGGGTTTTCAAAATATTTCCTCAGTCATGTACTCCTTTCAGGGCCTTGCCCTAAACAGCGCTTCATTAAAAAAAGAAAGAAAAAAAAAACCACTATCGTGTAAAGTACAGCCCACTTTTCTTACGAATGAACTCATTTGACATCTTGAAAATCTAGCTTTATCTACTTTCATATAGTCATACATCAAGTCATGTGATCTGCAGCTGTACCTTTTGATAAATAAAAAAAAAATAAACTAGTGATATAGTAAATAGTTATTAATGTTGACTAGGGGGGAAAAAATGAATTTTTAGAAATATGTTCTAAATTCCATTCGTAATAAAAGCAAGGTATAAAACAGTCGTTACAAATGTTAACAAATATATAGTGTAGGTACACAAATCCGTGACATGGGGAAAGAAGGCTAATATGTAAGCGTTGACATCCCGTACAGATCAGCTTTCACGTGTTTTTCAGACTTACTTTATGGCATTAGGAACTCGAAAGTTCATTGCCGCTCTTATACCTATCTTGAGCTAGATCTAACCAGTCAACCTCATTACACCCTATATCTATTTTGTTCTATCCAGTCCACCTCATTACACCCTATTTCTTTCAGGTCCATTCTAATGTTATCCTCCTATCTGCGTCTAGGTCTTCCCAAAGGTCTCTTTACGTTGGGTTCGCTAGTTAAGAACGTGCATCATAACAAACTCAACTCAGCTCGCGTGAGGAATGGAAGTAAAAGGGAAAAGAAAACACCTACGATATGTCAGAAATGTGTGCAGTGTATTCGTATTTGAATAATTACTAGACATTTTCCACGGTGACGATGTGTAACAAAGCGACATAGTTTCTTGTTAATAACTATATTATGTCCCTGTTATGACAGAATGAAGATTTGTGGACAATGATTAGCTGTGGAGCCATTCAAAAATGGTAAAAAAAAACCCTGCCTTTTCAATGCAGTTTTTATCCAAACATAATTAACATTTCAACAATGTTCAGTATTAAGAACTTCAATTAACTCTTTATCTCCATTAATGTTCAATCAGAAATGATCCACGTTAAAGAGTGTTGGTGTAAACTTACAATTTTGAGCAGACTGTATCACAGAGTTGATGGACATGACTGTGATGTACGCTCTTAATACTCAGAACATGGTTCTAGATTCCTTCATTCGCGCTGAATGTCCCGCCCACCGTAGTCTACGAGACTTGATTAGCTTAACAATGTCTTGTGACGAGTACAGGGTATATAACTCTTCATTATGTAGCTTCCTCCACTCCCCAATATCCGCATCCCTTTTTGGACCAAATATATTCATAAATACCGTGTTTTCGAACACTCTAATTTGTTTCGTCATGGAAGTTAAGATACCAGGTTTCATAACCTTAAAGAACAGATAAAACTATTGTTTTGAATATTCAGGATTTTACATTCTTTTATCAGACTTAGAGTAAGTCTATGATTAATACAACTCATAGTTATGTCGTGTAACTTCCTGATACCCTTCACGCATCCCTGAGGGTACGCGCGCCACCGTTTTGGAAACACTCTCATGCGTGTTGTTTTTTTACTTAGCACGCATCTTACTAACCGTTTGGGTTATACGCTTAATTACTAATTACGCTAATAGATTAGGAATGGGGGAGGTTGGATTTAGAGGAAGTGAACCCAAATTTGCACGGAGGAAGAGTGGAAAACCATTTAGGGAAAACCACCCTCAGTTCAGTCGACGAGATTGAAACCCCGATCTCCCCATCCTAAGCAGTCTGGCTCAACACAAAACTAGAGCGTTGGCCAACTACGCCACCGAGGCGGGTTGATCGTGATGTTGTTCATTGTGGTTTTATAGGCCCTAATTTCAAATTATTAATAATAATAGATCTTAATTCGAGCTTCCCCACTTCGGTGATCACATGGTCTAACACACTACTCGCGTGTTAGACTAGACTGTCAACGAATGGGAGATCGAGGTTCGATCCCGGTCGGGTGTGCTGCGGTTGTTTTCCCCTAAATAGTTTTCCATTATGCCTCCATACAAATGCGGACACACTTCTCATAAATATAAGCTTTCCCATCCATAACGCATTAGCGTAGTTAATACATGAGCGTATAACCAGAACGGGTAGTAAGACACGGTGCAAAAAAATCTGAGCCTGAACTGCAAGACATTCCATCCAGGAACGAGAGAACCAGGTATCAGAGGAAGGGAAAGCGGGGGAATTATACCCTCTAAGATTTATTTTGCATTCCTTTAGAGCTTTTAAGAGGAAATGAGGTAAAAAAAAAGGCTAGTTCAGTATGTAACATCTTATTTACGTTTTTTAATGTGTATTTAAAAATCAAAACTTTTAAATATTATGAAATGTAATGAAAAGCTCAAATGAAATGGTAAATATTTTAAAGTAGGAAAAATGATTAAATTATCAAAGTGAGCGCCTTGGACAATATTAATATCATTGTATTAAAGTCAAAATATTAAAAGTAACATCTTCGAGCGCGGGGAAGCGGGGAGGGGGGGATTTTTTTATAAAAATAAGTTTAGCACCGCGTCTTACTACCCGTTCGAGTTATACGCTTATATACTAATTAAGGTAATGGTTTTAAGGATTGGGAAGGTTATATTTAGAGGAAATGTAACCAAATTTGCGTGGAGGGAGAATGGAAAACCACTCACAGTACACCTGACCAAGATTCGAACCTCGATCTCCTAGTTCATCGGCAGCCTAAACTAATGAAAGAGTAGCGCGTTAGACCACGCGGTCACTGAAAAGGCGCATTTTTAGATTCAAAAGGGGTCACCCCCCTAAACATGTAAGAGGTAGTAGAGGTTCTAGAGAACACTTTTATTTCTTTAATCATGCCGACTTTGATGATTAAAAAAAACCTCACGGCAGCTCATTTCATAAGGACATGGGTCTTCATCATAAGTCGAGATAGAGGAGGGGCCACAGAATATAGCTTGACCTTGAACTATGACCCCAATGAATGCATCACTTACTGGGCTCGGACCTATCTTTTCCCAGACATGCAGATGTAAATGTCTCTCGAGTAGATGAAGAGTTAAATTATGACATTGTCAGTTCTCCTTGACCTCTCATCTAAGATTTATTAAAAAAAAAAATTGTAGATTTTAAGCTTACATGATTAACTATACTCTAGATTTAGTAAGTAGGATGCTAAAACCGACATTGTAGAAAATATACATATTTAGTCACCATTGATAACATTTTATTATAGTATTAGTGAATATATAAGGTGTCAGACTTCTGTGCTGGCAGCCGGGGTTCAATTCTCGGTCCCGGCACAGATTTATCTGATTTCCAAACCCTTCCTTCACCTCTGACAAGACAACTTGTGAATGTGGGAATGCCAGGCTGCCACCGTGGTACGGATTCCACGTTAAACTGTAGTTCCTCCATTTCATCTCACAATCACCCTACCATTACACATTAGCGTAAGTGGTATAACCCGAACGGGTAGTAAGACGCGGTGCTAATAATAATAATAATAATAATAATAATAAGTGAATATAAACAACACAGGTTGCAAATCATTGTAATTACGAGAATGTCTGTTGGAGGTGACCATATTTAAATTAATTAAATAAACCCGCTTCTTTGGCTGTATAGCCTAACGCGCTACCCTCACAGAAAACTAAACTGCCGATGACAGGGAGATTAAGGTTCGAGCCTCGATTGAGTGTCTTGAGGCGTTTTCAAAATGGTTTTCCATTCTTCCTCCACGCAAATGTGGGTACACCTCCTATACAAAACATGACCTTCCTAATCTCAAAAAAGCATTAGCATAATTAGTAAATAAGCGTACAACACAAACGGGTAGTAAGCAGTGCTAAAAAAATAATTAATTTAGTTAATTGAAAAATGACATACGTACATGGGAATCGAGTCCTGCGACTCTTAACTTTGCACCCCAATGCTCTATCACTGAGCTATCCAGGATTCGTCTCGTACTAAGGGTCCTTCTTCACTCTTAATTTTTAAGGCCGAGTCTCTGATGGTGTAATAACGCGCTAAGCTAAAGATACCGGGTTTTACTTCCGTGTCCAAGTGTCATTTTAGAATGATTTAAATTAATATATTATTGGTGTAATTTTATAGGTATTGATAATATTTATCAAAAGTCACAGCTGTGCATCACATGACTTGATGTATGAATATATTACATTCATTTTAGTACCTTCTATAGCTGTCAGATACAGTGTTGGCAACCCAAAATTCTGATCTAGTTTTACAAAATGTGTTTTCACTGGATGATCTTTGATTTCAAATTTTATCTGATTAAAAATTAATATGAAACAAAATTGAATATTTTATTATGGAAAACAATAACATTTTCTTTAAATTTAACTTTTTATGTTTATCATATTTAACTTTATAGGAAACATTATTACTAACAATTATGCGTACTTACTACCTAGTCATTTTGACTTATTTTACTACCAATAACAAGTTATGTTAAGAAATATTTGAAATTGGCACATTGGCACTTCTTGTTACAAAGTTGTCATCATAATAATTTCAAAGAAAGTTAATGATTAAAAAAAACAACAGAAATTATATGGGTATGTCATTTAAATGTAAGTTCCCACCATAGTGTCAACTATCATCATATCTTGCTTCCTAGACAATATACCTCCTCAAAGCACATTATCTCTGGTTCCAAATAACACATGTGATGTCTTATCTTCTAGCCTGGATCCACTCAACTGAAGAATTGTGTCAAATCAAGTTGCTGCTCCTAGTGTCAGCTAGCAGTCTATCTTGTTTGCTTCCTCGGCAATATACCTCTTCATATCACATTGTATCCTGTTCCAAATAACACATGTGATGTCCTCTAGCCTGGATACACGAAGAAATGTGTCAAGTTGCTGTCCCCTCAATTGAAGAAAAGAACTGTGACAAGTTGCTGCTGCTCCTAGTGTCAGCTAGCAGTCTCCTAGATTTTACAATATACCTCCTCACATCACATTTACTCCTGTTTCAAATAACACAAGTGATGTTCTATCTTTTAGTCTGGATTCACTTGACTGAAGAACCGTGTCAAGATGCTACTTCTAGTGTCAGCTAGCAGTCTCCTAGATTCTCAATATACCTCCTCACATTACATTTTCTCCTGTTACAAATAAAACAAGTGATGTTCTATCTTTCAGCCTGGATCCACTCGACTGAAGAATTGTGTCAAGTTGATGCTCCTGGTGTCAGCTAGCAGTCTTGTGGTGATGTGCCTAACACTGGGTCCTCAGCACTCTTCTATGGTTCTACCTTGGTTCCTCGACAACACACCTCTTCGTAATGCATCATCATTATCTGATCTCATCAATGTAACAGAGAGCTACATAGATGAAATAACTACACAAATACAAATGGTATGTCAAGGTGTCATCAATTATCTTCATCACTTTCTTAATCCATGTTGATGTACTTTATAAGTTTTGGGGTCCAATGACTTTTTTTTTACAGGTTTTCCATTATTTTATGTACAGGGCAATAAAAAAATCTCATTGTTTCCAAATAAAATCTTTTCACAAGTGTTATTAAAGACAAATATTTTGTTGCTCTTAGCAAAATCGCATGACTAGGAGATCTCAGTAATATTTCACATTGGGTTGGTTATACTGTTCTACTTTATATTTAAATAAATGGTACGGAACTCCGCACGGACTTTATCGCTCTATTGTTTAAAAATGGAGATATTTACTCAAAATTCGTAATATATGTGAAACAAAATAATAGTCACTAGAGAACCCAAGCATAAATTGCACTATATTTATGTAAAACATTATTTGAGTCCCAGTTTTAAATTTTACAATTTTATTTTTAAAGAATTAATGTCCTCATTTGTATTGTTCGGACTGATAAAAAAGATCAATATTGGGTTCGCAAGGGTCAACACTTTGTATTAAAATTTCAACTTCCAGTTAAAATTGTCGACATTTTATTAGGTGTTGCAAATCTTCATGCCATCCCATTTCTATTAAATTCCTCATCTATAATTTTGACCAATAAAAACTGTAAATATTGACTATTGAGTCTAAAATGGATATAGATCATTGTGTACAAACATTTCTTCTGAGAAGTTTAAGGAAAAACAACATTAACATTTTAAAGACTTAAATTTAATTACTCTATGGCATTGGAGAATTATTGCGATAAAACTTAAGTAGTAGCTCTTTACAACTAAAGCTCACAAAATTGCATTAATATATTAGCCAATAGCTCAGAAAATATTTTATAAAAATTATATTTCATATGAAAGTTTTTTATTTTTAATAGTACTATGATTTTGCAATGAAAAGTTATTTAGTATCTCAAATAGTTGTGGAGATATAGACGTTTTTGCTTCTGTAAAGTACCCTAAAAGTCATTTTCATGGGAAAATGAAAATGGCCAGTTTATTTACTATCTTATTCAACACCTAGATATGAATTTTAATCAAAATCATTAGAGCCGATTTTGAGAAAATCGATTTTTTCTCTTTTCGCCCTTTATTAAACTCTTATTAATTTTAAGTTTAACCTACACACAGACAGACAACATTGCAAAGACCACTTTTTAGGGTTCGGGGGGTCATGAGACGTCGACATCTATCAACATTTCAGGTTAGATTTTTTTTAAGGTTCGCAATACTTTACCTTTTGTGTTCAAAGTTTTGCGTATAGCTTGAAAGTTATTGGTTTTATAAAAATATGCTTCTTATGAAATATTTGTATTATAAATATATCTACATATTTGCAATGATCAGTAATTTCTATCTGAAATAGTTTCTGAGATATTATAAAAAATGAGAATTTACGCATCAGACCGGAGCCCTTAAAGTAATTTTGCCAAAATATTGAGGGTAGCCATTTTGTTTGTCATATTTATAAATGTTTATAAATGAAATTTAATCAAAACCATTAGAGCTGATTTTGAGAAAATTGACTTTTTCTCTTTTTGCCCTTCATTAAACTACCCTTAATTTCAGGGTTACATATCCAATTCCAAAAACCCCTCGAGGCAACTCGATGAAAACCCTAGATACCAAGTTTTAGCTCGATGGTAAAATAGTTTAGGCTCTAGTCGGAGGTACAGAGATAGACGGGCGGAAATTAAAAAATCACTTTTTCAGATTTGGAGGGTCATGAAACGTCGAGAATCATCAAAATCTTGAGTTCAATTTTTTGGATGATCACAATACTTTCTCTACCTGTAAGATAGCAAGAAAGTAAAAATTATTGAAAAAGTATCGAGAATTACAATGATAACTCGACTTTTCCTGTCTTTTCCAAGTATGTAAATCAATATTCTTTAAAAGGTTATGTTCACCTAGTAGAGCTATTAATTAAGCAATTATCTCTTTACCTATACACGCTGACAGTTAATGCAACCATAAATTACTTGAGGATTGTTGAAGGAGTGATCATTCTACAAAGACTATTTTATCACCCAGTAACCCAACTCTTAAAATAGATTCAATTCAGTGAAAAATGACAGCTTGGACACTGTAAATGAGTCTGGGACCTTTGGTTTTGTACACCAATACTATACCACCGAGCCATTCTGGTTACTCTCATATGAAGGACTACTTTTCATTTATTTTTATACTTTAGTTTAAATGCTGTACAACATCTAGAGAAAAGTGGCCTTGGATACAGAGAAGAACCGAGATAATTCAGTGGTAGAGCAATGTAGGTTAAAGCCCAAGTAATGGGCAGAAGATGTAATTTTTCACGTTGTTTCAAGTATAAGGAGTGATCCTGTGGCAGGGTTGCCAGTATTTTATTATTATATTTCCTGAAATTTCCAGATTTTACTGAAGGAATTGTTATTTTTTCAGATATCTTAAATTAAAGAAAAATGTAATAAAATGTTGTTTTTTTATCAATTTGACTAGTCTAATTGTGAAGTCGTTTAACATATTTAAAACAGGACAATTTCAAGTAATAGGGAAATATATTTTCTGTCTCTTTCCAACCCTTGTTTAAGGGGAAATAAGACATGTTTGAATCAGCAAGTCCTCGAGTTCACTTTTTTTATCCACCCAAAGACCTACTATTTTAAGCTTTCTGTTAAATGACTAAATTAATAAATATTCCAGGATATTTATTATATTGGGCAAAATTTCCTGTGTTCTTCAGGTGTGCAATCACATATCAGTTTATGATGAATACAAATTGATTTTAATACAGAGACTATTAAAAGAATTTGACACAAAATTTTGTTTGGTATTGCATGATTTCAGGAGGCAATGGAGAAAATGATGGCCGAGAGGAGACAAAGCATTCAGAGAATATGTGGGATTACGCCTTTGTCACCATTCATGGCAGAGGCCAAACTCGTTAAGACCATCCAGAGAATGTACATCAGTAGGTAAGCTAGTCTCTCGGTATTCGCACCGGCGGGTGCACAGAAAACGGCATCAGTCTCGTATAGTCTGGTTTGCTGGCAATGAGGAGATTCAAATCCAGGCTGGTTGTACCCAAATGGTTCTCTACCAACCCTTAAAATAAAATATGTGTGTACAGTTCCTTTAAATTCTACATCACTCAACCTCACTCTATTTGTGTAAATATGTGGATAGCAAAGACGAGTAGTAAGATGAGGTGCAAAAGAAAAAAGTCATTATGGTTCAATGACGCCCTTTGAAATTACTGACGAGAATGTTTTTATTTTACATCGATTACTGATTCCAGCCTGTGGCCTGGGTCCATTTTTTATTCAAGCCATATATTTTATTGGCTCGCTAGGCCTGCCGTAGCTTCATATGTCTTATAATTTAATTTAAGATTAGGACAGGCACAAAGGCACAACATCCAGTTCCCCGGCCGTTAATTCATCACTGTGAAAAAGTAAACCCACATTTCCACAATGATAAATTTTTCGGCTGTGCCGGGAATCGAACTCGGGACTCTTAGCTCAATAAAATGACACACTACTGACTGAGCTAAGGTGTCGGATGACTATAATGTATCAGAGATAATTACTTCTGTGCCTTTGCCCTGATTGTGTATTTTAGAGGCACATGTACAAATTACAAAGTCACACCTTTTGAACATCTAGTCACAAGTCTGGTCTTAAAATGTAGCCTATATTTTTAACAAATTTTAAGTGGATCATATTATAATTTATAATTCACATGTTTATTTATTAAAATTATTTTGACCAGCTTTGGTAGTCAAATGGTCTGAGGTGTCAATCTAGCGATAGATTTGACTGCAGGTTATGGAGACTAGAGTTTGAATTCTGGTCGAGAGCAATGAGGGTGGTTTTCCCCAAATGGTTTTCCACTCTCCACCCCACACAAATTTGGATACATTTGCTCTAAAATCTAATCATCCTCACCATTAATATAAAAGAGTAATTAGTTCATATGCATGTAACTCGAATGGGTTGTGAGTCACGGTGACAACAAAAAAGTAAAGTCTTGACTATAGTGTCTTATGATATAACTAGACATATGACTATAACCTTGATAAGAACATGGAAATCTCACTGTGTAGAGGGTTTTAATTCTCGTAGAGGATTATTTTTTTTTTTAAAAAGAAAATTTTGTATGTTTTTGAGCAGGAAGTATAATGTGGCGTACTGCCCCATCTTCAAGGCCGGCTCATCAAGTTGGCTGGAAGTGTTTGCCAACATGGCTGGAGTCCTCACAGAGAGGAATCGAAAGCTCATTGCTCGAGGGAAGCTGCAGGTCAACAACTTGGCAAGGAAAGCTTATCCCAAAAACAAGAGGATCTCTGAAGAAAAAAATGTAATCTACAATTTAGTAGATTGGAAATCATGCACACGTTTATTGTCCTTGGGGGAGAGGTAGGAAGGGGGCGATGAGATTTGAAAATAGTGCTTTGGTTGAACATTTTATTATTTTTTTAAAAGCTAATCAAAATAATGACTATCGTGTTGTAAGAAATTGATCAAATTAAAGTAATAAAATTAATTAATTGATTAAAATAAAGCTTTTTGATAAATTTATATATAATAATTAATAAGTTTTATTTGATTGATTCCTCACAATTGTAATAAACACTCCTTACTAAACTTTCAAAATGTGTTTCAAAAAATAAGTATTATATAAGTTTATAAAAAACTACAAATCACTACTTTACAAAATTTTCATGTGTCTTTAACACACTTCAAGAAGCTGCATTGGGTATCACATGTCCCAAGGCGTCAATCTTGCCAAAAAAAGAATGGATTGCCAATAACGGGGAGATTAGTGGTTTGGTTGTTTTAATCCTGGCCATTCAAACTTATCCCGAAAAACTTCCACCCAATCCTTAGTCTGATATCAAACATTCTTTAAATATATTTCTACAATTTCTCCCCCATCAACATCTTGGTCAAATGGTTTGAATGGACACACTTATCATAATATGTGTTTTGTTATCAGAGGTTGGCCACTCAAAATCCAGAAAAATATTCAAGAATAATTCCCAATTTACCTGGAGGGGAAAAAAAAATCTTATTCAAGATGGGTCTTTGCAAAACAAAATAAAAATACCAACCATCTAATGGTGGGAGACTTTGTCACAAATTACCACAGGCAGGTACACCCTCACCCCCTTCCCAAAATAAGAGGTACGGAACTCCGCACAGACTTTCTCGCTCTATTGTTTGAAAATGAATATATTTACTCAAAACTCATAATATATGTGAAATGAAATAATATACACTAGCAAACCCAAGCATAAACTGCACTATACTTATGTAAAACTTTTTTTAGAGTCCTGGTTTTAAATTTCATAATTTTATTTTTAAAGAATTAATGTCCTCATTTGTATGTTTGTACTGATAAAAAAGATCAATGTTGGGTCCACAAGGTTCAACACTTTGTATTAAAATTTTAATATTCATATTAATTTTGATATTTCATTAGGTGTTGCAAATCTTCATGCCACCGCATTGCTATTAAATTCCTCATTTATAAATTTTGACCAATAAAAAATTTAAATATTGACAATCGCGTCTAAAATGGATATAAATCATTATTGTACAAACCTTTATCCTAAGAGGTATAAAGAAAAACAACATACACTTTTAGAGACTTACTTATATTTAATTACTCTATGGCATTGGAGAATTATTGCCTTAAAACTTTAGTAGTAGCTTTTTACAACTAAAGCTCACAAAATTGTATTAATATATTTGCCAATATCTCAGAAACTTTTGGATTTATAAATATATATTTCATATAATTTATTTTTATTTTTAATAGTATCCTACTACAATTTTGCGATGATAAGTTATTTAGTATCTCAAATAGTTGCGGAGATAATGGAAGTTTCTACTTTTGTAAAGTACCCTAAAATTAATATTCACGGTAAAATGAAAATAGCCAGTTTATTTATAATCTTAATCAACACCTAGATACGAATTCTAATCAAAATTGTTAGTCGATTTTGAGAAAATCGATTTTTTCTCTTTTCGCCCTTTCTTAAATTACTTTTAATTTCTAAGTTTAAACAGACACACAGACAAACGTCATTGCAAAGACCACTTTTTAGGTTTTGGGGCAGGTATTAAGACGTCGACATCCATCAACATTTCAGGGTTTCTTTTGTGGTATAATACTTTTTATACCTTTTGTGTTTGTAAAGTTAAAAGATATATATATATTTATGTATAGATTGAAAGTTATTAGTTTTATAAAAATATGCTTCTTATAAAATATTTGTATAATAAAGAAACCTACATATTTGTAATCGATAAGTAATTTCATTTCTCAAATAGTTTAGGAGATATTAAAAAAAAAGATAATTTACGCATCAGACTGAAGCCCTTAAAGTCATTTTGCCGAAATATTGAGAGAAGCTATTTTTTTGGAATATTTATAAATGTTTAGAAAGGAAATTTAATCAAAATTGTTAGAACCGATTTTGAGAAAATCGACTTTCTCTTTTTGCACTTAAGTAAACTACACTAAATTTTAGGATTTAGATATCCAATTCCAAAAATCCCTTGGGCAACCCTATGAAAACCCTAGATACCAAGTTTTAGCCCGATCGGTAAAATAGTTTAGGCTCTAGTTGGAGGTACAGACAGACAGACGGAAAAACGGAAAGTTAAAAACCACTTTTTTGATTCGGGGGGTCATGAAACGTCAAGATTCGTCAAAATCTTTAGGTTGATTTTTTTACGATCATTATATTTTCTCTACCTGTAAGATAGCGAGAAAGTAAGGTTTTGGATCAGAAAGTCGTTACTACACTTGTGATGTGTGTTCAACAAGTAGAGAATAAACAATTTAAAGAGTAGAATATATACAAATGTGCTACTGCACCCAGTGGCAGTGAAACCTTAATTGTGTAAATGCTAAGTGTCCGGGGACTCTACCCTGGAAAATATTTGAGAATTGAATGAAATGAACTAGAAGCTATTTTGAGAGGTCCTCCACTGGCCAAATTTTTTTTGAAAATTAGATTCCTCTTTAATATATTTGGAGTAGTCATACCTAAGGAAATTTTTGAAAAGTGAATACCCCTAGAAGTTATTTAGAATGGTTCTTGCCTTCTTTAATTAAAATTAGAAATGTTTCCAAAATATAATATTTGATGTAGTTTTCCCCTAGCAAATGTTTGAAATTTGTATGCCCCTATTCATAAAATTCAAAGCATAAGTCACAGTTTTCCTCGTTTTCTTGATCAGTAGCCACCCTGTATTAAGTAGTACAATGCTTTTTTCCAGGCTGTGATGTCAGCAACCAGATTCATCATAGTACGGCATCCCTTTGAACGCCTACTGTCAGCCTATCGAGACAAGCTTGAGAATAAGGCGAGGAGAGAATACTACTACAACCGCTATGGGCGTCACATTGTGCAACTCTACCGCACCCACAAGGACTTGATGCAGAGGCCAGAGCCCACATTTCATGAGTTCCTCAGTTATGTCTCAGAAAAACAAAGGTTCGACGAGCACTGGCGGCCATATCACTTGGAGTGTTCACCTTGCGTTTTAGATTATCAGGTCATAATAAAGATGGAGTCGATGGACTCGGAAGAGAAGTATCTGGTGAACAAACTAGGGTTGGAGAGTTTTGTGGCATACAGTGCTTCGAGTCGCCGTCATAAAAATATGAACCCCTCAGGCCGGACCGGATCAGAAAGCGCCATGAAGTATTATGCTCAAGTTCCGCGAGAACTTATGCAAAAACTGTACAAGCTGTATTCATCGGACTTCACGCTTTTCGGTTATTCCCCTACAGAATATTATGAGATGTCAAAAGATTCAAAAGAACAATTAGGAAAAACATTTTGAGCACTTTTGATCAAATATTTATTTTTTATAATATTTTTTTTATGTATAAAAACAAATATTGACTACTCTATAACTACATTTTTAATGGTGATACATTGAAAAGTGGCTGTGATATTATACCAAAATCGGACTTGAGCAATAGACATTGACACTGAGTTCGTAATGATAGTTTTTTTTATATTTTATTAATCATGTAATACTTTATGTGTGGATAGAGAAAGAGTTTCTTTGAGTTGGCGTTGCATAGCAACAACTCAACTTATTAAAACGTAAAATGTGCACAGTAGTCTTTTTGAGTAATGAGTGATTCACAAGTTCACTGAAAGATTAGAATAAAATCTACCTAGGTAGAGCAGAAATTCACATGCTAGCAAAAATGTGTGTTGATAAATAATGCTTTATAACGCTAACTTAAAAAAGCTGGTTATTTATGCATATAATTTTTTAAGCAGATAAACATATCTTTTAAATTAATGTCACGATGGATACTTTTTAACTATTGTGTTGTGTTGTAAAACATAGCAAGAACCATACACAAGCTTTTCATTTAACAGGTAATTTCAAATAATTTCACAACAATAGACATAGCTGAATGCTTGCATCTTGCTTTGTAGGTGCATGCACAATGATTGAGTAAGTTGGCTTAGAAGCATGCACACTGGTTAAGACAGGCGCACACGCACACACACACACACTCTGAATAAGTTGGTTGGCTTAGGTGCATGCACATCAATTGAGTTGGTTGGTTTAGGAGCATGGACACTGATTGAGTTGGTTGATTTAGGTGCATGCACACTGATTGAGTTAGTTGGTTTAGGCGCATACACATTGATTGAGTTGGGTTGGTTTAGACACATGCACATACACATTGATTGAGTTGGGTTGGTTTAGGCACATGCACATTGATTGAGTTGGTTGATTTAGGTGCATGCACACTGATTGAGTTGGTTGATTTAGGTGAACAAGCACTGATTGAGTCAGTTGGTTTAGGGCATACACACTAATTGAGTTAGTTGGTTTAGGCGCATACACATTGATTGAGTTGGGTTGGTTTAGACACATGCACATACACATTGATTGAGTTGGGTTGGTTTAGGCACATGCACATTGATTGAGTTGGTTGATTTAGGTGCATGCACACTGATTGAGTTGGTTGATTTAGGTGCACAAGCACTGATTGAGTCAGTTGGTTTAGGGGCATACACACTAATTGAGTTAGTTGGTTTAGGCGCATACACATTGATTGAGTTGGGTTGGTTTAGACACATGCACATACACATTGATTGAGTTGGGTTGGTTTAGGCACATGCACATTGATTGAGTTGGTTGATTTAGGTGCATGCACACTGATTGAGTTGGTTGATTTAGGTGCACAAGCACTGATTGAGTCAGTTGGTTTAGGGGCATACACACTAATTGAGTTGGTTGGTTTAGGTTCATGTGCACTGATTTGAGTCGGTTGACTTTTAAATTTTATAGGTTCTTCCAAACAGATTTAATGGAGAGTCACAGATAGAGCTGACATTGTTTCTAATGGTGGGGAATGGATAGCATAGTTCACGATGGTTTCCTGTGATTGGTTAAGAGACATGGCCACATTTTAGTTCTGCTCTTGTTTGTCAGTGAGCTGTGAATCTACTGTCCCAATAATATGCATATATTATTTTTCTATTGAAAAACAATTTTATGTTGTAATAATGGACGATTATAATTGAATCGATGCATGCAGTAAGCAACCAAGTCAAAATGTTCATTTTGTTTTGTATTTTTATGCCAACCAATAAAGTTGGTGCAGATTCAGAGATCGATGATGAAATATAACTAAGTCTAGCTACCCTTGTGGTAACAATGTCGAGTGAGTTATGTACATACTATGTCATTAACTAAGTACATTTCAAAACCAATCTGTCCAGTTGAATCTCAGCCTGAACAACAAATTTCTGATAAAAAAAAATGTAATGAAATTATATTTTCATTTAATATATATCAGTATGTAAATTCTGTCAGATTTTTTGGGCAAGCAGACATTATTTAAAAGAGTTCTACCCATGGCCTTTTGCTCAGCTAAAATCAATGTTTTTACCTGAATCATCAAATATTGCAAAGTATTCCACTGTCCCCACCCAGCTAGTTAATAATGCCACTTGCCGAAAAAAAATTCAGCGGGAAACACTGTATTACATATTATCTAAGTTACCCGAGTTGGTGCATAAAGAAACTAAGCAAAAAATAAATGTTTGTTTAAAATCTAAACAAACAAAGAATCAGCAATTAAAATGATTCCCCCACTATATACATCACTAAACTGCAAAACCTCTAAAAATATATAAAGTGAGTCAAACAATCGATGAAGCAATAAAAAAACATTTTTTCCCCTAGTGAAAAGTTACAAATATTGACCTGTGTGTTACATAAATCAACTATCACTTAAGTCCAAAAATAATATGAAAAGTTCTAAATATTTAAGAAAACAATATTTGTAAGATATTGTGCCTCATCCATAAAAGCTAAACACTTTGTTTTTATAGTTTGTAATACTCATTAATTACTGAAATCTCCTTTTAATATCAAGAGCCTCATCCGACAGTTCTAAACCGTACTAGAGTAGCATGATTTTGCTTTGAAGAACAGTTTAGAAAATAAAATAAACGGGAATTGAACCTGGGACCGTTGGTTTAGTATACCAATGTTCTAACCACTGAGCTATCCAGGAATCGTCCCGTACCTAGTGTCATTCTTCACTCATATTTTTTTTTTAAAGACAGATTATTAAATAAAAAAAGCTATTTAATATTATGATAATATCATGATATGCAGAGTCATACAATTGTAATTATACTATTGCCAGCAAAAAGCCAACTACCCAGAGTCAAAGGTGGTTGCGTTATCTGATAGCTTGTGAACTTAATATTATTATTAGCACCGCGTCTTACTACCCATTCGGGTTATACGCACTTACGCTAATGTGTAATGGAAGGGTGATTGTGAGATGAAATGAAGGACCTACAGTTTAACGTGGAATCCGAACCATGGTGGAGGCCTGGCATTCCCGTGTGAACTTAATAGAACACAAATTTGTAGACGATTTCCAAAAGTCCATCACAGAATCTGGCTTAAATAATATGAGTGAAGAATTAACCTAGGCATGGGACAATGCCTGGAGAGATCAGTGGTTAGAGCATTGGCATACTAAGCCAAAGGTCCTGGGTTCGAGTCTGGTGTGCAAGTGTCATTTTTCATATGATATTTAGATGCAGATATAATCATAATCAACAAATATAATAGCTTGGATATTTAATATATCCTAATATCATTAGAGTTATTTTATGTGTAGTGATAATATCTATGAAAGGTGACAACTGCATATAAACTGACTTGATGTATGACTCTATTAAAATTGTTTCAGTAAATTTATTAACTACCAGATACTGTTCAGGGTATACTTTCACTTATTCCAACATCCAGTCATATTATCTGTAGCTGTTACTTTTGACAGATATTATCAATACCTATAAAATAACACCAACAATTGTAGTAACGTGTTATCAATGTTGACTGCCGAAAACGATTCTTACGCATCTCTAGCTCATTATTATTACAGGGGGGAGGGAAATATAACAGGCACTTTCACTTTCAATTAAAATATATTGTTTGGTACCTGAATAGTTACCTAATTGATTATGCATGGCTCCTAAGGTGGTTTTTCTATTAACTGTTTTATTAACGATACTGATTAAATCCCATTTGAGCAGATTATTGGGAGGAAGATGACGTATGTGTCCTTATTGAGAAGCAACTCCTGTGTTTTATGTATAAATGGGACAGTCAAATCCTATAGTATTTGAGGGAGATTCGACATTCATAAAAATCTCTAATACAATTATGAAGGCATTGACTTGAAATAACAATTTTAAGTGATTGTGGCATACACTGTGTGGCACATTCATCCACCTAATTAGCATAGGTGTAGACCACGAAATAACATAGTTATCCACCCTCCAGGAGAGAAAGCGGTTGGTAGAAATGCTAAGTCAGTTTACGAGGTGTGGAAACTGTTTTTCCCCGATTTTGTCGATGAGGAGATAACTAATCATACGACTTACCATCTGAGAATCACGAGAGAAAACTACACTCGAGAATTCGGTGTATTTGAAACAAATTCTGAAGAAATAAGAGCACTCATAGGTTTGCTGTGTATGGCTGGTTTGCTGAAATTGTCACACCAAAATGCAAAAGATTTATCGGCGAATGATGGAACAGCACCCGAGTTCTTCTGCCTTGTAATGAGCTATATTTGGTTTTACCTGCTATCAAGAGCCCTGAGATTCGATGAAGCAACTACTAGAGAAGCAAGGAGGGCCTTAGATAAACTTGCTCCAATAAGAAAGGTTTTCAATGGCACGATGTTTGGAGAACTTTAGTGTTGGTGAATACGTCACTGTTGACAAAATGCTAGAATCCTTTATAGGAAAGTGTCCTTTAAGGCAATTTATGCCTAAAATACCTGCAAAATCTGGGATGAAAATATTTGCCATGGTCGATGATAGATTATTATAGACAAGTAAATTAGAGATCTATTGTGGTACCCAACCGAATGGTCCTTTTTACGTGGACAACAGGCCAAGTTGTGTTGTAAATAGAATGGTTGAAACCATACAAGGTTCTGGTCATGATGTAACGATGGATAATTGGTTTTCATCGGTGGCCGTTGTAAATTAGTTGGTTCGAGGAAAGAATCTGACGGTTGCAACTATAAGGAAAAACAAAAAGGAAATCCCCCTGAAATAGTAAACACCAGGCCTCGAGTGGCTCACAGTAGTTTGTTTGCATTTGGAGATAATTCAATGTTAGTATCCTACATACCTAAAAAATATCGTAATGTCATTCTCATTTCGAGTATGCATGACTCTGATGAAATTGACCCAAGTACAGAGGACCAGAATAAACCAAGTGTCACAACTTTCTACAACCTCACAAAGGGAGGAGTTTACGTTGTAGACAAGTTGAAGTCCAATTATACAGTTGTGAGAATTTCATTCCGATAGCTTCGTCAAGTTTATTTCTCAATACTTGACATTGGTGCCATAAATGCTCAAATTATACTACATTGTAACATGACAGAAAAAATTAGACGAATAAAGTTTCTGGAGAGTTTGGCTTTTGAACTTACCAGGATTCATATGGCAGTTAGAGTTTCTTGTAACGGGCTTCATAACGATCTGCAGATTGGAATTAGAAAATACTTAAAACTGGAAAATGAAGAACAGAGACCACAGCCAGTACAGAACCGAAACAGAGTTAAATGTGGCTTTTGTGCGAAAAAAACAACAACAGAAAAACTAAAGTGAGGTGCTCTAATTGCGTGGTGCCAATTTGTGTAGAACACACAATTACAATTTGCAGCTCATTTGAAGAAAAATTTATGAAAAATAAAGAGGACTCGGGTAGGAAATTTAAAAAATCTGTTGGTCATTTAGTTTATAGTTCTTCAAGCTAGTTTTCAAATTTCATAACTAATTTTGTATTTTATTTATACTATAGGTAGTAGTTTATGACTAAAAAATTATATGGAAATTATGAATTTGTATTTAGAATTTGTAATTTACATGATTTTAAGATAGGATTTGATATTTTGAATTGTATGCAAATTAATTGTAATAATTAAAAAAAAAACCTTAAACGTACACTGAAAATATTTATATATATATAAAATTAGATAGTAAAACACAATTTTGAAAATACAATAGCTAAATGGCAACAAAACGGTGGTTGGCGTGTGAGTGCTAAGCTTACTCTTCAACCAACGGCGTTCGTCTGGGAGGGGTCAACCAATGGTGTCTTTAAAATTACAGTTATTGTTTTATTTTAGAAAAAGGTTAGATGATTATTTTAACTATGCTATAAGAATTATGTTATGTGCAGCACTCTATGGATAGAATGCTAAACTACTTGAAGTTTGCAACCAGTTTCGATGGCTCGCTTGGCAAAACCAATTATGTAGAGAGATTTTCAACTAAATTTATGACTGGCACAAAATCTAACAAATATAGTTAGGCTGGAAATGTATATATATAAAAATTGTTTAGGATAGTTCAAAAAAATTAGTTTTTACATCAGGAGTTCTATTTGATTTGTATTTTATTTTCATATATTATACAACCATTAAAGTTAGTGGCTTTAGTATTTATTTGTGTTTTTGTTTGAGTTTTGAACTTTGACAATATGATTTAAATTACATTTTATTATGTACACAATAAATCACCAAAGTATAAACAAATATAACATGAATAAATCTTTAAATCAATTATGAAAACGTATGTTCTTAGAATATATTAAATTGGGTTTATAGGAGTTTAAAATAAAAGTTTCAAGCTAAATAGGTACCTGTATTAAATGAACATATGATTTACAATCACGACATAAAATTAGATACAAAAGTGGCTTGTAATATAATGTTTTCTAATGAAGACAAATTGGCATTCGTTAATTTTAGGCTATAATTATGAGTCGTACAACTATAAGATTTGACATGATTTCCTTTTCTTCAAATTTTCAAATAACATTTATTTAGTTATTACAACACTTACTTGTGGTTTAGCATAACATAACCTTAACAGCCAGACCCCAGACCACCAATTTAACACTTAAATGAATGTGAGTTTGCAATAAATAACAATACATGTCATCTTTTAGTTACAATTATTATTTTATATAGTCACAAAATAATTGATGTGAGCAAAATTAACACCCTTGGTTGACAATGTTAATTACTACCAAATTTCCTGTGTTTTCCAGAAGGAATTCACACAGACACACACACACACATACCTAGTTCAGTTATACATAATTATTTAACCTGGGATATGTTTTGAAATTTTAATAAAAAATCCAGTTCTTTTAAGATAGTTGTTTGGATAAATATTGCTTATTCATAAAATAATATTCCTGCACCCATAAAAAATACAAAATAGGCCAAATAAATTATCTATAATCCTTAAAGTCCTAGTTAATTATTTAAACCTGTAAATTTGCCTCTGTGCTGCTGAGTTTGACTGTCATGCTCAGCTCTGACCTGAAGGACCAGGATTTGATTCAAATCCCACCAAGGTTCATTGAGGATGATTTTCCGCATTGTGACTTTGTCAGGTTACATATCCTTTCTTCATGTCAATAATGACTAATATCCTTAAAATTCATACTTATCGTAAGTCATTAAACTAGTTTAAGTTATAGTTAGACTCAAAAGGAAATTAAGGGTGGTATGTAAGAACATTAGTGAACGCTTAGTGGACTGATAGTGTGGTCCCGATCACACTATCTCTCAACTTTTTAACCTAAGATGACACAAGCAAACCCATGATAGTGTCCACCTAGCATCCACTTAGTCAAGTTATTGCATATGGCCCTAAGACTTTTTAGTGTTAAAATTAATAATGTGTAAGTAAATTTAAACACAAAGATTAGCAAAGAACTTGCAGTTGACCATAATACGATGTGAAACATTTTATAATGTAAAAATAGCCCTAAATATAGTTTTATAGCAAGCCCTCATTTTTAATAAACCGAGATTTTGATGCAATTTATCAGAAATTAGAACCATGTCTTGTTTGATATAAAGTAGATACTTAACTTTTATGTTATTTGAGTTCCAGTGCATTATGTTGTGTAACAAACAAACATGCCAATTAACTCTAGTTGCAAGATACATGAGGTATAAATTATAGCTACTGTGCATAAACATCATGTAACAGATTAACAGATAATATTGCTTTACAACTTAACCAGAAAAGGTCTGGCTTTTGAACTAAATACTTTAACAAATACTCTATACAAATACATATAACATGATTTAAGTTACAGTATGACAATGAATTGATTTAATTTATTAATTACTGGTATATATGATCAGTGGCGTCCCTATGGGGCTGTATACCAGACCGGGTGACACCATCAGAGGGGGTGACAACAAAGTCAGTGTCTATACAAATTTAGTGTTGCGCATCGGCAGAAATTCTTTATTAAAAAAAAATTATATCCCTGTAGTTAGCTATAACTACAAAAACATTTTTCGTAAGCACCGCTTTCATGTACTGTATCAATCAAAGACAACTCTATGCAAATTTACTATTTTGAACCTTCTAATGTGCATGCACTTCAGTAAGAGTTGTTTTCATTACCCTTATTACAATGATGCTTTGAATTTCATCTGCATGCGATATAAGCATTCATTGCTGCTGGTATTTTTATAGTCACTGATTTTGTCAAATTTTCTGGTATTTTAACTGAGACAATATTTTAGAATATTGAAATATGCATTTGTCTACAACATCTACATTATTTGGGATATTTTGACTATGCAAACCTACTCCACTAATGTATCTCATGTAACGGCTAAAGTTTAATGAATTAAAATGAACACAATTTTGATGTAGTTCTTTAATTTTTTTACTTTGAATTTTATTGTTTTCCTACTGAATTTTCCTTCAACCCCATGAAACTGTGTAAATGTAAATATATTTCAGTTATGAGTATGCTATTGTAATTTAAAGGTGTGATTTTAATTATGAAAGTTATTTATGTCACCATTATTTCCATTACTTTCAGTGATATGCTGGAATTATGATTTACGGGTAATATTAGTACCAAAAAAATTACTAAGAATTTTGTATGGAGAAATATAGGGGTGACACCATGAGTTACCACACTGAATGACACCATGAGTTATCGCAATGGGTGACACCCAACCTAATTACGACACTGTGTATAATTAATTCTAAGAATAATGTATTTTGTGCAAGATTTAACCCTTTCTCTAGAGTAAGCATTACACAATGCCTATGTTTTCCCGAAAGTTCCCTGGTGCAGCACAAATCAACGTTTCATTGAAACAAGTTACCCTCTATTAATGAACCACTTTACTTTTTAGCAAGTCTGAATACTTCATATTGAAGCTAATAGAAGAAGTTTCCAGGTCAATGCTATACAATGACCATGAATAAAGCAATAAATGAGAAAAATAAACATGTAGCAAAAATATTTGTCGGGTAGGAATATACGAGTAGAAAAATTAGTCCCAGACCTAAGCAGATAGCTGTGCTACGTGTATGCTAAGGAATGGGTTAAGAATCTCACAATAAAAATTGCATAGTTCCTATTACCGTATCTCTTTGATTCTAAGACCCACTTTTTTCCCCATTTAAACGTCTATAAAATTAGAGTGCATCTTAGAATTGCAATTCTTTTTTGACCAACACTCTTGATGGCTTAGAAGACCATATACTATGGGATAGTGAAGATAAAGACGGCTCAGAAAATAATAATAATAATAATATTTAGCACCGCGTCTTACTACCTGTTCGGGTTATACGCTTGCTCAGAAAACACAGACTGATTTTTGCAGAAGGAAAATATGAATAAAATACCAACTAATAAATAGGGCCTATGTTGCTATTTTTGTTAGTAAATTGAATTCTGTGATACAAATATTTCTTAAATATAGGGTATTTAGAGTTTTATTTTTATTTATTTTCTTAGAATCAAAATTTTTGTTCTGTTGGGGCAATAAAAAATAAAGGTGCATCTTATTATCGACGGTATCAATAAAATCAAATAAATACGGTAGCTAGGCTGACCATATGTCTGGTTTTGGATGGGAAAATAAATTTTTTTCACTATATCTAGGCTGTCCTTTCGTTTTAGTAAAAATGCCATTTTTCTACAGTTTCTTTTATAAAAACCTAAAAATATGCTTAAGCATTGGTCCATCATAATCTATAATCAAGTTTTCATCAATGGCAGGTTTACTACTCCCCTTACATACAAATATGGGTACACTTCTTTGAAATTAAACCTTCCTCATCCCTAGCCCACTAACATAATTAAAACACATGCATAAAACCCGAACAAACGCGATCAACAATGAGCGTTATATTTCCACTCACCGGTCCATGACTGCCAGTCCTCCAAGGACACCATGATGTAAAGCTGCAACACTAGCTGAGGGGCTGACTCCATGAACGATTCAAACAAGTGTAACATGCAGATGTCACTTTGTTGGTGATAGAGTCGCTGAAAATCTGTAGGGTCTCTCGTGGTCCTGGCTTCAAAACCAGTCTTCAGGACTAGCACATGTCTAGAGGACATCAAGTCGGTCAAAACTAGCTGGACGTTTTCAACAAATATAACATCCTGACACTAATAACAAGTAAGGAGTGTACAGTTAATGTTTTAAATCTGAATCAAATAGTATGAAATAAATGAAGTAGATCTGAGAAAGGTAGGCCTACAGTGTGTAAAGTATCTTGGCTCAAGTGTTTATTGAGGTGAAGGGTGTAAGTAGAGAGCATCTATTGAGGAGAGTTGTTCTATAGGTGTGTAAGAGACCTGCTATGGAGAAGAGAAGTGCCCTTGAAGTGTAAGGAAGTGTTGCACAGGACATGCTTTGTACCTATTGTCGCACAAGCAGCAGAAACCTAGAAATTGCAAGGGAAACCAAGAAAGAGATTGGAGGAGCAGATAACAGAAAGTGTATGTGTGAGAGGAGCGAAATGGAAGACAATAAATGAAGAAGAATGGTGGAAGGAAAGAGTTAGTTGGAGGCATTTTACTCAACTGACCCGGCCACAGTTTGGAGATGATGATGATGATGATGAAATAGAACATAAGACTGAGTAATGTTCTTCAACACCCTGCATAAAGACTTTGTTGACATAAGCATAATCAACATTTTTATCAACTTAAGACTTAGATCAGTATTTTCTTATTTTTAAGAACAAGCATGATTAAAAAAAAAGTATAAATGTAAGCCAGGTTTAGTATGATTTTTTAAATAGGTATAAAGGGTTGAGGACCTATGTGATATAGTAAGCTCTTTCACATCCAGATAATCTACATCTGAAGTTTCTATTAGGTATTTTAAATAATCATTTAAAAAAGGGCTCATGTTCACTCAAATTTATCTAACTTTAAACGGTCTAAATTCAGAGTATAAATCACCATGACAAGCATATTTCAAGGACTGTAATAGAACCATGAAGAGAATTGAGCTTTAAATGTTGTTCGGGTTTAATTACGTTCATGCCCTTAGTTCCTAATTTGCTCCCAAGGAATATATATATGTACTTAAATAGCCTACTTCATAATTTTATAAAAATGTAATCTATTGGAAGTGTATCTAAAACTATAAAAGCAAGTTATATTTTGTCATAGTTACCTGTGCAAGATTCCAAGCAGAAACAGGTGAGCAAAATAGTGATGGAAGGCAACATTTTCATCAGCAAAATGCCACCTCATACTGAACATCTGTACGACCAGCGCAGGCAGAATTATCAAGAGTAAAGTGCTGATTGCCCAATACTGGTGGCCATGATTGAAGTAGTTCACGACCAATATTACATCTGACAAGAGTCAACACACAATAAAGTATATATAGCACCACGTCTTACTACCCAATCGGGTTATATGCATGTACTTTTTATTTAGCACAGCGTCTTAGTATACCTGTTCAGGTTATACACATATGTATTAATTTCTATAATGTACTAGGGATGAGGAAGGTAGAATTGAGAGAAAATGTACCTACATTTGCATGTAGGAAGCGTAGGAAAACCACCATCAGTACACCTGACCAGTATTTGATCCCTGATTTCCGTCACGGGAAATCCATTCTAACATGAAAGTAATGCACTATAAGTTACTATGTGATCGCCGATGTAGGTGATTATTTTAAAATTAAAATTTAACAAAACATGAGGTACAGTAACCTTACAGTATGAGTATGGTTCGAAATTGGTGTCCAGGCCTAATAATTATGCTCAATTTACTTGGATTTTAGATATGTCAATAATCCAATCCAAACAATAATGGGTTTGGTTCCCTTGGGCATGGGAACATCAATATTATTACTTTTACTTTTTATCAATAATTACATCTGCATTGGGTGTTGCAAGGTCTCTAAGGCATCAATAGAATTGATTAGCAATGAAGCTCAGGGGTTGAGGTTTGAATCTTAGTAATCCAAAGTGGTTTTCCCTAAATGGTTTCCCACTCTCTCCACAAATGTGGGTAGACTTCTTCTCATTAATTTAAATATACAAATAACGCCGTAAGGTCATAAGATGCAGTGGATATTTTCTTTTCTTTTTTGATAGATGGAATCAAATGATTCCAAACTATTGCTGACACCTTAAGACAGGTAGAATTAAGTAGGCTATTTATTACTGCCCATTGACATATATTTTCTAGAAAATATCAAATGTTAACTATCAGAAATATAGGCCTACCCGAAATCACACAAATCATAATTGAGGGAGTTGGGGTGAAAAACATGATAAGCTTCATTTTATGGAGAAATATGTTAGCAGTGATTTCTAGTAGTTACCTCTTGTACTACAAGTTGTTTTTATAGTCAGTCATGACCTTAAGAATAGCTTAATTATCACTGAATATTTTAATTTTTGTATATAGATTTCAGGGTTTTATAGCTCATTATATAGTAAAAATATCTTATCTGAATCTCTATAAGGGTGTTCATGTTTTTGCCCTGACACTTTCAATTGTTTGGTCATAATTGCCAATAGCTAGCCAAAGTTACCAGTAAGACCAACTCACTGCCTGCAGGTTACTTATAAGAATTTAAATTAAATTTAATAAATAACTCATACCCAGGTAAATCACATGTTCCCTTCACTTTAATGAGATTGTGTTCCATTTTGAAATAACACCCAAAGTTTAGGGAATTTATTTATTTTTAAGCTAAGATGTTAAGTTACTAATTAAATAGGCTTTATAAAGGGTTAAACTTATTATTGGGCTTTTTCTTTGATAAGTCATAGCTCAAATTAAAAGTAAATAAGCCCTGAATGTTCAAAAAATATTTCAAATATTGGCCAAATTGAATGATTCTTGTCTCTAAAGGTATTAACTTCTTTGTTTACTTTTCATCGGACCTTAATTTGGTAAAATATAAATGTTTAATCATTGATTAAGTGTAGGCCTAAAATTGTTTTAAATACAGGAAAAAATATTTGACCTTGTGTAAAAAGCACTCGAGGGGCTTCGGATAAAGGTAAGCCCCCTGACGGTTTGAAAAAAGTTGTCAACAACAAAGGAGGTTACCTGTCGTTAGGTCCACAAGAAAGGCACACATCGACAAAATAATGAAAAATATATCAATAATTCTGAAATGTTGGGCTTCTGAAGTATTGGCTTTTTTACCATCTTCTTCCAATTTAAAATCTTTTGTTTCTTCAATACATTTTAACTTCACCGCCGCCATGTTTTACCAAGCCTCTAGCGGTATCAATACAAACTATCTTTTGACACTTTGTTAACGGACATAAACAAAAATACAAACCAGACTAGTATAATATGACAAAAATAATTTAAAAGATTTTGAAATAATAGTTCAAATAAATAATAAAATAAAATAAATATACTTTGTTCCAGTAAAAGCAACGTATCCTAGTTAAAAGACACGAGGAAAACTTAAGACAAAGTATTTGGTTGGTACAACTTCATTCAATCATTGACGCGGGAAATCTATTCTTTTTAATCTATGATAACACGAATATAGTGTTATTTATCATGTAACACATCACAGATATCCATTTTGAATAAAATCATTACAGATATTTTTTGAAAAATTTCAAATTTCCGTAAATTACCACTAATTTTAAAGCAGAATTTAAACATGATCTCCCCGGGAGATATGACGAGAAGACATAAACATATTAATTATTATTGTAACTGCTTCGTGGCCGAATGGTCTAACTTAAAGACGTCATTCTAGTGTTATACCGGCCTGCTGAAGACGGTGATATCAGGGTTCGAATCCCAGTCGGGTCTACAAAGGGTGATTTTCCCTCTAATGGTTTACCACTCTCCTTCCACGCAGATGCGAGTAAATTACCCCTAAAATGCTTCCTTCGTCAGCCCTACCCCATTAGAGTTATTATCATATATGCGTATAACCTAAACAGGTAGTAATACGTGTTGATAAATAAAATATTGTGAGACAAATAAAATGTTAAAACCCATCATCATATCAAGGTCAACTTTTTTACTATTATTTACGCTTTCTCTTTATGAATTTAAAAACAATTCAGACAATTTACAGATGGTCGAATCCGTATTCAGGTTTCAATAAAGATGTTATTGTTTGTGGATAATATTTTTACCCTTCTTGACTGCGAATAACATGATGGATAAACGCCGTAAGATACACACAACGCAACCGGTGTTACAGGTATGTATTTCACCCTTGTAAATACGCGTTTGATCAGGCGCTGCCCGCAAACTGAGCTGGAGTTTTGAAAGAAACATTTCTCTAACAGCCATGTTTATAGCTCCTATACCGGTTTACCTTTCGTTTCCCGGAAATTCATCTCTCAATGTTAACCTAATTGATAAAAATAGAAATCAATTGAAAAATAAAATTAAGACAGAAAACTAAGTTATTAATATAAATAATAAAGATAATACAATTACGTTAACTTGTCATAAAGAATATATGGACTGTTTAGCAAAAATGTTATTAAAACAAGAAATGAAGTAAAATCATTGATTGTGAACAAGGAATTGAGATTATGTATTAAGTCTAAGGATTTTGATAAAGGAGAAAATTATTAATAAAGTTAAAATGTTATAATTGACATTATAAAAACACATTAAAAATGTGAGTCAGAAAACATATATAAATAAACAAATAAACATATTAAAATACATGTATGAAAGACATGAGTTAAAGTGTATAATATTGATAACAAGACAATAAAATTATGATTAGACAAAGGTAAATTGGGTTTATTTGAAAATGACGCCTATCCTTTGATACATTTTTTTAAGTTAGCTTATTCTAGTATTTCAGGAAGTTATATTGTCACAATTCAATACATTATAATTATTTTAAGACACAAATGTTAAAGAACATGAGATAAAATTAGATGAAACACATAATACAGTGTAATAAATAAGTTAATTTGACTAAAGTGGGATCATATAAATATAAAGAAGTTAAATGAAAATTGATATCTATTCTTGTCTGAAAGTTTTGAATGCCCTTGTTCCTTGTAATTCAGGAATGGAATAATAACAGGTCCGACATGTTTCGGCGCACCATAGGCACCATCCTCAGGTCTAAACAAGAAAAAGAGTAGATGTAAGTTGCGGTGCAAACACTCAATGTTAGCCAATATAGAAAACAAATGTAATATTAATTATATCAACAAGTGAACTGGACTGTGGAAATGAAATATCATAATTATTATAAAAGAATCCTGAAATGAGTTCTTTCCACGACGAATCAAATAGAACACATTTTATCATTATTACCCTCTAATTTTTACACTCACCCACACACTTACACAATCACAAATTCAAACAAACTCTTATATTATATTTTATATTATTATTAAACCACATGGTTGCTAACCCACTGATATTAATGTTTACCCACATCCAGATGAGCTCTAAACTTAAAATTTGGTAAAATTATAGCCTCTAACCTGTAACCGTCAGGAAAATTCCAAAACGTTAAAAAAAATTAATATTTAACTCCCTCCAAAAGAAATCAAAATAACGGAGCAACTTTAAAGTCGGTGCGAACCTTTCCTGGGAGGCCTCTTGTGGTTAAACGGTAAGACCTATCAAACAACGGCTCTTGTATACCTCTTGTAAAAATATTATGAATAGTGACGGGGAAATTAGTTAAGAAGTTTATCTAACAACAACAAAATTTGTTTATTTTATTTAGAACAATCAAAATGGTAAAGCAATAACTCCGTTATTACTCCTATCTAATATTTCTACATTAATTAACATTATAACAAATATGGGAAATCACCCAAATACGTGCCTTCAAGCAAAACGCAATAATCATGATCATTTATCATGACAAATTTGATATTTACATAGCCCTTACAGAGAGGCGAAAAGTTTATAGTTCCTTAGCTTGAGTAATAAGCGCAAAAACGATACTTCATCGTAACCCCAAACAAACATTTAAACTTTGGTAATAATAACAGGAAAAATAAATACGCGCCTTCAAACCCAAAAGAAATCAACATAACGTTGAACGGTAATAATACAAGAATATATCTTAGGACCAGGTCCCAAACAACCTACTAGTGCCCTGTGCTCTGCGTTTGACCAGTTAACAAGATAACTACAAATACTATACATATGCTAAAGAAATCAAGAAAGGACGGGTGGTAAGCCCGAGACGCAAAGTTTACCACAGCGTGCCCTGAAAATACATTCATTAAATTAGATATATAATTAAAGAGAAATTACACAGACTAATTGAATTACCTTAAACGGCGACCGCATTTGCCACGAGCGGTGAGAAACATTCCAAAGTTAAAGTTTATATGAGTTTGAAGTCCCAGACAATAATTTTGATAAATATCCCCCCCATCCCCCATTACGCCGAAAGAGAATTTTGAATATTTAAATAATAGATCCCGGCCCTTAGTTGCCGTCCTCACCTAGGTCAGTCGGTGGTATAATGAGTGACCATTGTAAACCAACGTCCCAATATATACTCATAATTGTATCAACAGAGAGAAGGGGCAAGGGAAGGTGGGGGTAGGTAGAAAGAACAAACATGACAAGAGAAGGGGGGGGGGGGGTCCTAGCAACAAGTAGAATGTTCGGGACGATCATAGAGCCGGAACTGCCGTTGGCGTGGCCATGTGGAACCTCATTCTTTGTTTCTGGCCGGGCGTGGATCGAGCCCCGAGCAGCCAGTCGGTTGAAAGCTCCACTCAGTTGTGTAGATCGTTGCAGAGCGGAGGTCAGAGCACGTGCTCTTGTGTTGGAGTTCATCGAGGGGGTTGGGTGAGTGTTGCCCCATTTGAAATAGCTTTAACTTGTAGCTCGTTGCACTCTGGAATTACATTAGTTTACACCCACCTGCAAAGAAAGCTCACTGTGGGTTTGGGGGCGAAGCCCCCAACGAGCAAAGTGAGTTATTACCATACTACTATAAAGCCACATGGTTGACTCACTCACTAACCTGTAACCGATGAGAAAATTCCAAAAAGTAAAAAAAAAAAAAAAAAAAATTTAACCCCCGAAAAAAAATCAAAATGGCGGAGAAACTTTAAAGTCGGTGCGGACCTTTCTTTGGGGGTTTCTTGTGGCTAAACGGTAAGACCTATCAAACAACGGCTTTGGGATTACATTAGTTTACGTGCACTTGCAAAGAAAACGCACGGGGAGTTTGGGGTGGAGACCCCAACGAGGAAAACGAGTCTTATATATAATTTGATAAGCCCGTTTCCAGTAATAGAAATTACGAGCAAATGACTGAACAGATTTTGACAAGTGTATAGTTGTATATTGGTAAATAAAATGTGTCTATTAGTTGAATAAACCACTCAACTACCCAACGATTGAGCTGATATTATTTGTAAACAAAGACAAATAATATTTATTTCAATTAATAAACCTCCTCAAGTACTTCTAACATTCCAAATATGAGATCTTTGCATCATTTGGTTTTTCAAAAAATGGTCGCATTCGATGCCAATATTTCAAACTTTGAGTAAACACTATGCTTAAAATATACATTTAATTTATATTTAATACACTGATCCAGGTTTGGTATAGAAGACCTACTTATATATACAATACATTTTGGTCCATACACCCTTAACAGTTACTTGAACTCTGGACATTTGACTTAGCCTCCACTGCTCTACCAGACAGAGCTATCCAGGTCCTTATCGATACCAAAGCTTAGGGCCGTGTGCAAGAACTTGACTAAGTGGATGCTTTGTTGACACTAGCGTGGGTTTGCTTACGTCATCGTAGGTTAAAGGATGGAACGATAGTGTACTCGGGACCACATTATCGGTCCACCTAGCATCCACTATACGTTCTTGCATACCGTCCTTAGTGTCATAGCACGGTTCTCGTCAATCCACCCGGTGCTTGTTTCATTTACAAGTTTCATGGGAAATAGAGAGTCGAACCGAAATATATCTCAGTTCTATTTCTCTAATCAAACATTTTAATGTCCTGGTTATTTTAATAAAAATATTGAGACAAGGAAAAAATCTAGTTTTTCCAAAATATAATTAAATTAAAGAAATAAGGGCATATAATGCAATTATTTAAAAAAATATTGATAAAAATTTAGAACCAATAATAAACTTTAT
Source organism: Timema cristinae (assembly GCA_039000515.1). Classification (NCBI taxonomy): domain Eukaryota; kingdom Metazoa; phylum Arthropoda; class Insecta; order Phasmatodea; family Timematidae; genus Timema; species Timema cristinae. Next base: position 96,148,790 of record JBCFYV010011172.1, read on the forward strand.
GAACCTAAAATATATATTGATTCCATTTTTCAGATTCTGGTTCTTAAGAAATGTATTGATAGGGTTCTGTTTCAGTTAAAAGTAATTTTTAATTTTGGTCATTGTGTATGTTCCCATTTCCGGTTCGACTCCCTGATAGGCAGGGAACTGTCAATTAGAAAAGTTACTAGGTCTACTCACACGTAGTCATATGTCAAGTTATGTAATCTGCAAATTTCCTTTTTAATAGATAATATAAATAACTATAAAGAATAATAATTTTATAGTCAAATGTCATAATTTCCAACCAAAATAGTCTATATTTTATAAAAGGCTCGTCTATGAAAATTGAATATAACTTTGATTTTTATGGCCAAAATATATTTCTCTAGTAGAAACATCGAGTTTAATTTTTTCACGTGGTGATATCAACAGTTGTTGAATGTCTGTCATGAGCATAGCGGCATTAGATGACAAACTTTATAAATGAATATAAAAAGTAGTCGTTAAATTCCAGGAAAGCCTTGACAGATATTCAACAAATGTTGATACCATCGTGTGAAGAAAATTAAACTCTTTAAGTTTCTACTGGAGCGATATTTGATTAATTTTGTCCAAAAAATGTTTTGATACAAAAACCACAAACACGCTGACCTTTTCTCGTAACCCTTTCCACCCCATCTCAAACACTTCGTGACGAGCTCAGTCGAAAGTATCTGAAACGCTATTCTAAAGATCCCGGACTAGCGGACCTGAGGTACAGTATGTGTCCAGTAAAGTCCATGCCGCGCTTGAGGCGAGGCCTGCTCATGAACATTGCCAACACGCGCCAGGTCCACCCAACGGTCTTCATGGCCGTGGGGTCGTCGTCAACCATCAAATCCAACAATGGGTCAGGGATAATCTCTAAGCTTCAACACAATGACCTTCAATTTCGATGAGGAGGAAGGGCTATGTTTTCCGCTTCTCTGATCGAACAGTTTAGGGCGTGATCACCGTAGTAGACTAAACTTATGGTGACGGGTAGATCGTGATTTGATCCCGGTCGAGTGTATAGAGGGTGGTTTTTCCTAAATTATCTCCCGTGCTCTATCTCCACACACATACTGGTACACTTCCTGTAACTTTTACCTTCCTAATCCTTAAACCACTAGCATAATTATTACGTGAAACAGTCCGAGATGAAGGTCAGTGCGTTGTGGTCCACAAGTCCCAAGGAGAGGTGTGCCAAAAATAACAGTGCTTGAAGACAGTCAAGAGGGGTATTATACATCTTTGATGTGATTGGACCTATCTATAATATCATTATAAAATATGAACAAGGACAGCTTCAGTCGATACCTTTATTTCTGTCACTGCGAAAAATAGTATTTCAGCATACTAAAGGAGTTTATCGCAGAAACGCGGGTAATGAAGGAACAGGGTTGGAGCAGGGGAGCAGGGGAGTGAAATAATATTTCTGAGAAGTAGGATCGGTGTGATAAAATAGGACAAAATGAGAAATGAGAGAGGAAGAAGAATAGTAAAGGAAGAACCAGGACAGGATAGAGAAGGTGATATGGCCATGTGAGAAGAACGGAGAGGGAAAGGATGGCCAGGAGTATGTTGGATAGGAGGCCGAGAGGAAGGAAAGGACTGGGATAAGGTGAAGGGAGAGAGGTGGTGGTAGGAAAGGAGGCGGTGGAGAGGCTTATGTTCCAAACAGACCTAGCCAGGGGCTGGAAACTGTTCATTATGATGATCATTGAGTTAAAAAAAACCTCATGTTTCAGTGTTTTGTGTTTTAGTAGCTGTGTCTATTTTATGCTGTTCAATTTCAACTTAAGTTTCTCATCGTTTTAGCAATATTCTAACAATTTTATCTCATGTCCGGTCTTACAACTTAAGCTACTTATGCTAATGTTATTCTAGATAACATAGGAGGTCAAGTAATACAAATATTTAGACCTACGTCTAAAAATCCTACTAATATTGTTATAGTTTTGTATAGACATTTGATACTTGATAGTCAATTTATAAAACATGTGTTGCCTGGAAAATGATTCTTACTAATTTTTTTCTGAAAATATTTACAGATGTTAAAGATTTAAATTCTGATGGGGGTACTTAATTGATATATAAATTATGTGATTTGTCAGATTCATTATTATTATTGATAAATGATCGATAAAATAAGCTTTTATATCTGTTATCAAATTATGTTGTAAATAATATAGGTTTCATTTATGTAATAAATCATATATTAAATGAGCTATAATTTTATTTTACAAGACATAGTGTTTTTTTTCAGAATGATTTTTATATTACAGTACTATAATACATCCATTTTGATAGTGAGCTTTATATTTGCATAAAAAAATAATCATTCCTAAATATTATATAAATACATTTAATTAAGTTTACTTGTTTAAACAAATTTGTGATAAAGATTTTATTATACGTTTATTAACGCGCTATTCGTGTTGAGCTCGACTGCTGAGGACGGGGAGATCGAGGTTCGAATCTCGGTCGGGTGAACTGGGGGTGGTTTTTCCTAAATGGTTTTCCACTCTCCCACAACGAAAATGCGGGTTTACTTCCTCTAATTCAACCTTATCAATTCCTAATCCATTAGCGTAATTAGTACTTAAAGCGTATAACCCGAACGCGTTGTAAGACGTGGTGCTAATATTATTAAAATTATACGTTTTGTACAGTGTGACGACTACTCAGTTCTTCGTTAGGCACCGTAACTGCAAATTAAATCAACGCTTTTACGAAATTAATTTTAATGAAGTTCAAATGTATGTACATTTTCTCATTTTCCCCCTTTTCATGTATTGGAAACTACACTGTATATGTTAACCAAGAGTTTATCTTAAAAATGCTCCTTCCTTCAGTTCCCATATTTACAACAAGCTACTGTGAACTAGGAACAAGATGGAAATTGAACCAGATGCTAATCTACGGTTATAAAATAAAAATAGATTCTACAGAGATTTTTTTTTAAAAATTGATTGAATTTCAGTTACTCTCTTTCGGAATTCCTTGACTAACAGAATGCTTTAATGGAGATTTATCAGAGACCGTTGCGCGTGGATCAATGAGCTCCAAATTGAATCAAATCTCTTTGAGGCAGTCCCACCCCAATTAATACAGAGTTGTGCGGTTAGTTAATCACTTATACAAACACGGCTCTCGTCATAATACCTCTTGATTATATTTCACCGCTTAGGGAATATAGTGAATACCTAATTATACTTCAGTGGCTTTTATTGTGATCCTGTGTACACAAAGAGAGTTTGTGACTTCCGTTAATTGGTCGTTACTGTGATAGTTTATGTCAACCGTGCAACTATTGAGGTCAGAAACGTAATGGTACTCCTACATCAAACGCTCATTAAAGCGGGAATATAGGGAACATACAGTTTTTATAACAAAACCTTTTTTGGACAAAATAAATAAAATATTTTTCCGATAGAAATATAGAGTTTAATTTTCTTCAGATGGTGATATCAACAGTTGTTGAATATCTGCCATGAACATAGTGGCATTTGGTTCTGATGATGATGATGATGATAATAATAATGGCGTGTCTGGGTTACATCATATGTAGCTCCATTGGTGGAAAGAGCAGTCAGGACTAATCTACCGTTATACAGGGGACGCACTACTGTATTAATCGTACATCTTTTAGTGGAGACACTTCCATGTCCGGATGACATGATGGTGGTGATGATAGCGAGTACGAAGAGGTGGAGCCAATGAAGATCTTAGACCTAACTTTAACCTAAATAAACAAACTCTGGTAAACATGGGAATTATTCCCCTTTCGAGAAAATTCCCACAGGACCAGCCGGGAATCAAACCTGGGACCTCTAAAGTCTCCAGCCAGGGGCTCTGACCACTAAAGCTCGAGGCCGGCTAGCAGTATTAGATGATAAACTTTTTGAATGAAGAGAAAAATTTATCATTAAATTTCAGAACATCCTTGATAGTTATTCAACAACTGCTGATATCACCACGCGAAGAAGATTAAAATTTATTTTTCCACTGCAGAAATAATTTATTTATTTTTACAAAACAAAAGATTTTGATATAAACATTGCAAAACCATTTCCATTAACTCGTGTTCCCTCCACTCCCACGGTCGAAATGGCTTAGAGCCCAAAATCCCGATTTTCCAGGAACCGGAGATCCCCTCAACTCGACGCGCAATCCTATAGTGCTTTGAAACACAAACTTAAAACAATTGTTATCAATATAATTTAATTGTCTAGTGGATAAACAGATATTTAGTATTACTGTCACCATATATTTTTTCTATTATTGTGGTTGGTGGGGATACAAATTAACTCAAAACAAGAACAAAACATGCTGAAGTCATTATCTGCTTTCCCATCGACGCGGACCATTAAGTAGCTAGTACGCCCTTACGCCTCAACTTGACCCCGACGCTGATTGGCCGAAACTGGTCACGTGACCCGGCCTCCTCACTCTCTGATTGGCTGTTGATTTCCTCCTCCTGCTCTCTGATTGGCTGTTGGTCTTCCCACCCCTCCCGCCCCTCCTGACCTCATTTCCTTTCCCCCTACAACCCCATCGCCTACCAACCCTGGACATGTTGGTTCTTGATCATTAATTAATTATTGCTAATTAATTATTGTTAATTAATTAATGGCTAGGATTTAGGTGTTGGAGTTTTTATTCATTGATTATGGCACTGTAGTTTATTTTGGGGGAGCATGAAACCGCTTCACGAACCTAGCGCTATGGTTGTCGGGGTAAAATGAACATTAGTTCCTCCGTCACAAGGCTCTGTCCCGGAACAAGCAGCACGAACCTCGCGCCATTGCTGTCGGGGGTAAAATGAACATTGGTTTCCTCTGGCACAAGGCTCTGTTCAGCACGAACATCTCCTGACGACCATTTGTGGTAGAGTGTGATAAATGATTCCCCCCTGCCTTTCAATTCCCCCCTCCTGGCGCAACCCTGGCGACAGTATGGCGGGTCAACAAGTCAGGACAAGAATAGCTCGTGATCTCGACAACCTCGGGTTTTCACAATGACGTGATCATTACGAGTTATGTCGTAACCCTGGTGCCAGTATGATGGGTCGACAAGTCAGGACAAGAATATATCGTGACCTTGGCAACCTGGGTTTTTCCTGGCGCCAGTATGTCGGCCTGACAAGACGAGTTGAGACAAGAATAGATATGGAGGTCATTGAGCCGGGCAACGGGTTTTCCCTGGCGGCTCACGAGACAAGAATAGATCGGGAACTAGGTCAGTGTGTCACAACCCCGGCGCCAGTATGTCGGCCCGACAAGACGAGTTGAGACAAGAATAGATATTGAGGTCATTTACCCGGGCAACGGTTTTTTCCCTGGCGCCAGGTTGGGGGGGCAGACAAGACAAGTCGAGACAAGAATAGATCGTGACCCTGTTCTTCTCGTACCGTGTAACGTCAAACGAGGGAGGGAGTGGCTATAAAGAGGGGCGCCCACCTGGTTGTTTATTTATAAACGTTTGTAGAGCGGTTCAAGATGGACACGTTACAGCAGCTGGTAAATATTGTCGACGCCGTGCAGACCGTAAAATTGTGTAATCTAACCGTAGATCAAAAGTACTCGGTGGATACTCTAAAAGCTGTCAATACAAAGTTCGGGAGACGCCTAATAGCCTATCTAGACGGCGAGTTTTGTGTATTTCTACCCTGTCGTTTTGGTACTCTTACAGATGAAGATGTGTGTGAGATAAATAAAGAAAAACTGGTATTTACCTGCGCCGGAGTAAAACCAGGTTCACCTAAAATTGTACAATTGACGGTGCAGTTAACAACGACAACAACGGGCAGTTGTGCGGTTAGTACAGAACGTTTAGTTCTCAAATACGCTCACCATGCTTAGTACAGGCTATATTAATTTAATGTTTGTGGGTCATACGATTGAGGGGCGTGCCTATATGACTGGGGAGAATGTTCACAGTGTGGCAGTGAGTGATAGACAGGTAATTTATAAAATAGAGGAACGAGGCTATATCGAAATTTGCGACTCTACCTGTCACACGATAAGAGCGATGGAAGTACTACCCTACGAGAGAATCGAAGAGACATACATGTGTGATATGACGTGCGCCGTGTATAATTTCCGCAAAGGGGATGTTGTGGCGTTGTTGCGACGCCCTCCACCACCACCCTTTCACCACCCTCCACCTCCGTCCTTCACGACGCCGCCCCCCCCCCCCAGAGTCACCCGAGTACCCACCACCAGAGTCGCCCGAGTACCCACCACCAGAGGCGTCTACCTACCAGGCATCAGAGTCACCCGGGTACCCGCAACAAGAGTAGCCTACCTACCACCTGCGTGCCCACCACCATAGGAGGTAAAGTCCGAAGAACCCGTAAATCTCAAGGATTCAAATGTTAAAATTATAGGGGAAACGCCCAACGACTACATACTCGGTCTGGGCCGTTTCGGTAACGATTTCCTTCCAAAGTCAATCTATTATTTGGAGTGATGTTGACCTTTAAATGTAAATTTTACCTTTTTATTTCAAAACATATTTGAACTTAAACATTCTTGCTGCCCATACTATATTGCATATCTGTATTTTCTCTAACAAATATTTAACGTGTCAACAAATATTTTTAGACTTTTCGTCAACTTATTTCGTTCCAGTCGATGATGCAATATTGGGTTTAAGTTAATTGTTCATAATTGACAATATGTTTATCCACTAGAAGTAGATCTCAATCATACTTTTTGACTTGTACCTTAATACATCTACCAACTTTCTTACGGTTTAAATTATAACATTCAATTGCTTGCATATATCACTAGAATAACATATCTAAGTCTTAACTTTAAATTTTAATCTAATAAGGCAAACATCTAACCACAAAAACAAATTCCGGTTATTTTTAATGAACAAGAGTTGAGGTGCGTTTTTTAATGGCCATTTTGCTGATATTGATACCAATGTGAATATTTTTATAAATAATTTTTTTATTGGTGATCCAGACTAACAATAAGCCAGATTTTAGTCGTCCAACTTATCGACGCTCCACTGTATTTTAATTGGTTGGAGAAAACGGTCAATGTGTCAGATTTTTTCCCAGTACTTCTTGGTATTCGTTCATCTTATGCGAATATATTAAATACGCTATAAAATATGAATGAGACAGGCAGAATTTCAAAGTAAATGTACTCGCATTTGTGTGGAGTGAGAGTGGGAAATTGTTTAGGGAATAAAACTCACTTTATTCGATCGGAACTAAAACTCAGATCATCTATAGTAATACACGACAGTAGAAACTTTGACCGTGTGACCTTCGATGCGGGTTAATATTGATTTGTTTTTTACACCGCGTCATATTAACATTTCGGGTTGTACGTCAATGTAATAATTAAAATAAAGTGTAAGGAACTATAAATGTTTTAATTTAGAGGAAGTGCACTCGCATTTGCGTGAAGGGAGACTGGAAACCCATTTGAGAAAAACCATCCTAAGTGCACCCGATCTTACTCGAGCCAGATCTCCATGTCTTCAATAAACTTATCCAACACGAGAATAGCACGTTAGACCATGTGGATACTCACTCGAGTTTACACTGATTTATTACAATAGAGCACGATGTATCGTCCACCCAAATATATCGTCCACCGCGATACATCGTCATCAATTATATACCGTGGTAGACGATATACCGTTGTAATAAGCTGTTGCTAATTTTTCGAGCAACTTCATGAGTACAAGATCAGTGGTTTATAAAACAATATTTATTATTGTAATTAATATTTTAGAAATTACTTGTAATCCAAGCTACGAGTGAAATAAAAAGACAAATGTTGATGCACGGTACAGTAATTTAATTCCATTTTCAAATCAATATGGAGGTTAATAGTAAAACATGTTGTGTTGAGTGAGAAAACAATAGCAACTTTGGTAATATCTGTGTTGGTTGTGTGAGTTATGTAGGGACAAAAATTTTGCTGGAGGTACATCAATATCGAAATTAGAATATGTTGAGTGAGAGGATACTAAAAACTTTAGTAATATCTGTGTTGGTTGTGTGAGTTATGTATGGACGAAAATTTTGCTGGAGGTACATCAAGATCGAAATAGGAATATGTTGGGTGAGAGAACAATAAATACTTTGGTGTTAACGGTGTTTGTTGGGTGAATTATGTAGCTACTAAAATTTTGCGGGAGGTACATCAATATCGAAATAATAATACACATATATAAATAACATTAAAAAGCATGCACATTGGGTTCGCGGTTCTTGAAGAAGAGTTTATACGCCGGCACATATGGGTCGCGGCTCTCTAAATTGAAAACCCTGCTTGGAACCACCGTACGAAAAAATTGTTTCTTCCCGTAGCTTCAGACGGAACTTTGGGGAAGAATAGTTTGTAAGCCGGCACATAGGGGTCGCGGCAGTCTATCTCAAAAACCCTGCTTGGAACCACCGTACGAAAAAACTGCTTCTTCCTCGGTGCTTCAGCCGGAAGTTTGGGGAAGAAGAGTTTGTACGCCGGCACATAGGGGTCGTCGTTTCGCAGATCCCCTGGCCAGAGTGATGTCGCCTTCTGAGTTTGTTGAGTCCTCGGGGCTTCAACTTGCAATGTTGGAGTGTCTGCGAATGATGTGCAAGTAGCAGACCGGTCATTATGTGCTGAAACAAATATAAATATTCCGAAATAAATATTACTGACATAAAATGTTTACGGCAAGTCTTGAAATTTTAGTAATACGGATTTTCAATAAGATCCACCAACCATATTACTACATTATATTTAATTTAAACTAGTTGAAAAAGACACCTGAACACGGTAATTTAGTGCGAGCCCTTTGGTTTAGGGCACCTATTATCTACCACTGAGCTAGCCAGGATTCATCCTGTGTTTCAGCTATTTCTTCACACATATTTATTATTATTATTATCATCATCATCATCATCATTATTATTATTATTATTATTATTAATATTATTATTATTATTATTATTATTAGCACCGCGTCTTACTACCCGTTGGGGCTATACTCATTTACGCTAATGTGTAAATGGTAGGATGATTGTGAGATGATCTTTAGGACCTACAGTTTAACGTGGAATCCGAACCAGGGGGGAGGCCTGGAAGACCCCACATTCACAAGTTGTGATTAATACACGTTTTGTCAGAGGTGAAGGAAGTGTTTGGTATTCAGATAAATCTGTGCCGGGACCGAGGATTGAACCCCTGACCCGTATCACAGAAATCTGACACCTTACCCTAGACCACCGGGTTGCCTTCACTCATATTTGAAGGATGAGTCTGTGATGGACGTGTTGAATCGTAAGCAACATATGAGCGACCAATACTATGTGACCGATCATACTTGAATTATCTGACATTTGTGAGAGCTGTTATGCAGCTATGTATGCGATACCATATTTTAATTTTAACGTGAAATTCTAATGAATATCCACGCACAACTCAAACTCAGAATAAGACTGTCTTAAATTATGATTGAAAAGTGACACTGAACGTGAGATGAATCCCCCTTAGCTAAATGGTATAGCATTAGCGCACTAAGTTAAAGATCCTGGTCTCAATTTCTGTGCAGGTGAAATTGTTCATCTAATTAAAATTAATTTATCTGTGGCCCCTCAATATGGACAGTGGCGTAATTATAATGATTTTCAGTTTGTGTGTTGATATGAATATACTGGTTTTCCCAACTTTATTGAACCAAATTGCATTCAGCTATATATAAAGTGATAAACTGTCTCACCTTGTGGGTTCCTAACCCCGACATGTTTGTGACCGGTTATGTAGTTCCCGGCAGCTCTAAACACTTCCTTGAACCACCTATAACTTACTAATCCCAGGAGGAAGAAAATCAACATTTCAATCAAGCTCATATTTGCAATATTAAGTATTTAACTAGAACAATCGTAGTATAACTTCTCAACGAAATACATAACTAAAGTTATGCTCTATTTCAGTCATTTCCAAGGAAAAGAACATGCATTATTGAGTCGATTGTAAGGGTAGTTTTATTGTTGGAGTTTCGTAAAACAAATGTTAGATTTATTTTAACTCTAAATAATACACATATAATGTTGTTAAAATACGATTTTATAGATATAGTCCAGCAAGTACGTAACTCTTAATCATACAAATATAATACTTTGACAGTAGACCCGAATTTATATAGATATAGTCCAATTGTAATATTAAAACTAACATTATTTTTTAATTCGAGGTTTTTGTCTCAGCATTGTAGTCATCTATTTATCTTTTATTTAAACGAGACTATAAAATAAAGTATAATATTATCGTAGCAGGTGGGCGCCCCTTTTTATAGCCACTCCCTCCCTCGTTTGACGTCACACGACGGTACGAGAAGAACAGGGTCATGATCTATTCTTGTCTCGAATTGTCTTGTCTGCCCGCCAACCTGGCGCCAGGGAAAAACCCGTTGCCCGGGTAAATGACCTCAATATCTATTCTTGTCTCAACTCGTCTTGTCGGGCTGACATACTGGCGCCGGGGTTGTGACACACTGACCTAGTTCCCGATCTATTCTTGTCTCGTGAGCCGCCAGGGAAAACCCGTTGCCCGGGTCAATGACCTCCATATCTATTCTTGTCTCAACTCGTCTTGTCAGGCCGACATACTGGTGCCAGGGAAAACCCAGGTTGCCGAGGTTACGATCCATTCTTGTCCTGACTTGTTGACCCTTCATACTGGCGCCAGGGTTACGACATAACACGCAATGATCACGTCATTGGGAAAACCCGAGGTTGTCGAGGTCACGATCTATTCTTGTCCTGACTTGTTGACCCGCCATACTGTCGCCAGGGTTGCGACAGGAGGGGGAAGTGAAAGGAAAGGGGGAAACATTTATCACACTCTACCACAAATGGTCTTCAGGAGAGGTTCGTGCTGGACAGAGCCTTGTGCCAGAGGAAACTAATGTTCATTTTACCCCCGAAAACCATGGCGCGAGGTTCGTGCTGCTTGTTCCAGGACAGAGCCTTGTGACGGAGGAACTAATGTTCATTTTACCCCGACAACCATAGCGCTAGGTTCGTGCAGTGGTTTCATGCTCCCCCAAATTAAACTACAGCGCCATAATCAATGAATAAAAACTCCAACACCTAAATCCTAGCAATTAATTAATTAACAATAATTAATTAGCAATAATTAATTAATGATCAAGAACCAACATGTCCAGGGTTGGTAGGCGATGGGGCTGTAGGGGGAAAGGAAATGGGGTCAGGAGGGATGGGAGGGGAGGGGAAAACCAACAGCCAATCATAGAGCAGGAGGGGGAAAAACAACAATCAATCATAGAGCGATGAGGCGGGATTACGCGACCAGTTTCGGCCAATCAGCGTCGGGGTCAAGTTGAGGCGTAAGGGCGTACTAGCTACTCCATTAAAACATCTTGTACGTTGGAAGATGACTTAGATGAGGGTACAGGAAGTTTATGGTTTCCTCTTAGTTTTTATTAGTAGTATTAATTTATTATAATGTGTTCTTTCTTTCAATAGGTCAATTGCTTTGTCCAAATTGAATCCTCAAGCATGTTCTATCAGCAGCTTACACTTTCTAGATCCTGAAACTTCATCTTATTTACTTGTTTGACGCTATCAATCTTAGTATGACTGATCTCCTTCTCTCTTCCACCTTGACTACTATGACGTCACTCAATAAATTGTTTCTTCTCGTAAAGAATCCCCTTTCAGTTGGCTCATATTTGTGGAATCAGCTGCGGGATGTTTCTATTTTCATTTACTCTTCTTATACCTATTTGATTATTCACTCTAACTGTCCACTTTATCCTCTATACTATCCTCAACAACACCTCTCAAAGTTTACCGAATAATTCTACTCCGTTTTCCCTCAGGATCCATGTTTCTACTCCATACAAAGTGATGCTCCATATGTAGCAATTCACGAGTTTCTTCCTGGACTCCAGGTCCTGTTTGTTAGTCAATAGAATCCTCTTCTTGCTCAAAGCAACATTGGTCACTGCTCTCCAGATCCAGTTTACTAGTCAATATCATTCCCTTCTTCCTGAAAGCAGCCTTGGTCATTTCTATCTGGACTAAATTTTATAGTCAGTATCATCCTCTTCTTGCTGAAAGCATCCTTAACCATTGCTATTTTTGACTTTATATCCCATGCTTACTGCGCATATTTTTAATAACCCTATAAAATGTGTACTGCTGCAACCCTGCTTTTTTCATTTGTTTCATATATTCCTGTTTTGTAGAACCGCAGCGGGACATATGTCGCGACCGTAAATCATCGAATGACCTCGACCACCCCTCCATTATCTTCTCTGCATACTCCAGATACTTTTATTGTATTATTTACTGTGTTCTTTTATTCTTAGAAAATAAAAAGCTTCTCTTTATATACAGCCTTCGCAGTGTGCTTTATGTAAGATTGTTTTTAAGACGCTTGTGAAAGGTTTTCTTGGGGAGGAGGGCAGGGGTGACGTGGTTAAAAATATTTTGTAACGTTCGCTGTTCACTCGATGTAGTTTATTTTTCGGTTTTTTTGTGTGGTGTTTTTGTCTTACGCGAGACTCGAGGATTACTCTACGATATACAGGATGTGGCAAATATTGCGAGAGCTGGGCAAGACAATAGTTAGCTATACTGAAAACTATACTCTTGATGCGGATAGTTTGGTGATAGTGTGGAACTTCAGTGTTGCGGATAGTTGGTGTAATATCTGAACTTTGCCCAGTGTCACGGATAGTTTGGAGTAATATCATCATGGAAACTTTGCCCACTATTGCGGATAGTTTGGCAGAATATTAGCCTGGGAAATTTTCCCAGTGTTGCGGATAGTTTGGTGTAATATAAGTATGGAAACTTTTCCCAGTGTTGCGGATAGTTTGGAGTAATATCAATATGGAAACTTTGCCCAGTTTCCCGAATAGTTTGGAATAATATCAGCATGGAAACTTTGCCCAGTATTGCGGATAATTTGGCAGAATATTAGCCTGTGAACTTTTCCCAGTGTTGCGGATAGTTTGGTGTAATATCAGCATGGAAACTTTGCTCAGTGCTGCGGATAGTTTGAAGTAATATCACATTGAATTTGCTCAGTGTTGCGGATAGTTTGTGTAATATCAGCATGGAAACTTGCTCAGTGTTGCGGATAGTTTGGTTTAATATCAGATGGAAACTTTCTCAGTTTGCGGATGTTAAAGTAATACAGCATGGAAACTTTGCTCAGTGTTGCGGATAGTTTGGTGTAATATCAGCATGGAAACTTTGCTCAGTGTTGGGATAGTTTGAAGTAATATCAGCATGAAAATTGCTCATGTTGCGATAATTTTGTATACAGCATGGAAATTTTGCTCAGTGTTGCGGATAGTTTGGTGTAATATCAGAATGGAAACTTTGCCCAGTATTGCGGATAGTTTGACGGAATTTTTATCTCGTAAACTCTGCCTAGTGTTGAAGTCTCCCAATATATTGGATTGTCTTTGATAGAGTAGATCGAGATTTGAATCTAGGCCAAGTGTAATGGGAGTGTTATTTCACGAGCCATTAATAATTAAAGTTTTACCATAATTCTTCCACGTTAATTAATACGTAGTGGAATGCCTTTGTATTGCCCTCCCAAAATGAATCCAGTTCAGATTAATGTTTCACAAATTTTACCCAATAGTGTAACACTTGAGACGCGTTCGACGCACATGCGGACAACCACCTTAATATACTACTTACGTTTTACATTAACAATAGGAAATTATACTAACGTACACTCCGTATACCCTGAGAGGTAGGTACCTGTCCTCTGGGTCTTGTGATCAGCATTCATTGATACTAATCTAAAAGTCTCGGGTTCAATCTCAGGTGGTATGATACCTATCTTTCCCGAAGGAGAATTGTTCCTATGGTTCCTACTCTAGTTAGTTAGGCTTAACTTAGGTTTAAGAATTCTAATGGAACGACATAATCATAATCATCATCATCATCACATCATCTCAGCGGGCCGAGTAACCACACCTACATGGCGCCCAAATCTCAGAAGACGGTTACATAACCGCCACTGTCAAAAGAAGACCAGGAATGTATTGTCGACAAACCCTGGTGGCATAAGCTAAAAAATAAAATGAGGTATTTACTTTTATGACATCAGGAACTCGACAGTTCATTACCGCACTTGCAAACGTAGGCTACCTATCCCTATATTGAGCTAGTTCTATCTAGTCCACTCATTACACCCTATCCCTATTTGAGCTAGTTCTAACCAGTCCACATCATTACACCCTATCCCTATCTTGAGCTATTTCTACCCAGTCCACATCATTACACCCTATCCCTATCTTGAGCTAGTTCTATTTAGTCCACATAATTACGCCCTATCCCTATCTTGAGCTAGTTTTATCCACTTCACCTCATTACATCCTTTCTCTTACAGCTCCGTTCCCATCTGCGTTTAAGTCTTCCCAATGGTTTCTTCCCATTGGGTTTGCCAGTCAATACCCTAAATAAGGTTTTATATTCTTCAATTCACGTTGCGTATCCCGCCCACCCTAATCTACAAGACTTGATTATCCCAACAGTGTGTTGTAATTAGTACAGGGTATGTAACTCATCATTATTTAACCTCCTCCACTCCCCAATAGCCTTATCTCTTTAGAACCAATTTGTTTGCCAATACCCTAAATTTATTTTTCGTCGTGTAAGGTAAGATACCAAGTGTCACACTCATAAGCTAAAAAAACCTGAGAGGTTTCAAGCTTACTTTTATGGTTTACACTATAGTTCAGCTTATAAGATAGGGCCATACTGTAATATGTCAAGGTAAGACAGATACGTTTTAGGGTAAATGAGGAGTACATGTTTATCAAGCAGTAAAAGAAAGCATGTTTATTGAAGTTTTTTCTGATCTACCGTTCATAGTATGTGGTACAAGCTATTGTTGGCTTAACGGACTTAACCTGTCAATCCTGTACTTTTTAGGCCTTTCACTAATATATTATTTATTTTCCCCCCTATGGTATAGTCTACGACCCAAAGTTTCAGAATCGTTGCTTTAAGATTAAGTCGTTTATAACACTCGCAGTGAACGTATTAATCACACACAAAAGATAATATTATGCCTCATACCAACAGAACTGTTTACGAAATTTCGCGAAAGATTACGGGTACAAAAGCGAGTTAATGTTCGGTATCGCAACCTTTGAGACGGTATGGTTAGTTTTTCGTCGTGGATTGTGTCAGCCCGTTTGTTATGTCGTACCCAGAATTCCACTAGAGACTCGATATCCCCCCCTCCTCTCGTCTTTCTAAAATGGCGCCCGTATACGTCCTGACACTCCAGGGAACTTCTACTCATTTATGAATAGGGCGTAAGGAAAGCTCACATGGCTCCATTGTTATTCCGTATCGCCCATTTTCTAGACAAGCTCTGAACACATGCCAGAAAGATCTTTCCGTACGTAAGCCCATTCACGCCACATTTTCTACTATAGGGGGCTTCCGATGAGTGTATAGTTTTACCCCACGGAACAGGGATTGCAAGGATATAACACTAGAAGGATTGCACGAGTCACCACCGTTAGCGCCGCCACCGTTAGCGCCGCTGGACTAGGTCTTTCGATAAAGTAGATCGCTGCCCAACGGAGCAAGGGTTGCAAGGATATAACACTAGGAGGATTGCACGAGTCACCACTGTTAGCGCCGCTGTATTTAGAAGGACTTACGAAGGATGCAAAGTGCTATCCCACGAAGAACGTATAGTGAGGATGTAACAATAGAAAGTTGTAGTTATTGGCCTTTTTAGCTCACCTATTTCTACAAAGAAGCTTCAATTAAGGGTTCAAGAGGCTAGGAACACCAAAGACAGCTCTTATAACACGGGAACCGGGTAACAGTTTATCTAATATGTATTATATATGTTCCTGACATAAAAAAAGACTCGTCACTACTGCAGTAGGTGACCAATTTAAATAGATATGTAAGTCCAACCAAACGAACAGCATAAATCGCATACAAATTAAGGTCTAACTACTCTACTGTGGATGCATCCAAGTCAAGGTCACTCAAACTTGAATGTTAGTATGTAATAGACGAAAAGTCGTCACAAAAAAAAAGAAGGCATTTCCAATTCAAGGATTTCAATGATTTTGTGTTTGTTTTGCTTCATCTTTACCTAGATCAGGGTAATCCGATAAGATTATGTTGCTTCTTCTTGTGTTTTTTAATCTTTTCTTGTATTATCCCTTGTTTTCAATACCTTTGGGGAAATGATCAGTCTTCTACTTATAATTTATCTACTGAAAAGTCTCGTAGTACTTTTTTTTTGTGGTGGAGATAAAGTTGTTTTCTCACATACTATCTCGTTCTATATCTGAACTAGGTGGTCCTCTATTTTTATTTCATGACGAGGATTCACAGTATTTTCTCATATTAGAGATGAGAAGAACTGTTCAATGTTAGGAATAATTCAAAGTGATTCAATTCACTTAAATGAGCAGGTCATTTTTTCAGTCGTTCGCGAATTACACGTCTTCTAGTTAGGTCATTCTCGAACTAATATATATTAGTTCTCTCTTTGGCATATCTCGATCACAGAAACCAAATGACAAATAAAAGTAATGTGTTACAATATCAGTCTTGTTTAGCTTTAATTAGAGCTAATTGTTTGAAATTTTCCTTGTTCAGTTAAACAACCCTTTCTCCATTTCCCCCACAGTGCCAAGCAAGAAACACCATTGTCCCAATATATTATGCCGTGTTTGTCTTCTAGTTAAGTCGTTCTCGAACTAATATAACTGAACAAGGAAAATTTCAAACAATTAGCTCTAATTAAAACTAAACAAGACTGATATTGTAACACATGACTTTTATTTGTCGTTTGATTTCTGTGATCGAGATATGCCAAAGAATCACAGTGGCTTACAATAATTATTATGTCAACTTGTAGTTCATCTTGTAGTAGATAACTTCGCGAAGCTTAACTAATTCGACCACAGTAGACCCATGACTTCTTTGGTGCTGACTGACAGCTGGCAGCTTTGAAAAGTTATTATTATTATTAGCACCGCGTCTTACTACCCGTTCGGGTTGTACGCACTTACGCTAATGTGTAATGGTAGGGTGATTGTGAGATGAAATGGAGGACCTACAGTTTAACGTGGAATCCGAACCACGGTGGAGGCCTGGCATTCCCCACATTCACAAGATGTCTTGTCAGAGGTGAAGGAAGGGTTTGGAAATCAGATAAATTTGTGCCGGGACCAAGGATTGAACCCCGGCCGCCAGCTCAGAAGTCTGACACCTTACCCCTAGACCACCAGGTCTCCTTTTGAAAAGTTACCAGACCAAATTATGTATCCCTACGCTGAGCCATATAATCTGAAAAAACATGTGTTTAGCAGCTGTCACTTCTGAAGTCATAATTTAGGTATATACCTAAATGTTGACTGTCATAAGTCAGCTGTGAGCTGTCAGTCAGCACCAAAGAACCCATGGGGCTACTGTAGTTCAATGGGAATAATCATTAAATTCTAACTATTCACTTACAGTGCTTTCAGACCAAATATTGTTGACATTCAAGGAATGGTAGACCAAATTGTTACAGATATTTAGAGTCTTTGTGGTTCTTCTCTTAATGGATGCCAATATTTATTTTATTTTTGTACAACGGGCTGGGTTCACATTGACGACACTGTCGTAGCGTCATGGATGTCATATAGTGGACACACTGGCAAACTCGACAATGATCCGTGCCAAGCGGAATCACTCTGTATAAAGCACCTCATGAATATATTATTATCACACAGGTCCAGAGGAAAACTGCAACCAATGAAAAGGCTTGAAAAACAAATCTCCACCACAATCCTCCTAAAGTTTCATACCATAGCGAGATCTGTTTTACGGGGATTTCCACCTCGATTAGCTTATACCTTAATGAAGGTGACGTCATATCTCATTGTTGTAACGAGACGGACTGTTATATTAATGGAACTTAACAAAGAGAACCAAGCCTCTTTCTCTCTCTCTCTCGCTGTAAATCCCGTAATGGCTTTCCTACTCTCCTCAAAGTTTCCCCGACCGTTTCTCTCTACAGAGATTATTATAGTACTGTATGAGCTAGTATTATTAGGTAGGATTAAGAGTGGGTGGCGAGGAGGGTTGCCTACACCTTCCCCTGATTTCTCTCACCCTCAATCTCTCTCGCACACGCGTATGTCTGTCTGCAAGCGGATTGCAAGTTTCTGGGAAAATTAATTGTTGGGGAAGTTCATATTGATAGTGAAGACTCGTAGAGACCGTAACATAAATAATAATAATAATAATAATAATAATAATAATATAAATAATAATAATAATAATAATAATAATAATAATAATAACTGACCGAGCCGAGCTAAGTTCCTGTTATAACCCGATCTTTTAGCATTTCACCCACCTGTTCCGCGATTATAGCCAAATGTGTGGACCAATTTTAATGACATTTATTTGGTAAGGATATTCTTTTAACCAAGGAAGAACAACGTACGCATAAATTGTATATGAGTTAAAAAATAAGTTGATATCTAATACAAAACTGGCGTCTTAAACCACGTAAACAATGGTTATTTTCTTTAAACTTGACCAAACTAAAAATCTATAAATTAATTATTTGATTTATATTTATATTAATTGAATGACACAAATATAACTACATTTTGGATTTGAAATGAGGAGTTAAAAGGTTAAAAAACATAAATTATAAATTACATAACATACAAAGTTACATAAAAGTATTTTTTGTATATGTAAGTATTAACAGTATTTAAATAAATGGTTATTAAATGTAACAAAGTTAAATACACAACAAAACCAAATTTATATTTACTTCTTTTAAAAAAAGTATCAAACTTTCTTTTAAATAATTTTTTTAGATTTGTTTATCATAAAAATGTTTTACCGACGTAAGACCTTTATTTGGCTATTCAGCCACTGAAAAAAATACATAAACAAAAATGCTGTTAGCCGTTTCGGATATGCCGGGTTTTGTACATAAGCGGTCTGAATACGGGAGGTTTTAACTGTATACGCCCTATTTTATTATTTTAAAATATTTTTTTATACGAACATTCCTGAAAAGTGATCGCATATATTTTACACGCAAATTTCTAAGGAGCAACAGTATATATTTTACAAGCACATTCCCAGGAGCGAGTATATATTATGTATGCACATTCCTGAGGAGCGAGAGTATATATTTTATATGCACATTCCCGAGGAGCGAGAGTATATATTATATATGCACATTTCTAAGGAGCGACAGTATATATTTTGTATGCACACTCCTGAGGAGCGACATTATATGTTTATACGCATATTCCTGAAGAGTTCCTTGTGCTGACCACATGACACTTTTTATCCACATAAGTTGGCACTATATTCGTCAACATACGGTTTTCTTAAAGAAGGATTGGTATTGGGGGATCCATTCATATTCCACATTCACCAGAATTAAACCCAATGGAATTTGGTCTCTGGGGACAATTATAGTCCATTGTTTTCTCAACTTTTTTGCCTGGTATTTAGGTTCTAAGAGAGTGTATCTTATTAATGTGAACAAGTACATAACTCCTCAGATGTATTCACTAGAGTACAACAAATCAGGGAACACGTTTTCAAGATGATGCGTTGAAGTAGGAAATCATTTAGAACAATTTTAGGAATAGAATGTTCTGTCTGATGTTTTTATTTATTTCAGTCAAAATTTGTCTTGTTTTCTTCTTCTGTTGGATTTAACTTATTAATTGAACAATTATTTCTTCCTAGCTGAGAAACTAAGCGTGTCTAGACCCATGTTTATACCCCTTATAGACAGAGTTCCTGATGACATAAAAAGTAGTTGTGATCTTTAAACAAAAGGTATTGAGTTGTATATTTGCTCTAAAATCTCGAAACTTCTAAACTGTTACTAGGATTTACTAAAAGACAAAACAAAAAACAAAACAAAAAATCTTTTAACTTGTATAAACTAGAAAATTGACTTAGACGATTCTTCGCCTGGGTACTACGAGTGCTTTTTTTTTAATCTGCATATTAAATTCTTGTTGAGTTAACTAGCGAGTACTTCAAATATATATTTTTAAACATTGTAGTTTTACTCAGAACCAAGAACTTTTCTTTTATTACGACATTGTTTGACACAAAACATTCATCGGCCACAAGATTATTTGTTCGTAAGAAAGATTATTTAACAATAATTTAAAATATTTAGATCTATTAATTTATAGTATTATATTTACATTAAAGTAGGGCAAAATTTTTCGATTTGAAGTTTTAAGACTAAGTTGCTGTCCGATTTATATTGCTAGGAACTGTTTTAACGGTTATAAAGGCTACTGTAACTCTTTTTGATATTTTTTTAAGTAAAGTTATGTTATCCGAAACTGTAATTTTGATAAATAATGTAATATAGTAAAATAATAGAAAATTAAATCATCTTCTTAAGTCAACAACTCAAAGGTTGGTTTGATTTCCATCAAACCGTATCTGGGCATACACTCAGCCCTTCGGATGGATAGTGCTTCCTGCACCATCTGGTAAAAATTCTATGTAGTAGGAGAGTTCAAAAAATGTTCTGTTTCCCTGTTGCTTTCCACAATGAATTTATATGGGTGATTGCGAAAGGGTCGTACAATTTTGCTGGAAAGGTATTTTCACATACTTCCAGGATTCTTTGACATGCCACAGTTGGCATGGACCGACGGATTTACTTCCCCTCCGAAGGAAGTTGTGTTACATATTTTTATCGCTCAGAAAATCCGTTGATCTAGATTGGGTTTCAATCCACGAACATCGGTCCTGAGTGAGCACTTTACCCCAAGACCATCGAGGAAGACACATTTGACTATTACCATACTACCAACTACTTACTACTACTACTACTACTCACTACTACTACTACTACTACTACTACTACTACTACTACTACTACTACTACTACACTAACTACTACTACTACTACTACTACTATTATCTATTACTACTACTACTACTACTACTACTACTACACTACTACTACTATATACTACTACTACTACTACTACTACTACTACACTACCACTACTACTACTACTACTACTACTACTACTACTACTACTACTACTATCTACTACCACTACTACTACTATACTACTACTACTACCACTACTACTACTACTACTACTACTACTACTACCACTACTACTACTACTACTATACTACTACTACTATACTACCACTACTACTACCATACTACTACTACTACTACTACTACTACTACTACTACTACTACATACTACTACTACTACCACCACTACTACTACTACTACTACTACTACTACTACACACTACTACTACTAGTACTACTACTACTACTACTACTACTACTACTTCTACTAGTATTATTACTAATCAGGGGCGTTGTATGAAATATATTTGGGCGTAAACCGACGTTTTTCCCAACTCTAAGCATTTTGAAATTAGAAAAATTCCCAAGTGTCTAAGGAGAGTGCAAGGGCAGCGTTAGGAACGGTGCGGGGGACGGGATGGAGGGGGTGAAGGAGGCTTCCAGGAATTTTTAAAAAATTTGGGTGATAATCAAACCTTGAATGAAGGTCTTAGGCCACTGTATTTTTAAATTAATTTGTTAGTTCTGGATTTTTCAAGCTACAAGTATTATTTGTTTTGACATTCACTATCATTGCTTTTAAGAAAACTACCAAGTTTCGGTTCGTTAAAAAATCTTCAGGCTTTATAAAGTGATCAACTTTAAAACATTACCTAAAACTTAAAACTATCAGGTCTACAAAGGTGACCTGGTGGTCTAGGGGTAAGGTGTCAGACTTCTATGCTGGCGGCCGGGGTTCAATCCTCGGTCCCGGCACAGATTTATCTGATTTCCAAACCCTTCCTTCACCTCTGACAAGTTATCTTGTGAATGTGGGGAATGCCAGGCCTCCACCGTGGTTCGGATTCCACGTTAAACAGTAGGTCCTTCATTTCATCTCATAATCACCTTACCATTACACATTAGCGTAAGAGCGTATAACCCGAACGGGTAGTAAGACGTGGTGCTAATAATAATAATAATAATAATAATAATAATAATATAATAATAAATAATATAATAATAATAATAATAAATAATAATAATAATAAAATAATAATAAGGTCTACAAAGTAGGATAGTCAGTACATCTACAGTTAAGATAAATATCAATACTGATTGAAGCCATAATTTAAAATGTCTCTTTTCCCCAAAAGTAAAAGATTTACAGGCAGCTCACTAAAGCCGGTTTGTTTTAGTTTTACTGTGAAATATTAAAAAATTCCATGTAGGTACTTTCATGATTAATTTAGTTGTCATACTTGTGGACCATGTAGCCTTAACCCACGGTAGGCGTAAATAAATAAGACACATAATCTCTTATTTCAAATGAATCGACTATATCATATTATATTATATCATCTATTATAGCAGCATCACAAGGCTTCCACAGTATACCAAGTTAACCAGAATCTATCAGAATGGAATAGCCAAAAGGAACCTAAGCAGTAACTTGGTAGTATTTACCATTTTAACTACATACATTTCTATTAGAATTTCTCAGCTTCCTATAATAATTAAAATCCTTGAAAAAGTAAATATAAATATAAAACTTCAACATTGTGACCCCATCCTAAACACACCATAACTTCCAGGTTAAAAACCATTGCTTTTTTTTTTATTATACACTAGTAAAATTCATGAAATATAGAACTAACTCATCCCTTTACAAAAAATTAGCAATTTGGCCATTTTTTTATTAAATTTCAGCTGTAAAATAAAGCAATAAAAATTGAATTTATTTATATTCCTACAGTATTTTGGTACCTGTCTACTAATGTCCTGTTACATAGCATGATGGAAGTTGCATTGAAATGTTAAGATTGACACGTGTATAAACTATTCAAAACGTACTGTAATTTAGCACGTGAGGATGAAGGGGCTCCCCCTGACACTTTATTCAATAACTGTTGACAAATTCAAAATCAGCACTCTAAGCAGGGTTATACAAAATATCATACACATCGAACACTACATAACAAATTTAAAAATCTACCCCAAATTAAAAAATGTTTAAGGGGTAATAAAAAACTTATTTTTTGTTTAATGTAGCCTAATTAATACAATGAAAAATTAAAAGAGTTGTAACAGTGTAACATAGTTCATAGTTACCCCTTTTCCTTCATTGTTGCTTTGAGCCTAAATTGCTTTCATGAATGCATTTTTTAAATAAACAATGAAATAAGATACATCAGTTCAATTTAAGCTAGTATGGATACTTGCTAGAAAAATTAGTATGTATTTCAGAAGTTAAACATTAACTACTAGCCTCAATGTCCTCATTTCATCTTAGTCAGTGTTCTCAATAAGAAAACAAAATGTTGCCTAACATTCATTGCATTTATGCCTTCAAACTATAATAAAGCCCTAATGATGGTATTAGCTGTACGACAGATTATAATTTTAATCATAAAACTGCGACAGTTTAGCAGCCACGAAGGTCATAACTTCACATCTAAAAAGTAAAAACAGTAAACAAAACATTGGCTGACAATGCTGCTATTTTAAGCATGGCTGAGTGAAATTTTTCTACTGGGTTGCTCATGTTACCTTACGACTTGTTTCCATACCGCATTCGGCATACACTGACCGGCCGTTGTCTATGCTTACTGACAACGGCGCTACTAGAATACTTGATTAACTAGGTTTTCTACAATCTACTACAGAAGGACTAGCCTTTCAATGATTGATGATTTTTGAAGCTGGGAATTTTTGTAGAGTACGGATCAACAGTTTGGAAATTTCAAATTTGTCTGTACAAGTTTGGGACTTTCGTAATAGAAAGTACTGGGATACAGAGTAATCCTAGAATTTCCCAACTCAAGATCTCAAATCTCACAGAATTCACAATTTTCAAGCTCTTGACCAAGATTGGAGGTAACGGTGAATGACCCCCCCCCCCCTCACACACACACACACCCCGGCAAGACAACCCTGCCACTAATACGATGCCTGTAAAAGCTTCTAAATTTAGATTCCAATACCCGAATATGAATCTGGTTAGGATTCGTATTAGATTTTAAATATCGCATCTTGATTATGTGAAAGACTCCAGTCGTACGTATTGTAAATTTCAAAATCCAAATAGATCCCAAGCCCGAATCCAATGGAATTTAATTCTAATCTGAAAGTCAAACTTTTGAATAATTCAACTCTTTTAAACTAAACAGTTTCATTATATGACTTGACTCTATAAACTTGCGAATTTTATAGATTATATAGTATTTATATTTATTATTAAAATACCGTTTAATGACCTTATATTTATTATTGAACAAAATAAAAAATCTATATATAATTTAGCTTAATGTACCATGAAGATTCGATAACATTTTATTTTAAATACTGTATTAGATTAAAAATATTTTAGTTCTAAAACATTCGACTCGGATAAGATTTGAAATATTTTAATTCTAAAATATTCGATTCAGATTACATTATAATATTTTCATTCCAAAATATTAAATTCAGATTTGATTAAAACAAATTTCATTTTAAAATATTCGATGATTTGTATTAGATCCTAAAAAATGTTCATTATATAATATTTAATTCGAAACGTTTTCGTTTTATAATAGTTGATTTGAATTCGATTAAAGAACTAATGAGCAAAGATTTTGATTCGATTCAAATTCAAAATTTTAGATTAGCACAGTTAGTTTTAGAACAATTTTGGATGGAGAGTTACAAGGCGGAGGAGGGGAAGATGGATGCACAGATAAGAAACAAGCAAGTAATAAGAGCTGAAAGCCTTGCTAAATACCCCTAGGGAGATGAAAGGTAGAATTGTTGGTTGGGTGGAAATGGGGTGGGGGGTGGTAAGTGGTGGAAGTTAGGACAGCAAAGAGAAGAGGGGGAGGGGTAGATAGATGTAATCCGTGTTCCAAACAAGATATCATCCTTACCACCCCCTCGGTAGGCAAGCTCAAAGCAGCAACCCCTCCCTAAATACTGCGGTACTTTAACGACATTTAAGTCATTTCAGACCTCCTCCTTGCCGACACTTTTTGATTACACCACGTCCCTTTAAAGCACTATGACACTAACCAGATACCTCCTTAAACCTTCTGTCACCCTAGTTTACAAGTAAAGTTTGGCATTCGTAAATGCTAACTAGGCCTATTCGGAATTTTTTAGAATAAAATTAGATAAATAGCGACAAATTTATTTGTTTGGACTGAGATAAACTATAGAGAAAATTTAAATATTTTTAAAAAATGTTTAAAGAAGTTTGAAGCTCCTCATTGCCAAATAAGGTGAAAAGAAGGGATGGGGGATGGGGGAAAGGCCACGAGAAAAGGTGATTTTGAAGTTTTTATAGCAACATTTTTTTTTGTCAAAATAAATCCAATATTGCTTTATAAGAAACATAGAGTTTAATTTTATTCACATGTTGATATCAACAGTCGTTGAATATCTGTCATGAGCATAGCAGCATTAGACGAGAAACTTTTTAAATGGAGAGAAAAAGTTGTCATTAAATTCCAGGACACCATTGACAGAAAGATATTCAACAAATGTTGAGTTCACCATGTGAAAAAATTAAACTGTTTTTGTATTGAAGCAACTTTTGATTTATTTTTGGCCAAAAAAGTTTGGAATTAAAAACTGCAAAAATAATTACTTTTTATCGCGTCCCCTACTCTCCCATCATAACCGGCCAATTAAATATAGGATTGCGTTCGAACCAGAACATTTAGCGCAGTTCGGTTTAACGCAATCTCCATTTGACGACAGCCAGCTTGAGATCAGTCCATATATTTTTTTTGCATTTAAAGAATTATTTTTAAAATGTTATATTTTTTAAAAATATGTTAAAAAGGTTTCACTAGTCTCACTCGTTTCCATTGTTTTCTAAAGTGGAATATATAAAAACAGCTCCAAGAATCTGTTCAAGTCGTCGAGAAATGGCTTCCCATGTTAATGTGTTTACATTTTATTCAGCTAGTTTTAAAAAGATAACATTAAAACAAAACAAAAAATTAAATAGTTTTCATGAAAATGGTCTTACATTATTGTAAAATTATTTTTATGCTCTTGGAGTAAAATTTTTGTAATCACATTATTATTTTTTAAATCATCTACAGCTCTGACTATTTAGTTTTTTTTAGCACCACGTATTCCTACCCATTTGGCTTATACGCTAATGTACTAATTACGCCAATGCTTAGAAAGCTTATGTACATCAACGGCTGCAGCCCACTTTGCATTAAAAAAATTGTATGGCACACCGCACAGACTTTCTCTCGCTTTTATCTTAAAATAATTATACATTTACTAAAAACTCGTAATATTTGTGAAACGAGATAGTAGTTGTACACATTGTTGTAGAAACATTACACCAAAGTACATAAATGAAATAAAATACACTGTTACTCTATGGCATTAGAGACTAGGAACATTGTTACAGAGCAATTGAGAGAACAGAAATATCTTTGACCACCATAAAACATAATCAAATTCATTTTCAAAAACTTAAATTAAAACGTGTGTATATTTACTAATAGCTCAGAAACTATTGGTTCTATAAAAATATATTTCAAATAAAAGATGTTAATCTGTAATGGTACTACAACTTTACAAAAATAAGTTATTTTGTATCTCAATTAGTTAAGAATAAATTATGAAAATTAGAAAATTCCGTTCATATACAGTAGTAGCCTTAAAGTCATTTTCATAAGAAAATGAGAATTTCCATCTTGTTTATAACGATAACCAGTGTCTAGATATAAAATTTAATCAAAATCGTTAAAGCTGATTTCTAGAAAATCAATTTTTTTCTTTCTGTTCCTCAGTAAACTACCCTTAATTTTAGGATTAGCTATCTGACTCCTAAGCCAATCGTGGGCAATTTTGAAAACCCCAGATACCAAGTTTTACCTCAATCGGTAAAATACGAGTAGTTTCAACTATAGCCCGAGCAACAGACAGACAGACAGAAAGGGAGACGGCATCGCGAAAAACACTTTTTTTGTTTCAGGGGGTCATGAAACTTTGACATTTATCAAAATCTAATGTTCGATTTTTTGACGATCACAATACTTTCTCTCCGAGGTGTCGAGAGAAAGTAAAAAGCTTTGAATCCATTAAGTTGGCAATGTTGTTAAGTATATATATGTACATATTTTTGTTTTGAAGTTGTATAGTCAGTTCACATAAAATTAAAAACTCACAAATTCCACGTAAATAATTAAATTAAACTAACACAAAGGCGTGTTCTCATTTAAATTAATTCCAAAAAACGAGGTATTCATTATTCATAGTAATACTACTTCAAAGATGGAATGCCGAAATAAAAACTCATTCTTCTGAGTTTATTTCCTTTTAAACTATTTGTTCAGCTTTTGAAGAAAGATAGAGGAAGAGAGGAGAGTAAGAGAGAGAGGGAGAAAACCCAGATGGGGCACATTCGGTCCACCGTGGAACATTTAGGTGAGTGAAATAACGGCATATAGCAGAGGTTTTGTGTCAAATTTCGAACAAGTCGTTGATTTTGTAACAAATTAAAATAATGTTTATTATTTTATATATGTACTACTTCAGGCAAAAAAAAAGGACCCACCATAATGAGCACGCGGACTAAACGTCAAAATCATATAGTCTCATTCACTGGTGATTGGGAGGTCGGGATAGGAATCTCGTTTTTTTTCCCTTAAAGGTTTTTCCTCTCTTCCTCCATGCATACGCTGATACATTTTATCTAAACTCTACCTTCTTCCTCCCTACTCAGTTAGTGTAAACCCTGATTTCTAGCTTACAACAGTTAAAATTACCAGGATCTACTTTCATGTATTCATACACCAAACCTTAATGATCTGCAGAACTCATAAATGTTGAGTAGCTGTCACTTAAAAATGATTTACAAATGAGAGTTGATAAAAGGTTATCCTTACTTCATAAATAAAGATGCCAAACCGGATGATTGAAGGTGGTTGATGACATTAATACAACCCGTATTCGTGCGCTTGTGTTTACAAAAAAAATTTTTTTCTTTTTTTCTAAACTAATGTACGATTTGCATTGTATGGCTTTTCCTTTAAGATAGAATAGAAAAACATTTATTTATTTATCTTATCATTTATGCGGCCTATTTTTAAGAAAATAAGATAGTGAATATAATACTTTTTAGTTAATTATTTAATTTAATTTAATATAATATAGCTTGTTGCCTCAACCACAAAACAAAAAACATAATCTTTTAGAGAACTCTTTTTGAGGTTCTCCAAAAGTCAAAATAAATAAAAAGGGCTCCAAACAAAAATACAGATATATATCGAATAATGCGAAATTTTAACGATGTTGATAATTAGTAGAGTAATTAATTATTCTTTCATTCCACACAAGTGTTTATAAATGTTTAATCGTAGCGATAGGGATTAGGGGGTTAATTGTACACACATTAGCATGGAGAGAGATTTGGTAAACTATAGGGAGAGCCCATATGTGAGGAACCAGTTTCAATACACCCAACTAAGATTCGAACCGTGGTCTCCCCGTTAGTTTATTTTGAGCCTGACATCATAAGCCCTGTCATTACCGGAGTCATTTGTTAATTCATTACTTTCTTTCAAATAGGCCTATTTTTCCTAAGCCATGCAACCATGAATATGTTAAATTTAAACTTTATTTTACTAGCTAGATAATAATAAAATATAATTGTATCTTCTGGCTGGATCGAAGGCGTAACCTTTCAATAGACTGCTGAGCTCACTTTAAAGTTCAAAATGAAATTGCTGCAGTAAAAAATAAATCCAAAATAGTATTTTTTAATAACAATACGTGCAACATATTTCAAACTAATTACACCCATACGCTCATGCGAAAAATATTCCATCGTTAAAACTTCACTACAAAGTTTGCTTTTGAGTTATTTTCGTTAATTATTAATGTACAGCATATTTTATGACCTTTAAGTCGGTAATTGAATTATTCCTACGCTTTTAATGTTCAAATATGGCCAGAAAAATAAAAGTAACTGTAGTATAAAATACAATTTTATAAATTCAAATAAATAATTGTTCTTGGTGTTGAATTTAGGAAGTTTGATACTTGAGATTTAAAATGGTTATTTCTGAAAGGTGATGTATTTTCCACAGATAAACCTATCAAACCTTTTAATTTAATTAATGGATCTTTTTTATTTACTTGCACATCCTGTTAGAGAGAGTATTGTGATAGTTAAAATGATCGAACTCGATATTTTAATGGATGTCGACGTTTCATGAACTCCTGAACTCGACAAAGTGGTTTTTGAAAATCTGTTTATCTGTTACCGAAAGGCATAAAACCTGGTATTTAGGGATTTAATAAGGCTCCCCAGAGGGGTCTTTGGGATTAAATATCCAACCTTAAAATTAAGGATGGCTTACTTAAGGGAGTGGGGAGAAAAATAAAAGATTTTCTCAAAATACGTTCTAACGATTTTAACTAAAATTATTATAAAGTCACCCGCCTCGGTGGCGTAGTTGGCTAACGCGCTTGTCGTGTTAAGCTCGACTGCTGAGGACGGGGAGATCGAGGTTCGAATCTCGGTCGGGTGAACTGGGGGTGGTTTTTCCTAAATGTTTTCCCACTCTCCCTCCACGCAAATGCGGGTTCACTTCCTCTAATTCAACCTTCACAATTCCTAATCCATTAGCGTAATTATTACTTAAAGCGTATAACCCGAACGGGTAGTAAGACGCGGTGCTAAATATTATTATTCTTATAAAGTCACCGATTAACATTACAATAAAAAAATGGCGCATTTCATTTACTCATGAAAATTACTTTGAGGCCACTTTAAAGAAGTGGTGGCAACTTTAAATTTTGACATCTCCGTAACTATTTGAGATACGAAATAACTTATCATTGCTAAGTTGTAGTCCCAATTAATGTATAAAAAAACTTTTATTTGAAACATATTTTTATAAAACTAACAGTTTCTGAGATATTGGTAATACTTTTTCTTCAGACTTCGTACTTGATTAATTTTCTTTGCACCTTTCTCTAGACTATACCTACCTCATCCTTATACCATATTGGTGTAAATATTTGGATAGACCGGACAGGTAGTAAGACGCGGTAACACGTAAACATGACTTGGAAACCACATTGACGCTTCATACATGAAATTAACCCGTTATTAAGGTAGTAGTGCAGGAAATGCGAGTTAAGGTTAGTATTTTTTTACAATTTATTTTAGTAAAACAATTTTTTAGCCAAAATAAATATAACATTGCTTCAATATATATGTTTGGATTAGTTTTGTCCATGGCAGTCATCCCGCAACTGAACCAAATGGGGATTGACCACCGACTGTTGGCGGTGTCGTGTAGTCAGCACAATTATTATTATTATTATTATTATTATTATTATTATTATTATTATTATTATTAGCACCGCGTCTTACTACCCGTTCGGGTTATACGCTCTTACGCTAATGTGTAATGGTAGGGTGATTGTGAGATGAAATGTAGGACCTACAGTTTAACGTGGAATCCGAACCACGGTGGAGGCCTGGCATTCCCCACATTCACAAGATGTCTTGTCAGAGGTGAAGGAAGGGGTCAGCGCAATTAAACCGCCAGCCATTAATATCAGTCTTCTAGACTGAAGCCCCTACTTTTACGTTTAAGTAGTTCCTCATTTTGTCCTCATGAGGCTGAGTTTGATCCCGTTGCAAACCCACTGCTTCGTAGGAACAAATCTGGACGCACCAGGAATCGAACTCCAGACTTCAGGAGCTGTAGCTACTAGACCACAGAGGCGGTAAGTTTATTTTTCTACACGTAGAAATCTGAATGGTTTTAAAGATTTGTCATGAACATCCCGGAATCCAACCATTACTTTTTTTCTTCATTTAAAGAGTTTCTGTTCGAATTAAGCGATGCTTATGAATTATGATGATTATTCAAGAACCTAACTAAACTGTATTTAGAGAATAAAACTACAATTTTAGCCCAGTTTTCCTAAGAAAAGCCCTTTTTATTTAATAACACCTTACTACCTGTTCAGTAGTGGAACTACGGATCTCTTGAACGATACAATCATTGGTGAACGACCCACCTTCTTGTTTTAACGACAAGAGCGTTTATGGATCTCCTTTTGAACTATTATCTGGTTATACGCACATAAGATAATTATTATAATGGAATTGGGACAAGGAAGGAAGAATTTTAGAGGTAGTGTACCCACATTTGCACGGAAGGAGCGTGGGAAACCGTTTAGGGAAAACCACCTTCAGTAGTTCCTACAGGGATTAAACCCTCGATCACCCCGTCATCAGGCCAGTCTAATAAGCAAGTGACGCCTTAAAACATTCGGTCACTGAAGCGGAAAGGTCTTTTCTACTATCATAGTTCTATTATATAGTAGGCCTTACAAATGGTACATTCGAAAGAAAATCGAGATATATATATCCACTGAAGATATATTATATTTATTTCGAACCAAAGAAGAAACGTTTGTGCTATAAAAAGTGCAAATAAAGCCTTATTTTGTGTTGCTTTCCATCCCACCTTAATAAATTCACAACAAACACAATAAAAAAACTTTAAGCCTACTAAATTAAAAATAAAATAAAACCAACATCTTATTACTGACTTATTGTCATGACGAAACGGTGGCGTGGTCTTGGAGTTCCGAGATGGCTCTGTTTGGCAGTGAGAACTGTTTTTAATTAGGAGTCAGTTCCTAAAACTGTCGCCAGGAAGATGGACTTCCCTCGTTAATACTTGGCTGTAAGTACACTCAGTTATGATGGTACATAGACTCAAACACATGAGAGGCACGGCAGAGATTCTAATCGGGCTGTCGTAAGAACAAATCTTATCTGCCTAGTAAATGATTTAACTACAGTTGGGTGACCTGGCGGTCTAGGGGTAAGGTGTCAGACTTCTGTGCTGGCGGCCGGGGTTCAATCCTCGGTCCCGGCAAAGATTTATCTGATTACCAAACCCTTCCTTCACCTCTGACAAGACATCTTGTGAATGTGGGGAATGCCAGGCCTCCACCGTGGTTCGGATTCCACGTCAAACTGTAGGTCCTTCATTTCATCTCACAATCACCCTTCCATTACACATTAGCGTAAGTGCGTATAACCCGAATGGGTAGTAAGACGCTGTGCTAATAATAACTACAGTTCGATTTTCATATAGAGAACCTTATCAGACAGCTAGACAAGTTTTTTAGCACCCCGTCTTACTACCCATTCAGTTTACGCTTATGTAATTAATATACTAATGTGTTAGGGATTAGGAAAGCTATATTCTAGAAAAAGTTCACCCACATTTGCATGGAGGGGAAGGGAAAATTATTATGAAAAAATCACCCTCAGAACACCCGACCTAGATTCGAACCTTGATCTCCCCGTCATCAGCAGTCTAGTCTACTGCGAGAGTAGCGCGTTAGACCATGCGACCACTGAATAGGTGCTAGAAAAGTTACTAGGTCCACTTACACGTACTGTACGTATATGCTTCAAGTAATGTGACCTTCAGCTGTCATATTTGGTATAATAAATACCTATAAAGTAACACCAATAATATAACAAATTGTTACTCGTTTAGGTGGCTGCATGGTCTAAGGCGCTACTCTCGCAATAGATTAGACTGCCGATGATGGAAAAATTGAGGCTCGAATCTAGGTCGGGGTGTACTCAGGGTGGTTTTTACAAAACTGTTTTCCACTCCTTATCTCTCCAAGCAAACACGGGTACACTTACTCTAAATATAACCTTCCTAATCCCTAAAACCATTAGCGTAATTAGTACACAGGTATGTACCCGAACGCTGTGTAACAACATTTTTATCAAGTTTAAGCGCAACATATTCATTCCATTTGTATTTTCTAAAATTATACTATGGATCTACTTTCTACTCCCCACTCTAAAAAGCGACCCGTTTGGAACAATCTATTACAGGACTGGCGTCGTGTCTTTATATATATTTTTAGAATGGAGTGTACAGAAAGCGCCATTGAAATGATACCATTTTAATTGGTACAGTATGTGTTGAAACAAAAAGATATTACTTTTCATCTCGAGCAGAAGATATAATTATAGATAGGGAAAAAGTTTTAACGAGCCCTTTTAAAAAGTCATTGTGGCCAAGATGGGGGTAGGAAAGACTACGACAAGTATAGGGGACCTTAATTCAACCCCAGACAATGGCTGAACTAATTAGTTGTTTGTGTTAAGGTTCAATCTATTATTCTGATATATTCTTAGCGCTAGGTTTGGTCGTGCCAGTGGTGCACACAGAAATTTACACGGGGAGTTGGGGGCCTGGTAGGGTTCGGAGGCGTACTATAAAGGCCGTAAACAAAATTTAATTTTTGTGGGAGGAAGTTTTATAGGGCATCCTCCCTTCCAACCACTGGAGTTCAAGAACATTTGCTAATATTAAATGCCTCTATTTGGAATTATCTTTATCATAAATAAGCGCAACTAGCCTATTTACGGAATGTAAGCTCTGAATTTAAAAAAATACTCCATGGCATCAACCCTCAAGCGATCTTTACGTATCGAGTGGACACCGTATGTTGGCGAAGATAGTGTCTACATTTGCAAACCCACTTCGGTGACTGCATGGTCTAGCGCACTACTCTCGTGTTAAACTAGACTGCCAAAAATGGAAAGAGCGGGGTTGGAATATCGATTGGACGTACTGAGGGTGTTTTTTCACTAGACTGATGAAGACAGGGAGATCGGGGTCCGAATCCTGGTCGGGTGCACTGAGCTGTTTTCCACTAGCCCTCCACGCCAAAGCTGGTGCACTTCCTCTAAATTAAGCCTTCCTCGTCCCTAGCACATGAGTGTAATTAGAACATAGGCGTATAATTCGAACGGGTATTAAGACTAGGTGCTTTATTTTTTGCTGATATAGGGTGTCATGTGGCTAGATAAACGAACCCTTCAACCGTTAATTTCACTTTTATAAACCGGAGTGGCTACTTCTTTATTCAAGTAGCTCCTCATTTGTACTCACGAGGCTGAGTTGGCCCAGTATCAGAAACAATTTTTTACAGAAAATATGGAAGCGCCGGGGATCAAACCTGGGACCTTTGGATCTGTAGCCAGGAACTATGACCACTGGAACACAGAGGTGATTAAGTGCTGAGTAACGAATTTCATTTTCAGTTTATAGAAGATGGTTTTAATTAAAGTCCCTCAATATGCTAAATTTATATAATATTCTTTCTTTGACGAATAACGGCTAGACCTGCTTTGGTGGTCGAATGGTCTAAGGGGTAACTTTTCGCAATATACTATATTGTCGATAATGGTAAGATCAGGGCTCTAATCTAGGTCGGGTGTACTCATGGAGGTTTTTTCCCTAGGTGATTTTCCACTCTCCCTCCACGTAGATGTGGATGCATATCCTCTAAATTCAACCTTACTCAGGGTCTGACACCTTAGCTAAGCTGGTAACATGTCTGTATATTAAGCTACAGTACCCGGGTTTGAATCCTGACAGGGTTATAAAAACTTATCTTTAGTGAAATGTAGGTTTACCCTTTCACAGTGGTGAATTAACGGGTGGGGGCTGGGTGTTGTGTTTGATATATTAATAATAAATATAAGTTAATTAATAAGTCGTGTCCTGATATATTAAGTAGGTTCAGAAAGTGCACTTTAAATAAGTACCTTAAATAAATGAAAATGAAAAACCTTCATCACTAACACATTCTAGTAATTATTATTATTATTATTATTATTATTATTATTATTATTATTATTATTATTATTATTATTATTATTATTATTATTATTATTATTATTATTATTAGCACCGCATCTTACTACCCGTTCGGGTTATACGCACTTACGCTAATGTGTAATGGTAGGGTGATTGTGAGATGAAATGAAGGACCTACAGTTTAACGTGGAATCCAAACCACGGTGGAGGCCCGGCATTCCCCACATTCACAAGATGTCTTGTCAGAGGTGAAGGAAGGGTTTGGCAATCAGATAAATCTGTGCCGAGACCGAGGATTGAACCCCGGCCGCCAGCACAGAAGTCTGACACCTTACCCCTAGACCACCAGGTCACCTTCTCGTAATTAGTTCAAACCCTTCCTTCACCTCTGACAAGACATCTTGTGAATGTGGGGAATGCCAGGCCTCCACCGTGGTTCGGATTCCACGTTAAACTGTAGGTCCTTCATTTCATCTCACAATCACCATACCATTACACATTAGCGTAAGTGCGTATAACCCGAACGGGTAGTAAGATGCGGTGCTAATAATAATAATAATAATAATAATAATAATAATTACGAGAATGTGTTAGTGATGAAGGTTTTTCATTTTCATTTATTTAAGGTACTTATTTAAAGTGCACTTTCTGAACCTACTTAATATATCAGGACACGACTTATTAATTAACTTATATTTATTACTAGATAGCTATTGCCCGCGGCTTTGCTCGCGTGGAAGTTGATTATATACAAATACGAACATATACATATGTATTTACAGATTAATTTAAAATATTACGTTACGTTGATGACCATAACTTGACCTCAGATCAAAAATAATGCAAGTCCGATAGAAACTTTCACCCCCTTTTTCATCCCTTATTAAATAAAATTTCCAAAATTCCTGAAACACGTATTTATTTGTTTTACGTCAATAACCGAAATACAAAATTTTGTTTATGTAACTTTTAAAATGACGGACTTTCATACATATTATCATCCCCTATTTTGACCCCTTTGGGGTGGAATTTTCTAAAATCCTTTCTTAGTGGGTGGCTACATAACAAAATGAATATACAGTCCGAATTTCATGCTTGTAGCCTTGATAGTTTGCGCTCGGCGATGATGAATCAGTCAATCAGTCCGATACACACTTTCACCCCCTTTTTCATCCCTTATTAAATAAAATTGCCAAAATTCCTGAAACACGTATTTATTTGTTTTACGTCAATAACCGAAATACAAAATTTTATTTATGTAACTTTCAAAATGACGGACTTTCATACATATTATCATACATATTATCATCCCCTATTTTGACCCCTTTGGGGTGGAATTTTCTAAAATCCTTTCTTAGTGGGTGCCTACATAACAAAATGAATATACAGTCCGAATTTCATGCTTGTAGCCTTGATAGTTTGCGCTCGGCGATGATGAATCAGTCAGTCAGTCAGTCAGTCAGTCAGTCAGTCAGTCAATCAATCAGGACATGTTATTTTATAAGTATAGGTTAATATATCAAACACAACACCCAGCCCCCACCCGTTAATTCACCACTGTGAAAGGGTAAACCTACATTTCGCTAAAGATAAGTTTTAAATCGAGGGGTAGTAAGACATTGTGCTAAGAAATATAAATAAAAAATACATGGAATCGAAATAGTTTTTTAAAAATTGTGTTTGATTCCTCGAACCACTGAGCTACATGGTAGCGAGAGCCAAGAGATCGACATTCAAAGCACATTTGAAACAGAAACCAATAAAAATGTTTGCTATATCGTCGACTAAATATCTGCGGGCCTCGGTTGTAATAGTTTGCAAAATATCTTCATACAAACTAATATAATCATCCCTAAACCTCACCCTCCCAAACCCTCTTTGCCAACTCCTACAGCTATTTCTTGGACAAACAAAGTTAGCTCACGCATACTTAACATAACATTTAAGATAACTTTGAGAAATGTAATTTCCGCTCGAATCGAGGGAAACAGAGAACAGGAAAGACAAAAGTATAAAAGGGAGGGGGCTAGGTCAATGGGTGGAGGGGGGAGGGAGTAGTGGAAGAAAAATGAGTGAGCTCCCAATATAAATATAGAGATAGAGAAACAGCAGTAAATATCATTTATAATCGAGCTTTAGCCTGCATAAAAAAAGTGTTAAGTCTGTTAGAACTTTTAAAAATTACTTTTAAGTTTAAATGTATATCAATTTATTCTCTTTATTGGTAATAAAAATCAAAATAAATGATTAAATTATAAAAAAGTCGCATCCGAAATTTAAATATGCTTATACATTTCGAATTTAATAATTTTTTTTTTTCGAATTCTTGAGTCTTGAATGACCTTCAATTTTTTAAATACCCAAAGCTGTTTAGTTCAATAAGTGTAGAGTCGAATCTAAGCCAGATTCCTTGTCTTGAATGACCTTCAATTTTTTAAGATACCCAAAGCTGTTTAGTTCAATAAGTGTAGAATCGAATCTAAGCCAGACTGGAAATAACAAAAAGGCAGTGGTTTGGAGTGGAATTTCGCCAGTGAACGCAGAGTTTGTTAGCTTTTTATTATTTTATCACTACGTCTTATTACCTGCTCAGGTTATACGCTTGTATGATAATAACTATAATAGGATAGGGATGAGGAAGGAAGCGTTTTAGGGGTAATCTGCCAATATTTGCGTGGAAGGAGAGTTGAAAACCATATAGTAAAATCACCTACAGTAGACCCGATCAGGATTTTAACTCCAATCTCCCAGTAATCAGAAGACCAGTCTAACACGAGAGTGGTGCCTTAGACCATTCGGCCACTGAAGCAGGTTTTGTTATTTGATCATTTATACATAGTTACTACTTTACATACCTCACATGGGAATACAATGTTCATTGATACTCGAGCAAAGAGTGGAGAAAACAATTATTCACAACTCACAATGTACAGTCTAAATTAACACTGCCTACCCTGGCAACACTACCAACCCGCGTTTCTGGTTGTAAGACACAGTATAAAAAAATACTACCTGTGGGTTTAAAACACCTTACTAGCCATAAAAAGTCGTCTTTAAGAAGAAAATACATTTCCCACACATCGTTAACACTCGTAATGGTATGTATTGTACACTCCATTCACGGTAAGGTCCACTCTTTTTTCTACATATTATCTTTAACGAAAAAAATAAACTCGTATCGGGAATTTACACCAGTAGTTCCAAATCTACGCTTGGGGGAGGAGAGCAAGAATCACATCCAGGAGGAGTAAGGAGGCATGGAACAATTTGGAAATAACGTTAAAAATCAGCTAATAATTGAAGATTTTTTAAATTTTAATCTCTTTTCAAAATTAAGTAGGATAATTTTCTTGTGGTATTGGAAACAGTGTCTTACAGTTGTAACTCATTTATTAGGTGACTGACCAGCCAAAAGTAAGACGCCCGTGCGTATGTATATATGTGTTTATTTTCAAACCCGAAAGCCTCTGATTAACCTTCCTCCTTCCCCCGCCCCCCCACCGTATCTTACTACCCATTCGGGTTATACGCACTCACGCTAATGTGTAATGGTAGGGTGATTGTGAGATGAAATGAAGGACCTACCGTATTAACGTGGAATCCGAACCACGGCGGAGGCCTGGCATTCCCCACATTCACAAAATGTCTTGTCAGAGGGGTAGGAAGGGTTTGGAAATCAGATAAATCTGTGCCGGGACCGAGGATTGAATACGTTCTAATTCACCCCTCCAGCTACCATTACGGCCACGTACAGCACCACCAAATTTTCAACTCTTGACTATGATAAAAACTAAACAGAATTGTCGACTTGCAGGTAAAAATAATTTGCAAAGTGCTCTGTCAAATATTAAACCAAATATTAAAGAACTAATGAAAACAGGTCTTTGCCGACCATCACTTTAATTTTCAGTAATTTTATTTGTATCATTATGCTGACAGAGCTGCACTGATTTTTCTATCATATAAAAGAAGTAACTATAAATTAAAACTTTTTTAAAGATTATTTTTATAACCATCTCAAAAATTAGTTGGAGGAGGGGGAATTTGAGAAGGTTGAGAACCATTGTTAAACATATCAATTGATTACTAACCATTGGTGCCAAAGATAAATCAAGTTTGACATTTTACTTTATAAATATGAAGGAAACAGTTGCATTAATACCAATAACCTACCGAGTGTAGCGGGGTCCTGTTTTATCTTGACCAATTGGCATTTTGACTGTCTATATTTCCAGATGTTTGTTCCGTGATAGGTGTCGAATGCCTTGATCAATATTTAAGAAATTGTCGGGGACATTTTTTAACCTTAAACAGAATAGCGTATTTTTATGGTTTGACATTAAGGTTATCCTTTTAAAGATGGCGGCTGCTCAAAAACATGTCTAGATGTTTATCTGCTCTGTGATATCTGCCAAATGCGTGGACAAATTTTATCGAAGCTTGGCAGGGACGATATTTGGACCTAGTACGAACGATGTGTTTACATAGTTCTCCAAATTGTTTATCCTTTTTAAAATGGCAGCGACTCAAATGGTTTTTTGTTTAGTGGTGATTTCAATTTAAAATTCTAAACAATCGATCAAGTAGCCAAGACATAACTTATTATTAATTATTTAATTAATTTCTTTTGACATAATTAAGAGTCTGATACCTTAGCTCAGTCGGTAGCGTATCTGTCTACTGATATAAGGGTCCCGGGTTCAATTTCTGGTATGACTGAAAAGTTTACCACTGGTGAAATAT
Source organism: Timema cristinae (assembly GCA_039000515.1). Taxonomy (NCBI): domain Eukaryota; kingdom Metazoa; phylum Arthropoda; class Insecta; order Phasmatodea; family Timematidae; genus Timema; species Timema cristinae. The sequence goes on from JBCFYV010011172.1 coordinate 96,188,298, forward strand.
GAGTTACCCTTTCTCAGTGATGAATTAAGCTCCGGGGATTGGATGTTGTGCCTGTTCTAGTCTTAAGTTAGTTTATTAGTCGTGTGGTGATGTCATCAATCGGTTAAGAAAGTACACCTTGGAGAAATACTGAAAAACTACAAATAGACCAGTTGTCAGAGCATAAAAATTTATCAAATCATAAAAAAATATTCAGAAAGCTGTAAACTGTTTTTATTGCTTTATTTAGGAGATAGAAAAATAGCATAACAATTACAAAAATGTAAAAAAAAGTATATTTTTGGCTTATAGCTCAAAAACTATTGACTCTATAAAAATATATTTAAAATAAAATATTTTTATTTTTGATATAACTTCAACGTAACAGCAAAAAGCTATTTATTATCTCAAATAGCTGCATATGATCAAAATAGTAACTTAACGCTTCTGTAAATGTACCCTCAAAGTCATTTTCACGGATAAATGAGAGCTTCCATTTTGTTTGTAATATTAAACAGTACCTGGCTAAAAAAGATAAAGTAAAAATCGTTAAAGAGGATTTTGAGAAAATCAAGTTTTTTTCTTTTTTCCCATCAGCAAAATACACTTAATTTTAGGGCTCAATATCTAATTCCAAAATATACTTGGGGTTAACCCTATGAAAATCCTAGATACCTTATCGGTATAATAATTTAGGCTCTAAGCCGAAATATAGGCAGGCAAAGCGATGGCATTGCGAAACATACTTTTTCAGTTTCAGGTTGTGTTGTAGGGGTAGGCAGGCTAGTGGTGAGGGTAGGTAGGCGATAGTAGAATTCCCGGCAGAACATTGATGAACTAATTCATACTAACTTTCTTAGATAATAACGATAATTCCATCTGGTTTATTTAATTTAAAAAAATTAAGGATCTTTATTTGCGCTAAAATCCAATGTTTGTATCGAAAAAAAAAATTGATCCTAATTGCAAGGGGGAAAAGGCCAACTTTCCATCGATTTAGTAAATTAATTACTAAGATTTATTAAAATATCTTTCAGTACAAACATATTCATTTATTTGACCCACAAGATTAAAAAAATATCCCATGTTTCTGCGATATTTTATAGTCCCGGAAAAATCCGAGAAAGTAAGCGGTATGTTTGTGCTTTTATCAGCCCTTCCAATCCACTTTAAATATATGAATAAAAATGAAATTACATTATTACTATACTGACGTCTTAATTCGCGTGAACGACTTTTATTATTTATGAATATAATGAACTCAGTACACAGTATTCATTGGTTTTCGGTATAACTTGATCACCAAGTAAATATATAAACCTCAAATCCAAGGAGATATTATGTGAGATATTTCAACAAGTCCTTTCCGTGGCTTTGTGTTCTTATCTTGAAATCCATTTGGGATCCACCACTGGCTTGCTAGGCCTATCATAATTTCACCAGAGCCTCCATCAGCCGTCACTTTTTAAGGTTCCTGCAGGGCCTTCACAGCTTCCAAAACTGTCACGGGGCACCCATGGTCCCCACAGCACTTCACACCCACAGGCACACCCCTACTTCATACCGTTGCCCACCTCCCTCGATGTGGATGGGAAGTTAGAATTTTGGGAGGCCAGGAGGAAGAGCCAGTCCAGGACAGTGTAGAGAAGGCACGACTAAGGTGATATGGCCGAGTGAGAAGAACAGAGAGGGAAAGGATGTCCAGGAGGATGTTGGATAGGAGGCAGAGAGGAAGACCAAGTAACAGATGGCTGAATAGAGTAAGGAGGAGTGTGGAGGAGAGAGGATAGGACTGGGCCAAGGGGGAGGGAGAGAGGTGGTGGGAGGAAAGAAGGCGGTGGAGAGGCTTATGTTCTAAACAGACCCAGCTAGTGGCTGGAAGCTCTTCATGATGATGATGATGATGATTTAAACAAGTTCAAATAGAAAGGTTAAGGCTGTAGTAAAGATAAGAATATTAACGGAGCGAGGTCTACTGTTAACAGAACTACTAGTAGGACTGTAGTAACAATAAGAACATGGAGGGAGCGAGGTCTATTGTTCACAGAACTACTAGTATTATTATTAGCACCGCGTCTTACTACCCGTTCGGGTTATACGCACTTACGCTAATGTGTAATGGTAGGGTGATTGTGAGATGAAATGAAGGACCTACAGTTTAACGTGGAATCCGAACCACGGTGGCGGCCTGGCATTCCCCACATTCACAAGATGTATTGTCAGAGGTGAAGGAAGAGTTTGGCAATCAAATAAATCTTTGCCGGGACCGAGGATCGAGCCCCGACCGCCAGCATAGAAGTCTGACACCTTACCCCTAGACCGCCAGGTCACCAACTACTAGTAAGACTGTAGTAAATATAAGAACATGGAGATAGTGAGGTCTACTGTTCACAGAACTACTAGTAATACTGTAGTAACGATAATAACATGGAGGGAGCGAGATCTACTGTACACAGAACTACTAGTAAGACTGTAGTAAATATAAGAACATGGAGATAGTGAGGTCTACTGTTCACAGAACTACTAGTAATACTGTAGTAACGATAATAACATGGAGGGAGCGAGATCTACTGTACACAGAACTACTAGTAAGACTGTAGTAAATATAAGAACATGGAGATAGTGAGGTCTACTGTTCACAGAACTACTAGTAATACTGTAGTAACGATAATAACATGGAGGGAGGGAGGTCTACTGTTCACAGAACTACTAGTAAGACTGTAGTAACGATAAGAACATGGAGGGAGTGAGGTCTACTGTTCACAGAACTACTAGTAAGACTGTAGTAAATATAAGAACATGGAGATAGTGAGGTCTACTGTTCACAGAACTACTAGTAATACTGTAGTAACGATAATAACATGGAGGGAGCGAGATCTACTGTACACAGAACTACTAATTTAATACTACGATATATCCTAAAAGGTTGTACTAAGTGTGAATATACTATATCTAGCAAGTCTCATCTCAAATATTTTACATAATGTTCAATCTGGGTTTGATTTCATCACACATAAATTTACCATGTTTCAAATTTACCATCTTAGTTTGTGTGCGTCGATCTCGATGTTACAAAATAAAAAAAAGAGTAGTGGGCTACATTTGCATTGAGGAAAAACAACAACACAAGAGTTGAAATGAAGGTTTGCAAGGGAAACGTAAAGTTAACCACCCCTTTCACCCCCCACACAAAAGATTCTAACACAATATTTTCATTAGGCATGTATGAATGCAAATTTAACAAACGCAAAACTCATTCCTCCGTAGGGTAAGTAAGTAATAACAAAAGTAATAATAAAAAGTAATAAACCTGCAGTGAATTATGGCTGGCACTAGTTTACAAAAAGGGCTGAAGTACATTCCGAAAGAGGTGGGGGGTGGGTGGAGGGGAGGTATGTTTGTAAAGACTGGTTTTATTATGTTACCCGTGCTCCACTTTGGTCCATCCACACATATTAATTTTAAGCCTCGTCTATGTACAACGTAGGCTACGCATCCTTACAGTTCAACTCCGGATGCAGGAATTGTCTCGTGCGGTTAAAAAAACTTTTTTTTATCACTGCACTTTATTTCCTGTTTAGGTTATGCGCATATATGGTAAATTACTCCAATGGGGTAAGGATTAAGAAGGAGGTATTTTAAAGGTAATCTACCCGAAGTTGCGTAGAAGTAGAGTGGGAAACCATTTGAGAAAAACCACCCCCATTAGAGCCAACTGGGATCCGAACTTCAATATCCCCGTCAAATGAAAGTGAAGCCTTAAACCAGTCGGCCACTGAAGCAGTTAAAAAATAAGTAATAAATATTTTGATGGATTAAATAACCAAGCTATTATATTTGTTAATTACGGTTATAGTTGCATTGTCATGATCTCATAATGGGCCCCTCGTTTGGATGCCAATTGTTACGCCCCACTTTTGGTCGCCAATTGTTATGTTCTTATAGCTGGTCCATGTTGGGCCACCAATTGCCACCTTACGTAATATTTTTGATGATAAATGCCCCACGTTTGGAAGTCATGTATAACATTACGGGATTTTTACTTGTTTAATTGTCCCGCGGTTGTTTCGTCATTTGTTAAGTTATAAAATAGTTATTACTCCCCGACATTGAACCTCACTTTTTATGATATAAATAGCTAACGTCAGATAGAGGTTGATATTGGTTAATTCAAAAATGACCATGTTGCACATAATCTAGACGAGCGGCTAACACACGTCCGTCTGAGACAATGACTGACATCACAGTGAGCCCTGAGATTACACCACCCGTGATATACCTCAGTCCAATGGAACTTAATAGAATGTGTAGTCCGTGAAAACGTATAGAAGCATATAGAGTGGCGGAGAACCGGACACTGCCTCAACTTGAACATCTACAATGTTCTGGGTTGTTCCAGAGCAAGAAGTTAATTTTAAAAGACTTTTACATTGCAATTTTGACTAAACTATACGTCACACACTGAAGTTAGTTACATTAGCTGATGCCTCATAACTTCAGGTTGTGAACTTAACAACAAGAAATAACTAGTAATTTCCTAGTTATAATCTGGTAACTATCATATATGAATTATTTAGAAGAAGACGTGCTTTATGCGCCAAGTAATAAAATATAAAATTCAAATAAAAATAAAAAATAAATATAATTAAGAGGAGAATATTGTCAATGCTTTCAAATATTCTTTAGACTCAAACCAAGGACATTACAGCATCTAAATATTATAGTCTTTGAATTGAAAAATCACACCTGAACAAGGGAATCGAACCCAGGATCATTGATTTAGTCCTCCAATGCTTTAACCCCCGAGCGGAGGGCTGCCGTATCTGGTAGCTCGTGATCTTAATTAATTACACATATGTAGCTGAGGATTTTTGCACGTCCATCACAGACTCTGCCTTGAAATATGAGCGAAGAATGACCCTGGACACTGGATGATTCCTGGATAGCTCAGTGATTAGACCATTAGTGTATAAATTCAAAGGTTCTGGGTTCGATTCCCGTGGTCAAGTATCATTTTTTAATCTAGAGAATATACAGAATTATTGTATTCTTTCTTTGGCATATATGTGGTTTCAGTCTGAGAAGGCACGAGATATCGATCCAGAATATTAATATGGGGGTCTATTCCATGGTCTGGCAGTGATATTATGTGAGCTTTAAAGCCCTGGCATCTAGAAATTAGCATGCATATATCAACAGCAAAGGATTAACGGATTTTATGACCCCCAAACCAGCTGCAGTCAAGGCTGTAGCTTTTAAAGCGAGGTTGAGGGGATGTAAGGGGGGCACACGCCCCCTCTTGGATCACTGTTCTTCCCATAACAAAGGGTTATAGTAATAAAACAGTACCGACTTCAATAAAATTAGTGAAATATCCAAGTTGAAAGCAATTAATTTAAATTAGAAAATTAGTTTATGTCTTAGGTGTGATTGATACAGACTCACAGCGTACACGGGAGATAAATAGCGATGGACAAAGCTGCTTTCATCAAGAAGAACATGCTACTAACTTGTAAACTAGAACTGGAGGGCAAGGCTACTTTCAGCAAGAACATGCTACTAACTTGTAAACTGGACCTAGGGGGCAAGGCTGCTTTCAGCTAGAAGAACATGCTGCTAGCTTGTAAACTGGACCTGGAGGGCAAGGCTGCTTTCAGCAAGAAGAACATGCTACTAACTTGTAAACTGGACCTAGGGGGAAAGGCTGCTTTCAGCTAGAAGAACATGCTGCTAACTTGTAAACTGGACCTGGAGGGCAAGGCTACTTTCAGCAAGAACATGCTACTAACTTGTAAACTGGACCTAGGGGGCAAGGCTGCTTTCAGCTAGAAGAACATGCTGCTAGCTTGTAAACTGGACCTGGAGGGCAAGGCTGCTTTCAGCAAGAAGAACATGCTGCTAGCTTGTAAACTGGACCTGGAGGGCAAGGCTGCTTTCAGCAAGAAGAACATGCTACAACTTGTAAACTGGACCTAGGGGGCAAGGCTGCTTTCAGCAAGAAGAACATGCTACTAATTTGTAAACTGGACCTGGAGGGCAAGGCTGCTTTCAGCAAGAAGAACATGCTACTAATTTGTAAACTGGACCTGGAGGGCAAGGCTGCTTTCAGCAAGAAGAACATGCTACTAACTTGTAAACTGGACCTAGGGGCAAGGCTACTTTCAGCAAGAACATGCTACTAACTTGTAAACTGGACCTAGGGGCAAGGTTGCTTTCAGCTAGAAGAACATGCTACTAACTTGTAAACTGGACCTAGGGGCAAGGCTGCTTTCAGCTAGAAGAACATGCTACTAACTTGTAAACTGGACCTAGGGGGCAAGGCTGCTTTCAGCTAGAAGAACATGATACTAGCTTGTAAACTGGACCTGGAGGGCAAGGCTGCTTTCAGCAAGAAGAACATGCTACTAACTTGTAAACTGGACCTAGGGGGCAAGGCTGCTTTCAGCTAGAAGAACATGCTACTAGCTTGTAAACTGGACCTGGAGGGCAGTGCCCAAAGCTGTTTCAGCAAGCAGAGGATGCTAATGATTAGTAAACTGGACTTAGAAAGAAATTGCCAAAGCTGTTTTCAGCAAGAAGTGGATTCTTCTTACTAGAAAACTAAGATTGGTAAGAAACTGTTAAAGTGCTACATATCGAGCGTCGCTTTGAATATAGCTGAAACATGGACCTTGAGGAAATAGGAGAGTAAATATTTCGAGAGCTTTGTGATGTGGTGCTTGAGGAGAGTAGAAAGTAGATAGTGAATGGATCGGATAAAAAATAAATGAGTTCCAAGAAGAGTTAATGAAAAGAACACCATTCTGCAGGTTACTCTACGAAAAAGTTACACAAGACTGGGTCACATTTTGAGAATAAATGTTTTAACGAGTGATGTCGTAGAACGACGAGGTAGGAGTTGAAAAAGGGACCAGGAAGACCATGAATGCAACTCATGGATTATATGAACAAGAGAAGAACATGACATTTCTGGATATAAGAAAGGAAGCTGCTCATAGGACATGCTGGAGGATTCAATTTAAATAAATCAACGGACCTGACGAAATACAGAACCTCTAATAATAACAGTGGGATTAGTTGTTGAAACCTATCTAATATTGAGTAGTTGAAAAAAATAATATACACTCCTCCCCCTTATCCTTTTATATAATTCAGAGGTGAGAATTTAATCTTAGTTTATCGCCCACTTTCCTTTGACATAGGTTTATAGACATGCTTCTGGGTGCGAGCAGGTTGAAATTTTTCCCCAGTTATATTTTCTACCAAGTAATACGCTGCAGTTTCTCTTGCCCACCTCATTCTTTACCTTTGTTTCGAGTTGATAGTCCCCCGATCAAGGAGTCAGACTCACAACATAATGGAATGTTGGGGCTCAAATCTCAGCTGGGGTGCTTCACAGGGCGCCAGTTACCCACAGGCAATGTATCACCACGACTTTTTCTTACAGTCCAATTTTAATAGGAAAGGCCTTGTCTGAGAGCTAGAAAAGTTGCTAGAAAAACCTTCACTTATTCATACATCAAGTCATGTGGTCTACAGCCGTCACTTTTGATAGCTATTATTATCATTATTAATTACATAAAATTAATAAAATAGTAAAATGCTATCAATGAACAAAAGTTTGTATTTTCTAGCAGGCTATTTCTATTAAAACTGGACTCTAGCTCCTCTCTCACCTTAATTCGGCTACACTTTCTCTAAAAAATCACCCTCCCCACCCTAAACCGTTAATTACCATGATGTTGAAACGTACTAATATTAACAAAACAAACTTTAACTCATTCCTAAAAATTGAACTTGACAAAATAATAAGAGTTTTGCTTGAACATTTGTTTCGTCTCTTATCTCGTTCTTGCTCTCAAACGTCAGACTTCTTGGTGACCTCCTTTCACTCTGATATCCATATTTTAATATCCAGAGTCAGACCCAAGACCGACATCAGCGCTACTTGTGCCGAGTTAGCGCAACAAAGGTGAAACTAAGAACATAACCAATTTATGCCGAACTAACAAACTTATAAAGTTCTCTGAGTGCACCTCATGGCCGGGATTACAGATACAAGGTCCCGTTCAGACTAGAAAACGTATCGGAGAGAAGTTTTTCTCCATTCTTAGGGAGGTTGCCCACTTGGAGATTTCAAAACTATTTTGCAAAGCAGGCTGAATCTTAACTTAACGCACCTAAGCAGTCTAAGCACGTTCACACTTAGACACCAATGTACAAAATAGAAAGAGAGGGAAGAAAATAAACATTCCTCCGCCCCCATGAGATCTCTTGTTTGTATGCTGATAGCCCTTCCCCTCTTCCTCTGACGAGTTTTCACATCCACTAGACTATTTTCTCCGTGAAAACATTAACTTTCTTTCTAAAACTTACCTTTTCCCTCCATGGACTATTTTAATCAACATCCTGGCAGGAAGACTCCTACTGCCATTTTCGTAAATAGCCCAAACATCCTAAGGTGTAGATCAATTCATAAAAAGTACTTTTACAAAAAAAACTACTTCAAGATAAAAAACTAAATAATTTTGTGGCACTGTAAGACTATTTTTAGAATTATTTAAAAATCTATGGTTTTTGTTTCAACGTTATATCTTTAAAACTCACTGAATAAAATGTTAATTCATTAACATGGTAACTATTATCTTGACCTGTCGTGACGTCACAAATAGGCAACGACAGCGGTAAATTGGGATCAGAGTATTATTATTATTATTTTAATTTTAAAATATTGTTACTTTTAAATCGGGTTTTAGTAATTCTATCGACCCTTCAGAGAAAATATGTATTGGGATAAAAAAAAAGCTTACTCAGGATTTTGATAAATGTCAACTTTTTTTGAACATCTGAAACAGAAAAAGTGATATTAGCGAGCCAACTGTCTATGTGTCTCTACTGGGTCTGGACCCGAAACTATATTATCAATCGGGTTGAACCTTGGTCTCTAGGGTTTTCATAAGGTCTCCCCGAGGAGTTTTTGAAATTAAATTTCTAGTCCTAAAATTAAGGGTATTTTACCTAAGGGAGAAAATAGAGAAAAGAAATCGATTTTGATCGAAATCCACTCTAACGATTTTGATTAATAACTATAAGCTATAAACAAAACGGCGCATTTGATTTTTCCGGGAAATTGATCTAGAGGTTACTTTACATTATCGAATATCAACAATGTCGATATTATCTACTGTTGGGTAAAACCCTGGTTATCACTATCGAAATTAATGATTTGATTTTTTTTAAAACAGTTCACACATATGGTGTTTTCAAAGCGACTCTCAAGAATATTTGAAAATATAGTGTTTTTCAAATGAGACTCAAGTCTTTTGGACATACAGTAGCCCCATGGCTTCTTTGGTGCTGACTGACAGCTGATGGCTTTGAAAAGTTACCAGACCAAATTATGTATCCCTACGCCGAACCATATGATCTACAAATACATGTGTTTAACAGCTGTCACTTTTGACAGTCAAAATTTAGGTATATACCTAAATGTTGACTGTCAGAAGTCAACTGTGAGCTGTCAGTCAGCACCAAAGAAGCCACGGGGCTACTGTAAGTTATTCTTCAAGCTGATCTTAAAATTACTAGAACATATGGTGTTCTTTAAATGAGACACAAATCTATTTGGACATTTGGTGTTCTTTAAATGAGACTCGAGTCTATTTAGACATTTGGTGTTCTTCAAATGCGACTCAAATCTATTTGAACATATGGTGTTCTTCAAATGAGATTAAAATCTATTCGGACATGTGATGTTCTTCAAATGAGACTCAAATCTATTTGGACATTTGGTGTTCTTCAAATGAGACTCAAGTCTATTCAGACATATGGTGTTCTTCAAGCTGATCTCAAGACTATTAGAACTTATAGTGTTATTCAAGCCAGTCTCAAATCTATTTTGACATATGTTGTTCTTCAAATAAAACTCGAGTCTATTTGAACACATTGTGTTGTTCAAATGAGACTCAAGTCTATTTGGACATATGGTGATCTTCAAGCAAAACCCAAGACTATTTGGACATATGGTGTTCTTCAAGCTAGTCTCTTCAACTGCCTCGTAACGCAATATTTGCGAGAGGGAATGTAATGCTCCAGACAATGGTACTCGCGAGCCTAATCATAAGACGTTTATTACGCGGCGGGAAGTTATCAATGCACGTCGAGGTAATTTCGCAGGGAACGTGTTTCATAATAGAGGGGGTTATTAAGGACCGGGGCTAAATTAGGAAAACTAGAACAAGCCTTTTCTTTATGGGTCCCCAAAGCCGCTGTAAATTAATGGCATTATACATATATTTTTCAACCACGAATTTATTCGAGTCTCATATCTAGGTTTACAGAACGTTCTGTAGCAAAAAATATTTGCTTACTTTAAAAAAATTTATAATTAGACTAATCTGAATTATTTTTTAGTCAAACTGACACAAATTCAAATTTAAAAAAATTAAATGATTTATAGATCCCATTTTATGAAACACTCTTACTCTTAAATAAGATTTATTAAGGTGGGAGTGAAGTGAACGCGAGAAAAGGTAAGTGTGTTTGCAGTTTTTTTTTATAGCAAAACACTTTTTTCGCCAAAATAAATAAAACATTTCTCCAGTAGAAACATTGAGTTTAATTTTATACACACGGTGATATCATCAGTTGTTGTCAAAGGTGTCCTAGTATTTAATGACACATTTTCCCTCCATTTAAAAAGTTTGTCATCTAAAACCGCCATGCTCATGACAGATGTTCAACAACTGATGATATCACCATGTGAAGAATATTAAACGTTTTGTTATTACTGAATCAATATTTGATTTATCTTAACCACAAAAAAAAGGTTATCCATAAAAACGGTAAAAACCCTGCCCTTTTCTTGCATTCTTTAGCGTGTTATTGTTAGTCAAATTTTAAAAATATATATATTCTTAATATTATATAAACAATTTAGATGTTTTTATATATACTTTTTTAGCACCGATTCTTACTACCCGTTCGGAATTTATGCCTATATACTAATTACTATGATGTGTTAAGGATTAGTAAAGTTTAATTTAGAGGAAGTGTACGAGCATTTGCATGGAGGGAGAGTGGAAAACCATTTAGAAAACCACCTTCAGTGCATCTGACCAGGCTCGAACCCCAATTTACCGGTCTTCGACAGTCTAGTCTAACACGAGAGTAGCGTATTAGAAAACTAGAACAAAATATTAGCTTATTTAATTTAGATAATTTCTTGAACCCCCCAAAAATGACATTTTGTTTAAATGTGCCACTAGGAGCTGATTTGACTATAATTGGTTTTAACTAAACTCGACTCAACTTAAACGATACTCGGGAGTTTTGGCGGTCCCGACTTTCGGCAGTGCTCATGCGCAGTAGTGGTTCGGCAGTAGTCGCTAGTAGCTTGGAAGGCAGACCCAACTATTACCAGGCGAGCTACCGACGCCGAGATGGCAACACGCTTTCCGGAGGAAACGCTGCGGGGATAAACGGAACTTCTCGTTCCTCGCGTCGCGACGCTGGCGTCCGCACTACCCTTTCACGCGACCTAGGTGCGATCTATCGGGTGGAAGTTCTCGTTAAATTTGGGTGACGTTAAGAATACATTTTATATCATATATATAATCATACTTATTATTAAAATCAATGATTGAGAAGAATGTAATCAACTAAACAACGAGGATAGTCTCAAACACTATTTTATTTCACTCCAATCCAAAGAATGTATATTTTATGTTATATTTAAAAAGGTAAATTTTACACTTTTAACTTTTAATTAATTTTACCTGAATTGAATAAGGTTATAAGTTTATGATAGCTATTATTTACTAAGGATTACAGTAGATTGGATTTATGAAAAACAAAATTTATATTAGTAATATATTATATTAATTTATAATTGCAAGTAGGCTAGTCAGTGAATTTAAATTTTATTTTTAAATCTAGTTTTTAGATTAATTAACTAATTCCATCAGATTTTAAATCACGTGAGTTGCTTTAAGTTCCCGTTTATAGTATGTGTATTTTATAAAAAAGAAAATCCTGCATGATTTACCAACGATCTAATGTCCTTCAAGATTTTTGGATTACTTTGGTAAAAGGTGTGGGTTTTACTTATGCTCCTTCCTAGTCATACTGAGTCTGTTTATTTTACACAGTGCTTTGTTGGTTTAATTAGTTAATTAATTAATAGGCGTATAACTTGAACGAGTAGTAAAACGCGGTGCTAAATAATAATAATAATAATAATGGCAGTCTTAAACAACAAATATATATATAATATAAAAAATAATTATTGAAATGAACGTCAAAATACTCAGAAACGTAGGCACGTTGATAAATTCTCGAACAAAAAAAGAAGACGAGGTTAAATATGAACCTAAATCCATAAAGACACAGCGGTTTAAGGATGCTCATGAACACAAAGAATTCGGAATTCAAGGGAAATCCCTCTGGAGAAAATGGCCCTGTATTTCTACGCGAGTAAATTACTTTGCGGGCAATTCGATTCGCCCCCACGCACCCCCTCTCCCATTCCCAAACCCACCCCCACAACAGACAACCAAACCCCATCGGCCGTCGATTGTATCAGAAAGAGCGGCCTACGGAAGAGTTCTCGTCAGACGCCCTCACACAGGAGTCTCAGCAGATGTCACCATGTGAGTCTACATCAGGTACCTCAATATTCCCGTCAACAGAAACGGAAGACCAGGCCAAACATGCTGACACGGCAGGTCATTCCTCGGAGGACATTGGTCATCACATTAGAAAACCTAGTCATCCTCCGGAGCAACGAATCCACATGCAGGAGGGTTGCCTCTACCAGAAGCTGACGACGACTTTTCTGACAGAGGATTGTCCTCGATACAGCCATTCAAGCCTCCTCCCTTCAACAGGTTCTCAGGAGGATCCATGTGCTCCGTATCAAGAGCCGTCAGAACACCCACTGGAGAAACGCTCTTGCCAGACGATGACTTTGTCAACAACGTCTGCCCCAAGATCGACGACGGAGGACCACGTCGTCCTACCCGTCACCGATGTAAGCACCAGACGGTCGGAGATGCCTATCCAGAGTCGAATAAGTGGAGGAGGACTCCGGCAGGTGTGCTCGTGTTGCCCCAAAGTGCTCCAGAGGAGCGAGGATGTTGGACGAAGGGATTACGAGGTGAGTTCCAAAATTGGAGACCAGGGTTTGGTTCTTATCTGGATACAATAGGAAGAGAATTCTCCTCAAAGCAGTTTAACATTCTTTCTCCTGGTGTTATTATCATCTTGCTACCTTAGATTATATAGCAAGTACTTAAGGTGGGGTGGTAGAGATTGTGATGTTATGGCGATATTTTTGCAGTTTTTATTTAACAAAAGTTCGGCAAAATAAGTCGAGTATTTCTCCAGTAGAAATATACAGGCTGTCCTCAAAAGTTACTGTGCAGTCAAGTATCACGTACCTCGTAGCAGTTCTTCCTACAACAAATGTTGGAAATGTCCCCCACGGTACTGAATACATGTCTAGACATGCCTCTTCATTTGATCTAATGTGGCGTGTCCAAACATGTATTCAGTACCGTGGGGGACATTTTCAACATTTGTTGTAGGAAGAACAGCTACGAGATACGTAACTGCACAGTAACTTTTGGGACAGCCTGTAATAGTTTAATTTTCTTCACATGGATATATCAACTGTTGTTGAATATCTGTCAAGGGTGTTCTGGAATTTGATTACAACTTTTTCTTTTTGTTTAAAAAGTGTATCATCAAATTATAATATGTCTTTGACAAATATTCAACCACTGTTGGTGATATCACCACGTGAAGAAAATTAAACTGTGTATTTGTATTGGAGAAATATTTGATTTATTTTGCCAAAAAAATAATGGTTTGCTTTAAAAACTTTAAACATACTGCAATTTTCTCGCGTCCCCTACATCCCTACTTTAATAGCATATTGACACAAAGTCTCAGTAATGATGATGGTTATAATAATAAACTGAAAATAACCTACCAACTGAACTTGAAACGTCGTTCAGGTCTAATTTATTTTGCCCTTAAATTTCAAAATTATTCGTTTTTTTATGGCGGTTCTTAGCATAGTATCGATTACTCCATTGGCCCAGACGCAGAGATTGGCTCACAGGACGGTTCATTGTATTTTTTTTAGCGACGTTTTAGAACAAATATCTACGACTATAGTCAAATTCTGAAAGGAAGAAACAAGTTCCCCTGGTTATTTGCAGGGTCAGAGTTTTGATAACCTAAAATGATTAAGAAATTACCCGTAAAAGTATCTATGGATTCAAAAAAAAAATAGCTTGAAATTAAAATAAATACATTTAGAAATGTTTTAAAATAACTCGCAATAAATACACACGATCAAATATAACAGATACTAATCCTTATAATTCACTGTGATTTATCCTTTTGGTTTTTTTTCATCTACTCTCCATGCTGGGTGACCTGGCGGTCTAGGGGTAAGGTGTCAGACTTCTGTGCTGGCGGCCGGGGTTCAATCCTCGGTCCCGGCACAGATTTATCTGATTACCAAACCCTTCCTTCACCTCTGACAAGACATCTTGTGAATGTGGGGAATGCCAGGCCTCCACCGTGGTTCGGATTCCACGTTAAACTGTAGGTCCTTCATTTCATCTCACAATCACCGTACCATTACACATTAGCGTAAGTGCGTATAACCCGAACGGGTAGTAAGACGCGGTGCTAATAATAATAATACTCTCCATGCTAATGATGTGTATTTCCTCTAAATACTTCCTTCCCTTCTTTGCCCCTTGGATATAAACGCTTATAATAACAATATTGTCGACCTCAAGGGTCTTGGGGGTAAAGTGCTCACAACAGGAATCGACCCAAGTCGGGGTTGACGGATTTTTCTTGAGTGATACAATTCCGTAACATAGCTTCCTACGTAGGGGAAGTAAAGCCATCGGACCCATGTCGATAGGCATGTGAAAATACCTTTCCTGGCAAAATTGTTAGGCTATTTCGCTCTCGCTAATAGAAATTCTCGTGTGTTGATATAATCAATTGGTTCAGAAAGTGCACGTTAAATACCTCAAATAAAAAAGATAGTAACGGTATTTACGTATAAATGAACAGGTGGTAGGACGCGGTACTACCCGCTTCGGTGCCCGCATGGACTCAGGCGCTACTCTCGCATTAGACTAGACTGCCAATAACGGGAAGATCAAGGTTCGAATCTCGCTCGAGTGTACTGAAGGTGGTTTTTCCAAAGTGGTTTTCCACTCTCGTTCCACAAAATTGCAGATACACTTCCATATGACTTTCCTCATCCCTAAGAACATTAGCGTAGTTAGTATATAAGCGTATAACCCGAAATGGGTGGTAAGATACGGTGTTAAAAACAAATGAATAAAATAACGGTATTAACCGTAATATTTTTTTTTTTAAATGAGAGCCTATTTCATCAAAAAGTCTGCCCTGCAATCCCTGTTCCTTTAGATCCTGGTGGATGTATGCCCATCTTCCATCCGATTGGTCCATCCGATGTGTCTTGTGATCAGTGGAAGGGGAGAAAGGTTTGGTAAGAGGTGGGGTGGAAAAGGGGGAGGGAGTTGTTTCGCTTCATAGCAGCAAGGTATGACGGTATAGGTAGAGGGACGGAAACCTCTAATGTAGGGACTCAACTGCGTGTGATCGGAATATTAAATGAATAGGGGTAGAGGGAGAGGGCGGGTTGGGAAAGCTGGGAGAGTAAGGTCAGTCGGGGGATGGTTATCTACCGCTGATTTTAACAAAGGGTTGAGATGAAATGAAAGGGAGATGTTTACAGGTGCTTCCTATACATCGAGCTACGAGGGAGAGATGCAAATAAACACGAGGGGGGCTTGCATTGTGTTGTTCTAGCTTTAAACATTTTAAATTCTGTTGAGAAGTGAAAATTGATATAGGTTTGAAACTGTAGAACTGATTCACATTTATTTTATACACACACATACAAATACACACACACACTTACACATGCAGACACATACACTTATATACGCACATACACTTATATACCGATACACACATACATTTACATATAGATATATACACACACACTTACATTTTGATACAAACATACAATTACATACATACATACATGCAGTTATATACACTTTATATATATATATATATATATATATATATATATATATATATATATACACATACACACAGATTTACATACGTACATTTACACACATACACACATTTACAAACTTTCAACACATACACACATTCCCCACACTCATACATTTCAACAGATATACACATCCCCACACACTTATACATTCCAACACATACATCCTATACGTACACATATACATACATACTCATACATACACACATACAGAGAGATACAAACATAATTTAATATAGACACACCTCAACTCCACCCTAGACGAGAATCAGGAGACAGGAGACAGGAGAACAAGAGACTTTAGGAGGTGGCCCAAACTCGGTGCTATTCGTGGGGTGAACCTACATTGCTCAACTGTTAACTTTGATTAATTTGTTTCAAGTTTTGATCTAGTGAGGGACAGAATATTTCAACCTTCATCCATCTAAGCTCGTTTCAATTTATTCTCACCGGTAATGAAGGGAAACATCTCACTTGTTCTCAACACGCTCAGATATGACAGACGGACAGACAGATGTACTGATTCTAGAACATATTTAATTAAATGTAATTAAAACTAGTTAGTTCGTGAACATTATTGAGGTTTCATCTTCTCTGCTACTATCTAATATCACGACAGCTGAACATTCTAGTTTGTGCTCCTCTTTTTACTACCCGTCCGAGATATTCGCATGATGAGGGTAGAATTAAAAATAAGTGTACACGCATTCGTATGGGGGAGGGGGGGAGTTGGAGGTTGTCCATGAGTCCACGTTAAACTGTAGGTCCTTCATTTCATCTCACAATCACCCTACCATTACATTATTATTATTAACACCGCGTCTTACTACCCGTTCGGGTTATAAGCACTTACGCTAATGTGTAATGGTAGGGTGATTGTGAGATGAAATGGAGGACCTAAAGTTTAACGTGGAATCCGAACCACGGTGGAGGCCTGGCATTCCTCACATTCACAAGTTGTGATTAATACACGTCTTGTCAGAGGTGAAGGAAGGGTTTGGTAATCAGATAAATCTGTGCTGGGACCGAGAATTGAACCCCGGACCCCCAACACAGAATTCTGACACCTTACCCCTAGACCACCACGTCACCCAACTATCTATATAAAATAAATAAATGTATACACTCTACGTGTTATGAACCCTAGATTGATGAGTTGCCTACCCCCAGGTGTACACAGTGGCAACTGTAACGTCTCGTAGCTTCGCCATTTGAGGGCGCCGACCCCAAGTTCAGTCTGTGTGAATACTTGTCTTGTCACCCCCTACAACCTGTATACTATTTTAACTAGAAATCTGAATAACACTGTATGTATAATTTACGTTAGTGGATGAGATCTCTAAAATACAAGTCTTGAGCTGAAGATTTCGCAAAAAAAAGATCACAAAAGTTTGAACTTAATTTGGGTTTAAAAAAAACTGTGATTTGAACAAGCAAGAAAGTTGACTTGAGCGATTCTTTGCCAGGGTACTAATCGTAAAAAGTCTTTATTTTTTACGTGTTACACGTTAACCCGTCTGGACTATCCTAATATATTTCTCCCCGTCCAGTCTCTATTACAATTTTTATTTTGTTTATCACCGCGTCTTACTACCTGTTCAGGTTATACTCATATATGATAATTACTCTAATGGGGTAGGAATGAGGAAGGTTGAATTTTGAGAAAGTATACCTGCATTTGCATGGAGGGAGAGTGTAAAACCATTTAGGGAAAACCACCCCCTCAGATTGCCCAACTTCCCTACCATCGGTAGTCCAGTCTATTGCTAGAGTGATGCCTTAGGCTATGTGGCCAGCGAAGCAGGTTGAGTTACACTCATATGTACAAATCAAACTAATTTTTTTAAAGAATGGGAAGGGTTAAAATAAAGGAAATGCACCCAAATTTGTGAGAAGGGAGACTGGAGGGAAAAATTCCATTAATAAACACATATCAGTACACACACACACACTTGGATTCAAACCCTGACCTCCACTTAACGTACAATCGAGTACATTGCGAGCTTGACATCTTAGATCTCATGCCAACCAGTGCAGGAAAACAAGACAAATTATACTGAATCCGCTTTGGTGGCTGCGTGGTCTAACTTGTGACTCTCTCAGTATACTAGACTTGCAGATGACAGGAAGATCGAGGCTCGAATCTAAGTCGGGTCTACTGAGGATGTTTTTTTCCCAAAATGTTTTTCCACTCCCTTTTTCTACACGTAAATGTGGGTACACTTCAACTAAATATAACCCTCTTAATCACTAAAACGATTAGTGTAATTAGTACATAAGCGTGTAGCCCGACGCGGTGCTAATAAAAAAGCTTATTATACTAATTTCAAAAGGGGAGGGGGTTGTCGTAATGAAACTTGATAAAAATCGTAAATGGATAAAAGGAGAGGGGGAATTTATCTGGAGTAACAGTCCGTCCCTAAATTACGTAAGAATTGTTTTCATGGTTTTCAAACTTACGACCCCTTTCGTGTGAGGGGGGGGGGGGTAAAATTTGTCATCACCGCCCCCCCCCCTCCTATAACTTACGCAAATTTTACAATTTTGCAAATTAAATTATGTTTATCGTTTAGTTATTCTTAGACATAAGCAATAAATTTTAAAATACTTTAGTTTTAGTAAGATTATGTGTAACACATAAGTAAATAAAATATAAGTGATATTTTATAGTTAATATGATTATTTATTTTCTGACTTTTTTAAAATATTTTGTCTCACAATTAACATTGATAAAAAAAACAACCTAATGTAAAGTTAATTCTGACCCCCATTCTCATTCACCCTCGTAAGAAAACGTAAGAAATTACTGAACCATATGCACCCAAAAAAACCCTTACGTAATTTATCTGTGGTAAATGGGAGCAAGGGGGAAGGGGAAATTTCTCTGTTGTATATTCCCCAGCTATATTTTGTTAGTTTTCACCACGTGTGTAGAAGGTAAATAAATCTTTTCCGAGATAGAAAAGGTGTTGAAAACCCCTTAGGTATACAGCTGGAATTACGTACCAGGTATAGGATATGTAAATAATTTAAACATTGTGAAGTGGGAAACTTGTTTGCCGGACTTCCGTTATTTGTTTTTATCTCATATAATATTAAAAAGGAATTGTTTACGGGCTTGCAAGATTTTTTTTTCGCAAAAATAAACCTTTTCCCATCGCGCTTACAAAGTTTCATGTTTAAAAACAATGTTGTTTGTTTGAGAGTTTTTCTATGACTTATGGAGTTGTTTTAAAATAAAGATTATATTCAATAAGTTTATGTTGTAACGTCTCAAAATTTCCCATTTTTTTACACGCGCTCCACGTCTTAATGCTCTGCATGATAACAGTCCAATTTTTTTTATGGGGAAAGCTTTTAAAATAGCAATACAATTTACGAGATCTAATTTCACCTATTCATACGCCAAGTCTTGTGATCTGCAGCTATCACTTTTGATATATATTATTATCAATACCAAAAACCCCACTTATAATCGATTAAATATTACCAATATTTACCGCAAAAAAAAGTTGATAATTTTTAATAATTTCTCCCTATGAAAGTTTTACTATATAATAATATAGTCGGTACGAGGTAGGTAGAATTTATTGCAAATGTATCTGAATCTAATCGACCAAGGTGGTCCTGGGGTAAAATTGTTACCTCAGTCTCCGATGCTCGCAGGTTCAAACCCAGCCGGTGTCAACATATTTTTTTTGAGCGATAAAAATCTGTAGCACAATTTCCTTTGGGGAAAAGTGAAGCCATAGGTCTCATGTCGATTGTGGCATGTATAAGAACCTTTGAAAGTATCTGAAAATACCTTTCACGGTAAAATTTGTAGGCTCTTTCAATCTCGCTCATAAAATTCTCGTGTGCTTATAAAATCAGTCGGTTCAAAAATTACCCATAAAATACCTCAAATAAATCAAAGTTAATTGAAAAATATGCATCTACGCAAGGGTAAAGTGAGAAACCATTTAGGGGAGAACCCACCCTCAACAAATATAACCGGTACTCGAAGCCCCACCCTTCTCGTAAAGGTAAACTAGACAAGACGAAACTGATGTCTTTGTATGCCTGACAACTGTTTCGTTCCCCGATTTGAATAAATAAAACTGTCCTACACTTTAGCTCAGTCGATAGGTTGTCTGGGTTTGATTCGTTACATGGCATAAACATTATTATTAGTGAAATAGAGGTTTCGCCTTCCACAGTGGTGAATTAACGGTATGAGGACTGTGAGTTGTGTCTGTTGTAGATTTAAATTAGTTAATAAGTCATGTGTTTATATAATCAATCGGTTCAGAAGTGCAAGTTAAATAAGTACGTCAAATACTAATAAAAATAAAATTATATAATTAAGTTTGAACCTTTAAAATAATATTTAAATCTGTTTGATATTCTTTTTAAAAGATTTTCTTTGCAATAGTTGATACAGTTTTAATGAGTATTTGCTTGTAATATTTCTTTTACATTTTAATATTTTGATTAAAATATGATTATTTGCACAGTTAAAGTCTGTTCACAGCAACATTGTTTTTATTTCTTCTGACAAGTGTCAAGTTACCAAAAACCGCATTGGGTTAATCTGATTGAAGCATTTATCTTGTAAAATTTGATAAATGATGTGATCGGCTCTATAATTGTCAAATTGACGAGACATATTTGAGATAAGGATGAATACAAAACAAATTTTTTTAGTAGATTTTGAACTGCCCAAAAGTCTAAAGTTATCGTGAACTAACTATAGCCATCCATCGTCATTGTAGAAAATTGCGGTATTGATGTTTTTTTTAGAACCATGTATTACTACTACCTGTTCGAGTTTTTAGTATATGTATTAATAACGCTAATGTGTTATGTATTAGACCCACTTCAGTAGTTTAGTGGTCTAAAGAGTCACTCTTGTATTAGACTGGCCTTCTATTGATGAGATCGGGGTTCGAATCTATGGAGTTTTCCCTAAATAGTTTCTCATTCTCTTTATATGTAAATGCGGGTATATTACCTACAAAATTATTACTTTATTACCCCTACCCCATTATAGTAATTATTATATATGCGTATAACCTCAACAGGTAGTAAGGCACAGTGATAAAAAAAATATTATGATATGGATAAGGAAGGTATAAGAGGATGTGTAGCCCCATTTGTGTGGAAAACCATTTTGGAAAAAAAACAACCTTGGCACACCTTACTAAAATTCGTACTGCGATATCTCCGTTACCTGCAAACGAGACTAGATGAGCCTGACATTTAATCCTAAAAATATAACAAAAAAAAGTGCAAAAACCCGGTGATAGATCCTTAGGCTTTCAGTTCAGAATAAAAAAAGCTCTAACCTAACTTCATTAGCATTTTGTATTAATTATTGCCGTTTTTTATTTTTCTAAACAAAAAATAAATGGTTTCCATTTTTATTAGATTGTGGAGTTTCCACGGAGACGACCTGAAAAAAATTTTATATAAAAGACGTATAGTTCATTCTTGTCTTAGATTAAATTCACAGAGATAATCTGTATTTAAAAAAATGTTGGGGAGAATAAAAACGTGAGAACTCCTCGTCGACTAACATCCTGTGACTCTTTAACAAGTTATTTCTATTTATGAATATAAATAATAAATTTTCTTTTTGGCCCTGAAAACCCCCCAAAAAACAGCCTCTGGTGGCTGGTGACATATGTGGGAACAACAGAAAGAAGACGGAAAAAAGAGGAAGAAACAGAATGAGTTTCATTTCAAAATGACCTCTTTTCTTATTATTCTTTTTTTTATATTTTGTTACTCAAAGAGACTCCGCTAGGAAAACCTTGAAGCGATTGCGTCTGTTTATTCAACGACCTTGAAAAGAAAATGTGAAGTTAGATAGGGATGGTTAAGGGGTGGGAAGGAGGGAGAGGGAATGTATGGAAAAAAGAAACACTTTATTGTCATAATATTTCTTTATTATATGCAGCCATCAAAAGTTTTTTTCTCTCTCTTTCTTTCTCAACTAAGTTTCGTTCTTTGACCAACTTATTTATTACATATAACTGGAAATCTTGTGGAAAAGATCGGTATGGGTGAAGCACGAGTAAATAAATATAAATAATACGTCTGTATTCACATTTTGTAAATTTTAAAAACATTAAAATATTAAAACAAAAATAAATGTTTGATAAATATTTTAACAATTTGGATTCAATTTCGCTCGTAATTCTTTTTTACGGTAAAATGCAAATTAATTATTCCTAAGCCCGCTTATGAGGTAGAATGGTTTAAGGAGCCACTATTGAGGTAATGGGGCTATTGGGGTTCGATTCCCAATTTGGTGTACTGAGGATGTATTTTCCCTAAATTGTTTTCTACTCTGCCTCCATGCAAATGCGGATACACTTCCCATAAATTAAGCATTCCTCGTCCCTAACACATAAGAGTAATTAGTACATATGCGTATGAACCGAACTGGAAGTAAGACGCGGTGCTAAGAAAAACCCTAGCCCACATATTTCCAAACATAGCAAAATGACGCTCATATTATATTTTTGTATTACCCTTCTGGGGTATACATATAATATAATCCCACTAAATTAAAAATTAATCAGGGATGCAGAAGGTAGGCAGATAGAAGGACAGACAGATATAAAGAAGGACAGACGAACAGAAGGACCAACAAAAATAAAGACAGACAGACAGACAGACAGAAGACCGAAAAACTGAAGAACAGACTAACAGAAGGACAGACAAATAGGGCATACAGACAGAAGGACAAATAGTAGGACAGACAAACATATATAAAGAAATACAGAATTGTGAGCCCTATCTTTTTGATTTAGGGGGCAACATAAAACATCAAAGAACCATCATAATTTCGAAATAGAAATTTCTTCACAATTATAATTCTTTCTCTCTATATACAAAAAATCCCAACATGTTGGCATTGAAACGGCATGTGAGAGTTGAGGGTTGTACTGCATGGCAGTGTGTCCACCAGGGGTAAATATGTAGGGCCACTTGTGCCGGCGTCATTGCGAAGTTAACTAATCTCTGTAGCCTCCAAACTTGACTGTATCTGACGGGATTTTGTGTGTGTGATATTCTGTCAGAGACACCGTGTTGTCACCTGGGATTCCGTGAAATTGAGAACTAGGGAGGAGTAGGGAGGGATGGTGGATCACAAGGGGGTGCTTGAGAGCCGTCGGACGCATAAAATAACACGTTTTATTGTTACATGTTGAGGGTTTGTCATCTAAGTACCGCTGTTGTGTGATTTCCTCATGGAGCGGGTATAGTCGGTTCGACTCGAGAATCCTCTCTTGCTTTTTATTTTAGTTCCACGTCTTATTATCCATATATCTATCTATCTATACGGGCTGTGCGTACGCTTTTATCAACACAAATAGTAAAGGGATGAGGAAGGTAAACCTTAAAAGTAATGCACTCACCTTTGAGTGGAGGGAGAGTGGGAAACCACTTTGGGGAAAAAATATTAACCCCTGACTTTGACTTAACCAGCCATCTTGTGCTCCAGGACGCGGGTGTTGCGATGAGGATGACGTCATGTCCGGCACTCTAGACTCCTTGGTCAAGCTCCTGGTACCCACAGAAGACCACTGTCCTGGCAGGGCCTACCTATTCGCCTTCCTACTGTCATCTAGGCTGTTCCTTCACCCTCACCAGTTGCTTGGTGAGGTCAACAAGGCGTGTGAGGCGCAGAGGGACAAGGTGAGGAATGTAGGTGAATTATGCGAGGTCAACAAGTATCCGACGCGCAGGAGACCAGGTGAGGGATGTTGGTAGATTTTGCTAGGTCTTCTCGTCCAATTCTGCGACCTATCCCTATCTAGACTATCCTATGCCTATCCTATGTAGCCTAGAACTCTGAATACGCTGAATAACATTCACGTTGGAGTGACGGGACGATGATTTGGAAATAAAATACTCGAGTAAATATTGAACTGGAAAATTTCGGGTAATTTTTTCACAGTGGTGGCTTGCAGTTTAAAAGTTGGGGAAGAAGCTGAATTAAGGGAGCTGGCACATAGAGTCTATATTATACATACAGATCAATAGGATATTGAGGGTTGAGTGGTGGAAGGGGTATGGCCGGAAAGGAGAGGAGCGGGGCAAAGTTATTAGTAAATACTTAAGCAAGCCTTTAGTACACACACCTTAGCTCAGTCAGTATCGTGTCTGCTTACTGAACTAAGGGTCCCAGGCTCTATTCCCGGCATGGCCGAAAAATGTTAATTAATGTAAATATGGGGTTACTCCTTCAAATTGATAAATTAACGACCGGGGGCTGGATGTTGTGTCTGTGCCAGTCTTATGTTAAATTATAAGGCATATGAAGCTACGGCAGGCCTAGTAATTCGATGATGGAAAATATATGGCTTGAATAAAAAACTTACCCAGGCCACAAGCTGGAAACAGTAATGGTGTAAAAAAACTTAAGCAAGCTTTTAAGTTATTGTATTGATTCTTTACTGATTAATTTGCAAGAGGAGATGCATTCTTAAACATTTATGATGATATTAAATTTCTAACATATTTGACCCAACGCTAGTGACACGCTAAAACAACATGCGCTGTAGTCAATACCTGAGTATGAAGAGCGAACGAAAATATATTTTATTGTTTAGTTGTAACTCATTTGATAATGTTTCTGGTGTTACGGTGGCGTGTAAGGAACGCATCAGTATTTTTTTAAAGTTTTTGTATCAATAATTTTTTGGTTAAAATAAATCAAATGTTTCTCCAGTAAAAACAGAGTTTAATTTTCTTCACATGGAGATATCAACAGCTGTTGAATATCTGGAATGGATGTCCTGGAATTTAATGGAAAAAAAATTATCTTCATTTAAAAAGTTTGTTGGATAATGCCACTATGTTCATGACAGATTTCAACAGCTGTTGATATAAAAACTGGTTTAACAGCGACCTTTAATCTCATTCCCTACACTCACACCTAAAAGTTCTCAGTATAGTTTAACTGACGTGAAAACCTTATAGCTTTCTAGATCAAAATAATTGAACGTTTCGCAAAAGGGAAAAAAAGTTCCCACTCACATGTCTAACGATGTTTGCGTTCTCTTTTTCCCAACCTTAGCCACACATCACCAAGTTGGTCCCCCACGTAATCAGGCTCCTGTCGGAATGGACGGAGATGTTCCCTTACGACTTCAGGGATGAGCTGGTCATGACACACGTGCGCGGTATCTCTGAGAGGTGCATCACGACGGACCGGAGTGGAGGCGGCGGAGAGATGACCTTGCTCCTACGCCGCCTCCTGCGCAGACTGGACACTTTGGAGTGTTACGAGGAGTCCTTGCGGCGTGTCCTTTCTCCTGGTTCGGCCTTCGAGAAGGTACGGAGCCGCGTTCGGGGGGACACAACTCAAATCTCGCGCGATGGCCTTAAGGTGGGAGTGTGGTAAATGAGAGAAAAGTTCGGGGTTTCCTTTTGAAGTTTTTATATTATTATTTTATTATTATTATTTAGCACCGCGTCTTACTACCCGTTCGGGTTATACGCTTTAAGTACTAATTAAGCTAATGGATTAGGTATTAGGAAGGTTGAATTAGAGGAAGTGAACCCGCATTTGCGTGGAGGGAGGGTGGAAACCATGTAGGAACCCCCCCCCCCCCAGTTTACCCGACCGAGATTCGAACCTTTATCTCCCCATCCTCAGCAGTCGAGCTCAACACGACTAGCGCGTTAGCCAACTACGCCACCGAGGCGGGTTGCAGTTTTTATAGAAACTTTTTCTGGCCTTAATAAATCAAATATTTATCCAGTAGGAACATAGGCGCTTAATTTTCTACACATGATGAATCTCTTTCATGAACATGACGGCATTAGATGAGAAACATTTTAAACCAACAGAAAAAGTTGTCATTAAACTTCAGGAGATCCTTGACAGATATTCAACAACTGTTGACGGCTGGAAACAGTAATGGACGTAAAGTAAAAACATTGAAACAAACACCATACATTCTTAAATAATTATATTAAACCATGACAATTTTTTAAACATTTTGAAATAGGTTTTTAGTTAACGTTTTCTTTTAAACAATCTATTACAAAGGTTATTTGGTATATTCAAGAAGTTGGCTGGTAGGAATCTTTCCGCCAGGATGTAGATTAAAAAGTCCATCGAACCATATGTCTACCTAGAATAGAAAACAAGAAAAACATTTAAACACAAGTCAATGCTGTCCAGGCGCTAATAGTAGAGTGAGTGTATACTAGGAAGTGGGGAAGTGTTATCAGGAAGTAAACAAGAAGAATCGTAGAGTTAACTGCGTATTCCCTCCTCTATATACATTTCGTACATCGGCGTGAGAGTGCTTGGATTGTTTAGAGGCATCAAATTATCTAACACTAGCCCCCTTCCCCGTAAAAAAATATTGTAAAGAATCCTGTAAAACAAAGCTTCAAATCATCCATGATGTCAATATAAAAACAAAACCTTTTTATACTTTTTTTTTAAATACAGTCCTACCATCACTGTATAGCCCCTCCCTCTTTTTATCCTCCCTTCTATTTTCATCTCATTCCTCTATAATTTTGTTTGCTCTAGGCGCGAAAGGAATTGTGTATAGACCAATCAAATAAATTGTTAAAATCAAATTAATTTTTCAGCTTCCTCCACATTCATTTACTCCCCTCGTTTCCCCAAATTTTTTTTATTTTTTTTTTTTGCGTTCCTCATCACTACATCTATTTCTTTCCTCACCCCTACCCCCCCTTCGCCCCATTCACCAACCCCACTTTCCCTTCAACAACTTATTTTTAAAACGACTATATAACTATATAATATACTATCGACATTTTTATAAGGAATAAATTAAATTTTCCAAATAAAATATATCCTATGTTACTCGCTGATAATGTAGCTTTATATTGGTGAAAGAATTTTTAAAATCGGTCCAGTAGTTTTTGAGTTTATCCATTATAAAAAATAAAAAAATAAAAAAAATCTTTCCTCTTTATAATATTAGTGTAGATTAAGTGTTTCAACTGGTTTGATCAGAAGGCCACCTACATTCAAAATTTGAAATACAGAAGACGCCATATTAAAAATAAAACAATATTGTCAGCATCCAAATAAAGCCGCGTATTTAGTAAATTTGAAGCTATTTTGCGAAATGGGCTACATCTTAACCTGATACATCTAAGCAATCTAAGCACCATCACACTTAGACGCCAATGTTACGTAATAGTTCACCCTGTCGAGACCTTTTCATCATCTTCTGACAACACTATTCCTCTTCCACTGACGAATATGAAAACCCATTCTACAATTTGCTCCTGGAAAGCATTAACTTGAATTAAAATATAATTTTCTCCTTGTTTCCTATTCTATATAGACATATTCTCATCAGATTGTTTTAATCTACATCCTGACAGAAAGATTTCTACTGGCCAATTCAAGTAGATAAACAAGGTGACCTGGTGGTCTAGGGGTAAGGTGTCAGACTTCTGTGCTGGGGCCGGGGTTCAATTCTCGGTCCCGGCACAGATTTATCTGATTACCAAACCCTTCCTTCACCTCTAACAAGAGTGTATTAATCACAACTTGTGAATGTGTGGAATACCAGGCCTCCACCGTGGTTCGGATCCCACGTTAAACTGTAGGTCCTCCATTTCATCTCACAATCACCCTACCATTACACATTAGCGTAAGTGCGTACAACCCGAACGGTTAGTAAGACGCGGTGTTTAATAATAATAATAAAGTAGATAAACCAAATAGCCTGAGTTCTAAATGAAGTTTACAAAAAATACTACAAGATAAAAAATATTAGTTTTAAGACAATGTAAGGTTATTTTTAGACTTATTTAAAAAAGAAGCAGAATTTCTCGGTTTGCTCGGGTAACCACGCAATACAGTGTGAAGCTACCAGAAGAACACTTTTCTTTGCTTGGAAACAGGCAGAAAGAAAATTCTTCTTCTATTTATTCCGACCAAGTTTTTAATAAATTAAAAAAAAAATCATAATGTAAAATTCCAGCTTAGAGGTGCATATGTTTGTGCACAGAGGCTACTAATTTATAAAATTTTGGACACTTGCTTGCGGTAGGTATCACGCAATGCTTATGACAGACAAACAAACTCTCAATGGCGTGTCGTGGAGTGTTGCAAGGGAAGCAGGCCTTGTTAAAACTGCACCTGTGATACGTTCTCGCTCACCTGCTCTCTATTTGACCAATCATACAGTTGCTCTGCTCTGCATGCCTCACTCGGGTGTATAGTCCCCTCGACACCTGACCAACGAATGCTCTAATGAGACGTGTGGACAAGTCATAAGCACAGTTTTAATGATGCTTACTCTGGAAACACTTCACGACACGCCACTGCAAGCTCTTCCTTTTATTAACATAGATTTACTGTTTTTATTTCAATGTTGTATCTGTAAAACTCACCGAGTAGAACGTAAATACATTAGGATGGAAATTACTTTCTACTACGTCACAGACAGGTAACGTCTCAGAGACTGACTGACATTCAGTCTACATGCCTTTGATGGGAATCCATAATAAAAGTCGCAGGCTTAGTTATGGGGCTTCAAGCTATATTTGCTTCTCACGGACTGGTGGAGCCTTCTAACCCAATGTTTAACACCCTGTGGTAGGCGTATCCCTACGTCCTAATAAGTTTCATCAATCCTGAAAGAAAGGTTTTTTTTATGATAGTAAATCTTGGTTCACACCTTTGCTGAGAATTGAGATCAGAATCTGCTTCAGTGTCAAGCAATTCACACGATAGCAGACATGTATGTTGACTCATAATGCTTTGCAACACAAATATAAAACACCTGATTATCTACATATTTAATTTTCTAGCGGCTAAACTGATCTTTTATATTATTGTCACGATGGATGTTTCCTAGTTATTGTGTTGTGTAGTGAGACAAATCAACCCAAAACGAGAATAACGTGTTCGCTTTCCATTTTACAAGCTTTCCTCAATCATTTCACAACAGTAGACGCAGCTGTCTATGTTTATCTAGCTTTGTAGGAGCATGTACAAATTGGGACGGTCAATTTAGGCGACTAATTGAGTGGTTTGCTTTTAATTTGATCGGTTCTTCCATGCAGATTTTAAAGATAAGCATGTCAAAAGATAAACAATAAATAAAAAAAAGTTGTTTATACCAAATATCTCATTGTATTTGCACGCAGACAGATGTTGCGGCCGTATGCCCCTGTCCGATGCTTCTCGCCCAGCAGTTGACGCATGTAGAACTGGAGAGGATGTCGTACATTGGTCCTGAAGAGTTCGTCCAGGCGTACGCTAGAGACACCGCCCCCCACGGTCTCAAGGTCACTAAGAACACTTTCAACTTGGAGTATTACCTGGGGTGGTCGAGTCATCTGAGGAACCTCGTCACCTCAGAGGTGTACAAGGTGAGAGAGGACAGGGCAGGAGAATACAAAAAGAGGAAGGACACTATGGAGGGTATACAACAGAATACAAGGTGAAAGAGGACAATATAGAAGGTTAAAGAGTACAGGAGGATACAAGGTGAGAAGGACAGGTGGAACAAGTGAGGGAGGAAGGATAAAAGGTGAGAAGGAAATGCTAACGATAGAGAGGACAGAGAGATACAAGGTGAGAAAGGAAGGTGATAGTGAGGAGAGTGGTCGGTGAGGACAGAGGAGTATTACACGAATAGAGAGGACAGAATAGGATACAAGGTGAGAGAGGACAATGACTAATACAAGGATAAAGGTTAAAGAGGACAGAAGGTGAAATAGGTCAGGAGGACACAAAGTGTGAGGAAACAGGACAGGAGGCCACAAGGTGAAAGAGTACATGATAGAAGAACACAAGGTGAGAGAGGGCAGGACATGAAGATACAAGGAGAAAGCAATATAACAGGATACAAGGTGAAAAAGTACACGTTAGAAGACACAGAATAATGTCGTGTCTCTGTTTCAGCAAGAAGCGCCTACGAGACGAGTAGTGATGACGGAGTTTTGGATAAATGTCGCCACAGAATGCTTCAATATTGGAAACTTCAACTCTTTAATGGCCATCATCTTGGGCCTCGACGCGACCACATTGTCCGTCTCCAAGCTTCGAGTGAGTGCTTCATAGAGCTGTTATATCCATGATTTTGGTAGAAAACTCGTTCTGGAAGGCCTTTTATACTACCAAAATACTATTGAAGATTAGGATTCTGGTAAGAAATAAGGCCTTCCAGAACGGGCTTCCTAACCAAATAACTGTTTATACATTGTAAGTTGAGAGCATAGGCTTACAATTCTATTTTCATAGAAAGGCTGCCATATCTGACAACCATATACGTTACTATATCTACTGTCACATCATTATACATCCAGTCATGTGATCTACACAGTCACTTTTGATATATATGATCAATATTTAAAAAATAACCCCAATCATATTGTAAAATGTTATCAATATTGAGTCTAAGCAGAGTTAGCATTTTCTAAAAGTTAATTCCTGCCAAAATTCCATTATATCAACATATATTTTGCAAGTACCAAATTTAAAAAAACTTTTGGTAACAGTATGTTTAAAACGGATTTATTGAAAAATGTTACCATTAAAATTAATGAAAAAAAATTAATATGGATTTCAACAACATTCTTCAGAAGGCATTATTTTGTTGTTGGGGTAAAATTAAATTCAAGCTGTAAAAATCTTAATTTGTCTGTACCAGCTAAGGCAGATTCACGTTTCTAAGCTGCGGGCTCTCGAACAGCAGATGCACCCTTCTTGCAACTTCAGTAACTACCGGTCCATTCTGAAGGCAGCTTCAGTTCGTTCGGAGAGAAGAGGAATAACCCCCGAGAAGACTCGTGTTGTCATCCCTTACTTTTCCCTTCTTCTGCGAGACATCTACCTCGTCAGCGAAGAGTGCGCCAGCAGGTAAGCTACCTCATCAAAGTTAAGTGCGTTATCAGGTGAGCCAACTCTTTATGATAGCTATATTCTAACTATTACGATATTAGCAAGTTTATATTGTCAAGTCAAATAGTTGACCCCATTATAACGTCTGATCAAATTCGAATTATTCAAACGTTTACATTTTAGACTATAATTTTGGAATTACATTCCATAAAACTCGAACCTGGCACCTATTTGGTTTCAAAGATGCTTAGTTATATGACTGTAATGTTCAGACTAGCAAATGGACACATCAACTTGGAAAAGTTCTGGGAGCTGGCCAAACTAGTGACGCAGTTCCTGACTTGGAGACAAGTGGACTACCCTTTCGAGAGGAACTCACAAGTCATGAGTTACCTGCAGACCTGTCCTACCCCCACGGAAAACGGTAAGAGTGACCGACTCATACTCATAAGTACATAAACTCGGTTAATGATACCCTTGTTATAAAAATGTATCTTTTAGAGGTATTTTTTTGTAATTTTCATAAATAAATCTATATTCGAGTATATTTACATAAATACATATCTAATCAAGCCGTTCCCTTACGGGTAGCCAAGAAACTGTTTATATAGCTAAAAAAAGCCACAGCTACGCACTATTCATCCTCACTAACTTTCTCCACACTTCCCTATCCTTGCACACTCCCTTCGCTTCAACACGATCCATACACCGAGTCATACATGCTCTTTTATTATTAAAATTCTTAATGTTTCTCTTTTCCACACATCGTCTACAACATTTAACCATGTCATACATATCCTACTTCTTCCTTTGGATCCAAACACTATAACTTCACATATTTTCTTCATCACTCGATCCACACTCATCCTATCAACATGCCCAAACCAACGTCACGCGCTTCTTTCACATTTACCTATTGGATTCCCTTTCAAACTGCACTCCTTCAGCACATATTCATTACTGACTATGCACATAGGAGTTTTTCCACATACATTTCTTAGATATCTCATCCAAACGCATTTACCTTGCTCTTGTGTTTCTCCTGACAAAACCACGCTTCACACCCATAAAACAATGTTGGCGTAGACACACTTTTATATATTGCCATCTTTGCCTCTTTTGATACTACCTCATTTTTTGTTCTATTCCACATACATCCAACTACTCTCCAAGATGCATTCACCCATCTGTCGATTTCACCATCTATACTTATATTTTTACAGAATATACTGCCCAGATATACAAAATTGTTCAGTTACTCCAAGAGTTTTATATTTATACTATGTTGAAAATCATTTCCTGATCCGTCCTTATAAAAATGTATTGCCTTGGTTTTGGAAACATTTATACGAAGATCCATTATGTCTGTCACCACATACAAATGGTTTGGTGCATTTTTCAAGTCAAATTCACTATCAGATATTTATAAGGCATCATCTGCATATAACAGCACTCTAACATTCACTTTGTCCATTTGAACACTAACCACGTCCTCACAAAGCATCCCTCATACATGAAACCACGATTATATAAAACAACCATGAGACATAACGCAACTTTCTATAATATCCTTCTCAATGTCAAACCATTGCTCCATCAACCCTAACGCACGCTTTACTTCCATCATACACCGCCATAATTTCATTTATTAACCATGCATACACACCAACTATCTGAACATTCCCTAACACAATCCCATATCCCCGATCGTACGCTTTCTCCAGATCAATGAATACACAACACACTTTCTTCCTAATGGCCATACATTTCTCAATCACTTGTTGCAATGAAAATATCTGTTCCATGCAACTTCTACCTAGCATGAAACCACATAGCACGCCATAAATATTGTCCGCAGTTTTTTCGCGCACCCTCTCAATTGATAACTTTACCTGGGGTACTCAACAAACTAATTTCCTTATAATTCTTACATTCACTCTTACTGCCTTTGTCTTTGTGCAACGGAACAATGACAGCATTCTTCCAGTCATTTGGAACATTCGAAATCCCAACACACCGATTTAACAACTCACACAATCTGGCAAGTAGTCTCACGCCCCCTGAATTAAGCATTTCACTTGTGATCTCATCTACGTCCGCAGCTTTGACATTCTTTAACACTTTGGTAGCTTTGAACATCTCAGCCTTCACTCCTCATAACATTTTCCCTATTTTCTGCTATTTTATCTACGTTTTAGGCATACAATATTGCTAAAAAATACTCTCTATTGCTCTCTTATACTGTTTACATCACAGATCTTCTCACTACATTCATTCTGAATGCCGTAGACCTTTCCTTGGACTCCTTGTAACGTTATCTTTACCCACTCTCAGAACAGCTTCTTTTTTCCTTCAAAATCATTCTGCATTCTTTCTCCTTCTTTTAATCCATTTGCTATCTACTCTCCTTTACTACTTTCTTCGTATTCATCTGTTTCTCTTTGTATGTGTCCCACAATTTCTTACGTTCTGTTTAACTCTAAGCATACGCTATAACGTTCACATTTTCTCGCGTGAGCCCAGCATAAAGAATAATTTTTTTAGCACAGACTCTCACTACCTGTTTGCGTTATACGTTACTATATTAATTACGCTAATGGTTTAGGGATGAAGAAAGTTGTATGTATAGGAAATGTACCTGCATTTACGTGGAGGGAGAGTGGAAAACCATTTTAGAATAAACCACTCTCAGTACACTCGACAGAGATTCAAACCTCAATCTCCCCGTCTCCGCAATTTATTCTATTGCGAGAGTAGTGCCCTAGACCATGCGGCCACTGAAGCGGGTCAGAAGTGATTATTGTTTTGGAGGAATTTGACAATTTATATAATCAGATAATTACTTTCGAATCAGTCAAAGCAACGAACTTTATTTTATGTCACATAAAATGTCCATCTCGATGTAATGTTGTGTAAAAAAATTATGTTTAAGCTTGTTATACCTTTAAAACAATATTAATTTGCTCTTAATTTTAGAATTTAATTTGACGTTTTACGAGTCTGGATCTACTGAAACAGAAAATAAACCACCACATTCTTCAAAGTAAGATAGTTTATTTATAATCGAAGCATCATTTATTTTTCAAACTTGAGATGACATCTATAGGCTTACTGAAATCTTTAGCATCTTCTCCCAATTGAGACGTTTGACCAATAATAATTCTCTAGTAGAGTGGATCAAATTAATAACTATTTATATTTATTAATATTCTTTCACTAGTTCTTATTTTGTGTTACAGCTTCCCAACATGCACTTGACGTCTGTGACGTTTTTACTGGAACAATATGCAACTAGCACTGAAAGTAAGTTTAAACTAATAAATGATGGATTCTGTCTTTCAACAGGTCCGATGCCTTGTCCAAATTGAGTTTTCTAGCGTGTCCTATCAGCAGCTTCCTTTTTTATATCCTGAAACTTCATATTCCTTTTTGTTTGAGCTTATCCATCAGTTTCATTCGTAGTCTTACTGACCTCTTCTCTCTTTTTCCTTGCCTTCTATGACGTCACTCAAAAATACATTTAATCTCATAATGTGATCCATCCAGTTTACCTTTCTTAGTGGAATCACCTGCAGAATGGTATTTTTTCATTTACTATTCATATCACTTCTTGATTAGTCATTCAATCTGTCCACTTTATCATATTTATTCTCTTCCAACACCACCTCTCAAAGCTTCCCAAAATGTGTATTTAAATTAATATTTATTAACGACTTACTCTAATACCGGGATCTCAATAAACTTAACGTTTACGTAACGTTAATTTACGTAGCTATTATATACGTCTTTATTTTATAGAACCATCAAAGTTCATCGTGAGAGTTGTTCTGGAGAAAACTTTCGCGTTACGTTACGTTGTATTAAATGTTTCTACAAAATCAATATGTCCAATTTAACCAATTTTTAGTAACATTCTTGAAAGGTAATAAAATATTATAATATTAAATTGTAGTTCAACTCTTTAGGTCAGTTGGTAGTGTGTCTTCCTACTGAGCGATCCTGCGTCTGATTCCCAACATGGCCAAAAAATGTAACATCGATGAAATGTGAGCTTCCTCTTTCACAGTGATGAATTAATGGCCAGAATGCTGGGTATTGTGTCTGTTCTAGATTTAAGTTAGTTTATAATACGTATGCTGATTTAATCAGTTGGTTCAGAAAGTGCAAGTTGTGTATTCTGAATATAAAAAATGTGTACGTTTGTTATGTTAAATGACCTAGTACAATGAAAATGCTATGAAAAAATAACTAATAAAGTTGTCAGTAACCATTAAAACATTATATAAGGTAAGAACTATTAATGCAGCCAATTTTTGAATATTGCGTCTAATTTAATTTCTGTCCAACACTATAACGATTTTTAAAGTGCTAGAATAGTATATTTGAAATCCCTAAATCCAGAAACCAGGTGGATTTATAACGTTCCTGGGCGGAAATGTCCAGCAATAAGAGAGCAAACAGGGAAGGTGAAAATACAAATACAGAACATTACAATTTGTGCTGTGCCCCCCCCCCCCCTTATTAAATAATATAATTCGATTTACAAAGATCCGTTCTATGCTCCAATACCATTTATATTTCATTTCTCGGGTATTTAGCTCGTAATAATAAACCTAATTTTGTTGACTTAAAATAAAGGCCTTTTAACTTATTTTTTTATTTGCTATATGGCATTAGGAAATTGAAAGTGCATCACAGCCCATAAAAAATTACGCCACTTATCCATATCTTTATCTTGAGCTAGTTCTATTCAGTTCACCCTATTACATCCTATTTATTTCAGCGTTATTATAGTGTTATCCTCCCATGTCCATTTAGGTCTTCCCAATGATCTCCTCCCATTGGGTTTGCCAGTCAGTACTCTGAACAAGGTTCTAGATTTTCAGTCAATACTCTGAACAAGGTTCTAGATTCTCCCATTTGAGCTACATGTCCTACCCACTGCAAACTGAGTGGTTTTATTATCCTTACAACTTATTGTGATGAATACCGTATATGTATCTCATCAATATGTAATCTCTTCCCCTCCCAAGTATCTTTATTCCCCTTTGGATCAAATATCTTCCTAAGCAACTTGTTTTCAAACATTCTAGATATGTTTCCGTCATGTAAGGTAAGATACCAATTTTCACAATCACAGAGAACAACCGGTAATTTTGTGTTTTTGTGTAGATTTTGAGCCATACATTCCCTGACAACAGTTGAGATGTCAACAACTTACTGACCGAGTAGTATCATGCATTTTACTGACTATATTATTTTCTTAGCTTTTTAGAGTGAATATTGTCAACTTTTAAACCATGTTTTCAAACCTATATATTTCTAGGATAATTGAAAATAGTTTTGTGTTAATTCCAGTAAACAACAAACTCATGTACTGTTAAAAGGTTTTATCAATATTTAACCTAAAAACAACCTTTGATTGGTAATAACTCAGCTACCTAGAGAGACCTCTTAACAGAACACTTACACCTATATACTTGAAAAAATTTATGTTCTATGGAATGATGGTGTTAAGCATATTTTGACGTGAATGTTCATCGAATTTTTTGAAATATTTAAGGTGATCTTTCTGAAGTTACTGATTATATTAACACACGATTTATAAAATGACTTAAATCTAGAACAGACACAACATTCAATCCAAGGCCGTCAATTCATAACTGTGAAAGGAGGAAACCCATATTTCATCAATATAATTTTTTTGGTAATGCCAGGAATCGAACCCGGGACCCTAGTCAGTGGACATACACGCTACCAACTGAGCTAAGGTGTCGGATTATCGACGTGACCATCAACCGTGAGTTAAGTGTCTTATCATCGGTAATTAGTACCAGATGGCTAGTGGTTAATTTGAAAACACGTAAACTCTCGAGCGAAGATGTGCGTTGTGTTCGTCCTTGATATTTAAAATCACAAGGTTAGCTTCAATAATCTGAGATAAGGTTGAGGGCCATATTGCTAAATATATCTACCTAACGTAATATATAGTTAATAAGTAACTTAAACTTTGTATCTCAATTATTTTTTTTCATAACAGCTTAGAAAATCTCAAGTCCGTGGTAATATTTATTTTAAATCGATTTTGATTCTGAACAAGTAATATATGAGTTCAATCCTCACCGCGTAGAAGGATAATATTTCCACGCTTTGATTTTCCTTCTTTCTCCTCACTGTACAGTTTATTAAAATATTCCTCTTCAGGTTTATTATAGACTTATAATTTTTTACATCAAGTTATATCCATTCAATTAATTTGTTTATAAACTTTCAAATTATATTTGTAAATTGAAATTGTACATTACTTCACTATTCATTACCTTTTATTAAACCATTATTTTTATTATTATTTATTACTAGTAGCAGCACCACGTCTTACTACCCGTTCAGGTTATACGCCTATGTACTAATTACACTAATGTGTTAGGGATTAAATAAGTCTACTTGAAAAAGTGCACCCGTATTTGCGTGGAGGTAGCGTGGATAATCATTTAGGGAAAACCACCCTCAATTGACCCATCTGGGATAAAACCCTGATCTCCCCATTATCTGCAGTCTAATATATTGCGAGAGTAGCGCCTTATACCATGCGGCCACAGAAGGGGGTATAGCCTATTATTTTTGTAGATTTCTGATCTATTTAATTAAAATTGATTTTCTAACCTAATAAGTTT
Source organism: Timema cristinae (assembly GCA_039000515.1). NCBI lineage: Eukaryota > Metazoa > Arthropoda > Insecta > Phasmatodea > Timematidae > Timema > Timema cristinae. The sequence continues at coordinate 96,225,949 of JBCFYV010011172.1, forward strand.
TTAATTTACAAATATTACCTTGAAATACAAATATTATCTTATACTAACAATATAGTAAAATGTTATCAATATTGACCACAAAAAAGTTTGTATTCTCTAAAAAAATTCTTTCTATTGAAATATTACAATATTTACTGTGAAGGACCACTTGTTAACTAATAGAATATTAAGTGTCACATGTATAACTTTCATGTGTGTCAATTAGATTGTCCAAAAGTGTTGAAGTATAATTATTTGAAGTGGTCTATTTACTTCCATTAGAATTAACGCCCCTATCTCTGTAAAATATCTTAATATCTGTGTACGTGAAGCACACATTATATAAACGGGAGGTTAGAAGAAAACACATGTTCTTTATTTTGTGCATTAATCAACTGGTGAAAATATTTATAAGGTAAGTTCTTATAGATGATCGAGCAAAACATAAACTATTGGGTCTTTTTTTTAATAATATTGAGAGATATCTAATAATATGGCGAGTAAAAACGTATCCAAACTGATGTTTACTTTAATTGACCGCCTCCGTGGTATAGTGGTCAGAGTTCCTGGCTACAGATCCAGAAGTCCCGGGTTCAAACCCCGGATCTTTTAGATTTCCTGTGAATCAGTGGGTCTTGAGGAATGAGGAGCTACTTGAATGAAAAAATCGCGGACCCGGACTAGAAAACTTATAAATAACTTTGAAGATTTCCATTTAACCAAAAATAACGCGTGCTGTTTTCTTTCCCCTCAAAAACAAAAAAACTTTTGTTTGAAACTTTTTTTCTAAAATGTTTCCTGTTAGGGATATTCTGGTGTATCAACTTAAATTACTCACCCTTTATTTACATTCTTTATATATACATATGAAATAATATATGTACATATATGTAAATAACGTATTATATAACATGTATATATGTGTACATACATTCACATATATGCATATGTCGTATATATACCATGTATATGCATATAACATGTATACATGTACATATAAGTATATAACGTATATATATGTATGTATATAACATATATAAGTATATAGGTTGAGGCATTTAAGTTGAAATACCAGAATATCCCGAACACCAAGCATTTTGTAAAAAAAGGTTTCAAACAAAAATTTTTTTGTTTTTGAAGTGGAAAGAAAACGCATTAGCTATTTTTGGTTAAATGGAAATCTTCAAGGTTATTTCTAAGTTTTCTAGTCCGGGACCGTGATTTTTTCATTCAAGTAGCTCCTCATTCCTCCTCACGGGGTTGAGTGACCCCGTTCCAGACCCAATGTTTCACAGGAAATCTGGAAGTGCCGGGGTTTGAACCTGGGACCTCTGGATCTGTAGCCAGTAACTCTGACCCCCCCCCCTTTCTCTCTCTCTTTCTCTCTCTCTCTCTCTATATATATATATATATATAATATATTAAAAATAAATATTTAAAATAAATATTAAATATTTTGTTTTTTTTTCAGAAATGAATTTCTTACTGAAATATTGTGTGGTCGCCTTAATTCTAGCCCACGCATTGGCGATAGTAAGTTTGGAAGTAACAATACATATAAACTTTGAATTAATATATTGGTATTCAGTGTATAAATTACATTATTAAATAAATTTTGTTTTAAAAACCTTAAATAAAACAAGGATTGAATCAACATGTCGACTTTCATGTATCCCATTAACTAGAGCGTTTAAGATCACAATATCCAGCATATCCTAAGTATATTCAAATGACATTCCGAACTAGAATGTCCACACAATGTCCAGAGGACTAAAGGGCTCTAATATATTTAAATAATGTTGTCTAACTAGTGAAATCAATATTATATTGGAAATTAGTAAAATAATACAGTCGGGCGATGCTTGTTATTACTCGGTTAGTAAGTTGTTGGAGACTTGCCTGCTGTCAATAAATGTAAACCTCAGAATATACAAAGCTGTAATTTTACTGGATGCTCTCTATGGTTGCGAAAACTTGGCTTCTTACCTTAAATAATGAAAATAAATTTAGAGTAAATATTCTCAAGGAACGCTCAATACCAAACAGATATATTGAAAATCTTAAATAAGACTACGAAAAAGGATAGATATAATAAAAAGAAAGTAAGTTGAAGATAAAAAAATGAAGATGAAAAAATTGACGAAGACAACAGGGAATATTTATTCACTAAAAAAATGCTATTAATAAGTGGTTAATACTTGAAGAACCTTTAACATAACCAATTAGAAGAAATACTGGCAATAAGGAGTCAAAATAAGAATAATGGTTAAACATTAAACGTAAGGAGAAGTTAAAGTGGTAATAGTTAATACAAAGAATTGTCAGAATAATCCGAAAAATTTTGATGAACATTAATAGAATATTTATTATACTCCTCCTTACTAATTTAATATGAATATAATTAATATTAAATTTAGAGTGTTTGAAAACAGGGGGCTTAGGAAGACATTAGGTCCAAAAAGGGATGAAGATAATGGGAATGGAGGAGACTACATAATGATGAGCTGCATACCCTGTACTCATCACCAGACATTGTCAGGGTAATAAAATCGCGCAGATTACGGTGGACAGGCAATGCAGCGGAATGGGACTATCTACAGTAGTACCATGGCTTCTTTGGTGCTGACTGACAGCTCACAGCTGAAAGTTGACGGCTTTGAAAAGTTTCCAGACCAAATTATGTATCCCTACGCTGAACCAAATGATCTGCAAAAGACATGTGTTTAGCAGCTGTCACTTCTGACAGTCAAAATTTAGGTATATACCTAAATGTTGACTGTCAGAAGTCAGCTGTGAGATGTCAGTCAGCACCAAAGAAGCCATGGGGCTACTGTAGAACCACGTTCAAGTATTGAGTAGCAAACCCATTTTGAATGTTTGTAAAGTGTCATACTTAAATTTTAAGCTAAAACTATGTATTCAAACTAATAAAGCGATAGTTATTTTATTGTTTAAACACACATGTAAGAAAAACAAATATTGTCGTTGATACTGGGGGTAACGTAAATTACTCTGTCTGTCTGTCTGGGTTCAATCTCAACAAATAGTTATAAAAATTGGTCGTATAGCAAATAATATTTTGTATCCTTAAGTTTTTTATTTTATAAATGGTTCCCAGTCCCCCCAAAAATTTGATTATTCATTAAAATGTATTGCGAAGTTATACCTGAAACTGTGAAGTTGAAAAATGCCCTCGGAACCCAATGTCTAACTTAATTGTGAAAAAGATAAAGTATATAAGTGTATGTTTAAAATGCAAATCAATGCTGTGGAGGAGAAAATATTATAACGAGAGTGAAAGAGTAGTGTGTACATAGAATCGGAAGAGCTGATGTGTCACTATGAGGTAGACATATTAGTGAGGTTAAATAAGGATTATCAGCAACGGTGGCCACGTGGTCTAACGCACTACTCTCGCAGTAGACTATATTGTATATGACGGGAAGATCTAGGTTTGAATCTCGGTTAGGTGTACTGAGTTTTCCAAAGTGGTTTTGCACTCTCTTTCCACGAAAATGCGGGCTTACTTTCTCCAAATTAACCTTCCTAATCCCTTAAACCATTAGCTTAATTAGTACATAATTATATAACCCAAACAGATAGTAAGACGTGGTGCTAAACTAAATTAAACTCTATATTTGTACTGAAGAAATATTTGATTTATTTTGTAAAAATAAAAATTTGTTTTAAACAAATTAAAAAACATTAGCCTTTTCTTGCATTCTCTAACTTCCCACTAAGGTGCGATAGAAGGGAGCACGAGTAATTTTACAGTTTTTATAGCATTACACTTTTTTGATCAAAATAAACCAAATATTTATCCAGTAGCAACATAGAGTTTAGTTTTCTGCACATGCTAATATCAACCGATCTTGAATATATGTCAAGAGTGTCCTGGAATTTGGTCATAACTTTTTCTCTTTATTTCAAATGTTTTGACAACATTCCAGGACACCCTTGAAAGATATTTAAGATCTGTTGATATTAGCATGCGCAGAAAACTAAACTCTATGTTGCTACTGGAGAATAATTTGATTTATTTTTGCCAACAAATTTATATTCTATAAAAACTGGAACATTACTCGCGCTCCCTTCTGCCGCACCTTAAAGACATGCTTGTTTCCAGAAAAAGTCGTTTGCTACTTCGAGAGTTGGGCGGTTTACAGGACGGGTGACGGTGCGTTCAACATTGAGGACATTGACGCCAGCCTGTGTACCCATTTGCTGTACTCTTTCGTCAACCTCGGCGACGACGGTAGCGTCTCACCCGGAGATTCTTACGCTGACCTATCGGATGGACTAGGTTTGTGGTGAATATTTCATTTATGAACGTTACAAAACCTAGAAATTGTCATCATGCATCCGGCCTGTGTCTAGGGCAGTTTAGTAAAATGCCTTTATCTTTCTCTTTACTTCCACCCTTCTTCCACCCTTACTCTCATCCATTCTTCTCTTCTCAGTCACAGCTCATCTGCTTCTTCCATCTCACCAAGAAAAAAATGATAGTTTTTATGAGTAGAGAGTCAAATTTCCCTTACAATTGAGTTTTTTTATTTCTTGGTTGCTTGTTCATTATAAAGAATAAATACATTATGTGCCAAATCCTCTTTCCTGTTTTCAATCCTTATAGATTCTTTTCAGTGGTAGTAATCATTGATTTCCAGAGGACAGTATCACCCACAATCTCTTATGTTGATTTATTAATATTATTTTACTTTTAACAGATAAATTAATACAGAGTACTGTACCGTACATAAAGTTATGACTGTTGTTCCTCTTGATCACTTATCCCAGATCTTCCGTTAAGTGGGGAAAAATTGACGCGTAGAGTTTTTGCATATTTGTAAAGTTTTAAAAATCGATATTTTGGCTTAACAGCTCATATTATCACAGGCATGATGTCGACCTTTGTTGTAGATAATTGTGCGATGAATATTATTTGTTTAAGACATATTTTGGTAAAATGCGCTGTTTTATAAACAAAACAAAAAAGGAGTTTTCAATGACTTTACCTACGTCCCCGCGCCTTTCCAGGGGGTGATGATATCAGTTTTGTCACGATGGTTTTTAAACAAGGTCATAGTAGAGATTAGAGACAGTCTGTGCCAAATTTCGAGCTGGTATCCAAATACGAATTATCAAACGACTAACAGAGGGCACTATTTACAGTTTTATCAATAACTGTAATTTATAAAGCCTTGTCCACCTCCACCCCCCACCCCCCTTGGATACATTTCTGCAGACTACCACGGGCCTCTTTAAAATAAACAGATTTTATTTGAAAAAAAAAATTAGATAAAATCAATAATGAGTTTAAAATACACAGAACCAATAATACGTATTTGTAACAGTGTATATTATTTCAGTGTGCTCTAAATGCGCTGTTCTTTTTTTCACCATTATGTTTCCATAACAATTTATAATACTAGTTTCAATTGTTTTACGAGCTATAAGTATAATTTGGACATAGGGGAGAGAAAGTCTGTGCAGTGCAACGTTATATTCATTATCTGTGTGCACACATTCCTTTCTTTGGCTGGCCCAAGTGATTCACCCTTTGTCTCTCTTCTTGCTTGTGAAGATGGTTACAACAAGGTCAACAACCTGAAGAACCAAGGGACAGGCATAAAAATCATGGCGGCTCTTGGTGGAGGAAGCGCAGGTTCGGCGACTTTCTCCACCGTGGTCAACGACGCGTCCAAGAGGAGCGCCTTCGTCGACAACGCCGTCAATTTCCTGTCGAACTATGGCTTCGACGGTATGGACATTGACTGGGAGTACCCCGCCTCCGGAGACGGCTCTAGGTCGTCAGATAAGGTGTGTCGAGGTTACTTTGGTGAATATCAAAAGGAGGGAAAGTCACATTACATACATTTCATGGACGACTTTTTTTATATCTCAAACTACATAAAGGCCCTAGCAAATGTTTATTTATTTTTAAATTAATTTAAATATGACAAAACCGTGTTTCTGTGACAGTGTGTATTATTTAGTTACACAAATTTTACGAGTTTTTAGTAAATGTTTCTAGTTTATTATCAAAGAGAGAGAAAGTCTGTAAGCTGCACCTTGCCATTTATTATTTATTTTAGGAGGCATTTGTGGAGACGCTGAAGGAACTCCGCAGCAAGTTCGATAAGCACGGTTACCTGCTCTCTGTCGCCGTCGGGGCCGGGAACAGTTTTATCGGATCGTCGTACGATGTCGTGGGCATTTCACAGTAAGTCGTAGTTTCTCCCTTGTTCAGGGACCAACAATGGGTCGAGTTACACTTTCACTATTGTCAGATTCAGTTAGGAAGGAGATGTTACAAATATTATTTAATTTATGTTCAGAAGCTGTGATTTCTCACATAATTTATTACATTAGTGACTCAAACGTTCCATCCAATCAACCCCATTACTCCCTATCTCTTCTAAAAATGTTTTGTGATGGGTACGGGGTATGTAGCTCATCATTATGTAACCTTCTTACACACACACATATATATACATATACTACATATACACTTGTATATATCTATATATATTTAGGCTATAACATGTGGGACCCATCTCAGTGGTGGACAGGATACATAAAAACAATGATAAAAGTTCATATGAATAAGTGTCCCATTTGACTTTGTTTCCGAGCTATGGTCATGTTTGTACTCCAGTAATATGGAACTGCTTAACACTATAGGAAGTGTTCAAAATGGACACCTTCGATCTAAATACAAGCCTGAAAAAATACATCGCATTGCATTATTTTTAGTTGTTAATTTATTGTTAAGTGGTTAAAGGCGTTTCATTGGCAATGTAATTTTTTATCTTACATTTGTAAATCGCGTGTTTGATTTAGTTGTGTGCATCCATTACAATTCTTAGTTCATATTTTTAGGTCATTGTTTGAAAATTTGAAGTGATTTATACAATTTTTAGGTCATCAACATCCGGGGATTGCTTATCACACTTATTTTCCCCCGCAGGTCCGTCGATTTCATCAACGTGATGACTTACGACTTCCACAGCGGTTGGGAGTCCTACACTGGTGAGAATGCGCCCCTGTACGCGAGGTCTTCAGATTCTTATGATGAGAGCGTGGTATGGTTTCAGTTAACTCTTAGCACAAACATACGTGGCAGCTGCCTTTTCATCCTGGCAAATCTCGTTATGAAAAGCAAACAGTATCGTGTATTGAAGGCTACGTACTGACAGCTTGCAGGCTGAGTTTTTGTGCCTGCTTTGGATTATATCAGAAGGGCATAAGTTTGGTGCATCAAAAGCGCACCATTGCTTGTAGTTTCTGAGACCACTATGAAAATATCTAACCGAACCTAATTATTGTAAAGGGTTGTTTACAATACAAATATGCAATGTTTCCACGTAATACAGTTGTTGATTTTCCTGTGCGCTTTAAATACAAGGTCTATGTGCGCTTTTGATCCATATCTTCGTTGGATTTTGAAATGAGGTTTCTACTCTTGTGCTCTTTCTAACCTCTTGTGCTCTTTCTAACTCTTCGTGTCGTGAAGTGTTGCCAGGGTGAGCAGAGCTGGTTAAAACTATACATCTGAAAATATGTTATTTTCCATTCGACCAATTATGCCTGGTAGGGTCTTCTCTACATACCTCACATGGAAATGTATTTAAGCTACTACCTAACCAATTATATTGTTTGATTGAGTGAGAAAAATTCACAGGTATAGTAAAAACTAACTCTTCCTATACTATCAATAATTCCATATCACCAGTGGCGTGTCATGTAGTGTTGCCAGAGTAATAAGAGTTTGTTTAAACGTTAGCTGTGATATGTTCTCATCACTCAGTAAGACACTAATTGGACGGATATCAAAGGGAATATACTCCAATGTGAGGCGGGAATAGCAGATTCTTTGTATGGTTGGTCAAACAAGGAGCGAGTAAGTTAAAACATGCCACATACACATATTTGACCAGTTGTGAGTTACTTTAGAAACGCTCTAAGAAACGACACTGGTCTAGGATGTACTCGGGATCAATTTATTTGACACACCTAGCTACACAAGCTGTGAAAAAGAGAAACAGGATTAGGAATAGAGTTGTCTGGACAATATTTTGGGTACAGGGAGTATATGAGATAGTGGAGGTAGCAAGGGTGAGATGGTATGACTATTTAATGAAGAGGTTGAAGTAGATGATATGGTAGAGGAAACAAGGATGAGATGGTACGGCCATGTAATGAGGATGTTGAAGTAAATTAAATAGTAGAGGAAGCAAGGGTGAGATGGTATGAACATGTGGTGAGAATAGAAAAGGAAAGAATACCAAGAATAATGATAGAAATGGAGGATATAGGAAAAATACCACAATAGAGACCAAGAAACATATTATAAGAGCAGGTAACAGCAAGTGTGCGAGTGAGATGATAAGAATGGAAACAAATAAAGAAGGAAGAATGGCGAAAAGACAGAGGGAGATTAAGGCGTTTTACTAAACTGAGCTGGTGAGCTGGCCACAGACTGGATATAGTGTTGTTGATGATGATGATGACATGAGCGACACGTATTGGAGGGAAGTTGATCACACTGACTAAGCTGATGTTTCAGGACTCGTGTATCCAAGGTTGGTTGTCTGCTGGGGCTCCAGCGGAGAAGATCATCATGGGTATGGGACTGTTCGGCATCTCCTACAACCTTGTGAACGCTGACGACCGTTGGATAGGGTCACCCGCTAACGGACCTGGGGCCGCCGGGATCTACACGGAGGGAGAAGGGTCTCTGGGATACATGGAGGTTAGCTTACTGGCATACAACCACTAGATTGAGCTCAACACTGATATATACTTCAGGAAGGGTCTTTTAGAAAATACAAACATTTTATTTGTGATCAACATTGATAACATTTTACTACTATCATTGGTGTTATTTTATAGGTCTTGATAATATCTATCAAAAGTGACAGCTGCAGATCACATGAATTGATGTATGAATACGTGAAAGTAGATCCAGTACATTTTTTTTTAGCTTCTATTGAAATTGGATTATAGCTTTTTTTTGTATCTAACGTTTACTTTATGTAACGAGGTATATATCAGAGCATAGATTTAAAACTAGTTTTTTAATCACCGCATCTTACTTCCTGTTCAGGTTATACACGTGTATGATAATTACTATAATGGATCATAGATGAGGGAGGAAGCATTCTAGAGGTAATATACCCGAATTTGCGTGGCAGGAGTGGGGTAAACCATTTAGGAATACCCCCTCTCAGAAGACCCGGCTGAAATCGATCCCCGATTTACCCGTCATCAGCAGGTTAGTCTAAGAAAAGAGTGGGCACCTTAGACCATTCAGCCACTAAAGCGGGTCACCCTGGTATATACAAACGAATACTATACTAGTCTAATAAGGTAGAGCTGTGGAGGGTAGAATTAGAGGATAACTGCGCCTGTATTTGCGTGGGAAACCATTTAGGGGAAAAAATACCCTCATTGTGTATCCGGAATATAACCAAATTTCAAACCTTCACGTCACCGGCATATCAGACTAAACTATCTTGACATTTAGATCCCATGCCCACAGACGCGGGCTACAAACGAAATTAACTCAACAAAAACACCCTGGGCGTTAATTTTATCGCCTATGAAAGGGGAAGCCCTAATTTGACCAATTATGAATCATTATTCCATATCTGGAGTCGAGCTTGAAGCCTCAAGTTCAATAGGTAAACCCGCTACCGATAGATATACTAGAGACCAGTTTTATAGCCGGACTTGGCACGCCTCAAGTGCGGTGCGAAGAAACTGGCCCCAAGATGTGTCGGACTGGAACGATATCACTGTACACTTTACCCTGAAATGTACTACTTTGATGAATTAAACTATTGTGTGGCTTTATAAGTTGCACCATAGTGTTATATTTCAAGGTAAGATTAATACCTGTCAGGCTAAACAAAATGTAAGTGGACACAACGAAATACTGATACGTTTTATTATGCTTTGGCTTTCTTTTCTGTTTGTTTGGAAGAAGGTATAGGAAAAACGGATAGAAACATATAAAAGGAACAAAAACAAGATTGCTTTTACAATGAAAAGAAAAATACAGCAGGTACAGACTTTATATTGCTGCCATTGGACAAAGAGGTGATGGCTGCCTCTTGAAGAAAATAGTTCTTTACCACCCATTCACCCGAACTAGGTTTCATTCTATCGGAACTCATCAGGGAGGAAGAGTGAAACGCACAACGCAACTTCCTAAAAGAGGAAACACGTGGACAAAGACGACAATCTTATCTCGTCTGGGTTGTGGATAGTTTCTGTCTCTGTAGAAGTGTTTGAAAGGCACATTTCAAAGTGACATGTCGTTTTGTTTTTCAGATCTGCCAGTACCAGCAAGATGGCGCTGATCACTGGCACATCGAGTGGGACGACGAGTCCAAGGTCCCTTACGGCAGCGACGGGACACTCTGGGTCGGATACGACAGCCCAGATTCACTCTGGATAAAGGTGAACGGGAGGTTCTTTTTAACACCGTGTCTTCGATCTTACTACCCGTTCGGGTTGTAATCATATATACTAATTATGTTTATGTGTTCGGAATAAGTAAGATTGAATTTAGAGGAAGTGCACTTATATTTCTGTGGAGAGAAAGAGTTGAAAACCACTTAGGAAAAACTACCCTTAGTACACATAACCGGTCACTGGTAAGCCAGCCTCTACCGAGAGGAACGCCTTAGATCTAGTGGTGATGTGGACTAGTCGTGTGGGGCACGAAGGAACTTTTAGATGGTACAAACATATTTTTTGCCGTCAACATTGTTAGCATATTACTATATTTTTTATTTTATTAGCTCTGCGTCTTACTACCCATTCGGTCTATACGCTGATGTAATAATTACGTCAATAGTTTTAAAGGCTATAAAGATTATACTAAATGAAGTGGACCCAGATTTGGGTGGATGCAGAGTAGAAAACCATTTTGGAAAACCCACCCTCAGTAAACCAGACCGAGATTCGAACTTGGATCTCCCCATCATCTGCACACTAGCTTACTGTGAGAGTAGCGTGTTAGAATATGCGTCCACTGAAGTGGGTTACTATATTATTAGTTTTATTGTATATATATTAGAGATATCTATAAAAAAAAATAACAGCTTAAATGAATTGTAAAATTAAAGTAGTTTTAGAAACTTTTGTAGATTTCAGATAAGGTCCTTCATACCACGATCCTTCTATACAACATTTTAAAAAACATCCTAAAAATTGTTAAGTAAGGAGCGACACACTGTATAAGATAAGATTTGAAAAGAGAAGTTGTGATTTATTTATTTATTTACAAGAAAAAAGAATAATTAAATAATGTAATTTGATTTTTCAGGCTAAAAAATTTTTGGAAATAGAATACTAGACAAAGTTAAAAAACAACATTAAACAGATTTTAAAAACAATAGCAAAATACATGCAGTTATAAAATTAAGATTTTTGTTTGTCAGATATAATTTATGAAATATATAATATCAGTTAATCTAAAGAATGAGAATAACGAAACTGATAATAAATATGATTTTATTGACTCACATAGAGTATTTAGAACAGCATTGATTAAAAAAAATTAATTTAAATTTTAAAAAAAATAGTACTTTAACAATACAATTAAAAGAAAATATTATGAATTACAATAAGAGTGAATTTGTAGATTGAAAAGAGTTCTCTACGTAATGTAAAATAAAATTAAATGGAGTCAATTAATATGCAGTGAGATATTTTTAGAAATTAATAATAAATTATGTTTTTTCAACTGTGTATAAACCCCAAAATTGTTTAACATTTTTTAAAAATTTCATTTAACAGTATTAAATATTTATTCTTTTTCTTATAACGCTGAGACACAATAAATCATAACTTCTCTTTTAGAGTCTTAGCTTATCTTCTATACAGCACCTAAACATAAATAGTTTGTTTTCAAGTTTATTTCTAAGTTCCATATGATGTTCCCTTGTTCACAGGCGCAGTACGTCAGCGACAAGGGCCTAGGTGGAGCCATGGTGTGGAGTATAGACATGGACGATGCCAGGGGAACATGTGGAACCAAGTACCACCTCCTTAAAAACATCAACACAGTGTTGAGATCTTGAAAGGGACCAAAGTTGGCGGTGGTGCAAACTAGTCGATAGAAAGGTCATTCATGAACCCACGTGATCATCAGCCCATATAGATCATCCACAGTTTTAAAGATAAACTTTATTCACAAATTATATAAATTCTTATGTATCACTATCTTATTTTTAACACTGTTGTATATAAATTGAGAATAAATAAATTTGAACCAAGATTTTTCAAATATAATAATAGGGCTGAGTATAATTATTATTTCCCGCATATTTCAACAATATAAAGAAATAAAGCTTGGGATTGGTGCAAAATAACATATTTATTATTTAATCACCGGATTGCCAATCAGCTTGATCTTAGATGAAGAAATTTTAAGTTGTAAGTAAAGCCAACATAAAAAACTGTAAAAAGGAATTTATTTGGGAAAAATTTGTTGTGAAATCACCTAGATGTATGCATAAGTTTGGTTATGATGTACAGTACATTTTATATAATGGTTCTGGTAGCTAGGCTGCCTAACATGCATCTTTTTATAGATACATTGTAACTATGGGCATATTCCTAAACAATATTTTTAACTATTTTGTAATAATATAAATAAATATACATACATAATAAATGTACTCAGTATACATTTCAATTTAAACTGTATTTTTATATGATTAAGGAAAAGTTCATTTCTTTCCTGTAGCTGCTTTGAATCTTAAAAAAGCTCTATGGTTTAACTGTATAGTTGAAATACTTCATTTTAAGGTAGGATAGTTTACACTACTATCATTACAAACAAATAACACTCAAAATAAAATACAGGGTGATCGTTATTGGTCGTGAAACCGCCGGGAGATGAATCCTTATAAAAAAATACGTAGGAAATATATGGACGATTTTCCCCCGAAAGTAATTACTGAGAGAGTTAGAGAGTTATAAAAACTTGAAAATCGCGTTTAAAATGTTTTTATGTAAAATTATTATAAAATTTTTAAGCTAAAATAACAAATCCCTGGATTGTGTTTTGTTGAACTAAGATGTAAAAACCTATGAAAATTTGGTTGGTATTGTCATCCCTCTTCACTGATTAAATAGGGGTTGCCACTTTTTAATTTAATTTTGTAACACTGAGCTATAATTGATTTATAATGACGAGTTATTAATTAGAATGTTTAAATTAACAAAAAAGGTCATCTTGTTGGAACTCTCTCAGGTTTGCCGTTTCCAAGAAAATCCACATGTCTAGTTTCAATACGGGGTTTTTAATGCCTTGGAGTTAGGCAGCCAGTTTCAAAGCGATGTAAGACAATTTCCCTGCAGCTATGTATATAAAAAAACTACATTTTTAGTCAATAAAGAAATGTAAAGACTAAGTCAGTTATTAAAGCTTATAATGTTTTATTTCCCATGAGGATCGGAGAATCAAACATTTTATGAGGGAGGATTGGCTGGCTAGCTTGACCAGAGAGTGGATGAACAATCGCCTAAATTTTAAATATTGCAACTGAAAATGAGGTTTAAGAGATTAATTAGAGATCGACTTACATCTGATTTCTGGTAAAGGCACTAATAATTGTTTATGTAACTGGTACTAAATTATGAAATAATAATAACAATAATAACGATATTGTCATTATCTTTAAACATTGCAAGTATTTTGAAAGGTTCTTATTATTAGTTTAAATGTTATTCATGGAGTAAATTTAATGCTGGTTCTTTGAAAGTTTACTTTAATTAATTTAATATATTTCTCACGTTAAATATTCCAGTGACAGCAAAATTTCAATAAATACTTCATAAGAAAGAGGGCATTTGTGTTTACTCTCTTGAAGATAAAATATATAATTTGTTATTAATAAAGTCGGCCTCAGTAGTTTTGGGGTAAAGTGTCTCAGAATCCGATGTTCGTGGTCTCAGATCCAGCTGAGGTCTACGAATTTTACTTGAGCGATACAAATCCGTAGCACAGCTTTCTTCAGAGGGGAAGTAAAGTCACCGGTCCCATGTCGATTTTGGCATGTAAAAGAATCCTGTAAGTTATATGAAAATACCTTTCCAGGAAAAAAAATGGTAGACCCTTTTGCTCTCGTTCATATATATACTCGTGTGCTGATATAATCAAAGTAAATAAATAATAATTATCAATAAATACTTCATCCTCAGATGAAACTTTACCTGTTATATGCACAGTAATATTTTGAGAAACTTTGAGATAAAAAATAAGTTTTGTTTCATTTCAATATTTAAAAAAAAATGGGGAGAATAAATTAATTGTCTCTTTAAATTAGAAAAAATAATCTTTAAATTAGAAAACATAATAAGGATTTCGTACCAAATGAATCACACGAGTAGAAATGTAATAGTTGAATGCATTATCTAAGTCATATAATAATAACAGCCTTTATTTATCTGGCGAAGTTAAGGTGTTAGCCTTCTCTTCCACTAACTAGTGTTGAATACAACATGCACTATTACATTTATTGAAATACAATTTAATAATAAATATTCAAATAAGTAGAAAAACATTCGCACGCTCATTCATACACCATTTAAAGCTCAAGTAGTTTCAAGAACTCAGTTTAGCTTATTAGTCAAGATAAATTGTTTAACCGGGCCGCTTGAAGGGTAGTCTAGATGTTAGATGACGAGTAGAGTTATGTAGTTTGTTCTAAGCCTGTAATGCCAGGACAGTAAAAGAACGAGAATATGTTTGAGATCTATGTATGCGAATAGACATCTGTAGAGTGGATTCTGATCTAGTAGCTCGGAAATAGGAACAGTGAGGATAGGTATTGAGGCTGAGATGTTGATAAGATTTTGTGAAGCAATACTAATAAATGTAGCCTTCGCCTTTGATTTATTCTTAACAACCCAGTTTATTAAAATACTTAGAAATATGGTCATGCCGTTTTAAGCTAAATATGTATCGAACACATGTGTTTTGTAGTTGTTCTGCTAGATCATCTCTTAAGTCATTGAATACTACGTGACAGTAGTCAAAGTGTGGCATTATTAAGCTCTGGACAAGGATAATTCGTACATTTTCTGGGAGAAAATTCCTTAGTCTTCTCAGTGAATGTAATCAGGCATACACTTTCTTGCAAATCGAAGTTACCTGATCTGTCCAATTAGGATTTTCATCAACAATCCCACCAAGGTTTTTAGTAATTGTTGTCAGTTGTACTGTGGCTACTCCTAATCGTAAGTCAGTCAGCAGGGAACGGTCCACATTCAGTAGTAATCTGCTTGTTCCTATAAGAATGCCTTGAGTTTTATCAGGGTTCAATTTAAGTCCATTTTTTCAGACCAAACATTAATTGCAATTAGGTCAATATTTATTCGTTGTATGGTTGTATTTATTGAAGAATGGTCAGTGGAAATATATATTTGAAGGTCATCTGCATACATGTGTATTTACAGTATGACATTGAAGAAGTGATATCGTTCACATATAGAGAAAAAATCAATGGCTCTAAAACTGAGTCCTATTGAACACCAGCCTCAACTGGGCCCATATTGAGAACGTGTTGCCTATTATAACACTTTGCTGGCGACCATGCAAATATGATTCATCCACTGTATACTGTCTGGAGAGAAGTCAAATAAAACATGCAATTTTGCTAATAGATTATTAAAGTCCACAGTATTAAAACCTTTTGAAAATCTAATATTATAAGAAGTGTTAACTTGCGCTTATCCATGGCTAGTTGTTGTCGTCTGTGACATTTATCAACGCGGTACATGTACTATGATGTGATCTGAATCCTTGATTGATAGGCAGTTAACAAATTGTGTTTGTTAATGTGTCGGTAAATTTGTTGATGCACTAGAAATTCTAGTGCCTTAGAAAGTGACGGAAGTATACTTATAGGTCTAAAGTCATGTAAATCTTTGCTAGTCCTTTTTTAGGTACTGACGTAATAAGTGCGAGTTTCCAAAGTGCGGAATACTCTCCGGTCATGAGTGAGAAGTTGAATAAGTCAGTTATTGTTGATATAACATTTCTTAAAATTGTTTGTATTAATAATATTGAGATTTTGTCTATACCCTGTGCTTTCGATTTTATTCTCATTAGTGATTTGTACACCTCATGATGAGTCAAATGGGAAAAGTAAAAGTGACTGTCATCATTATAGTCACTATTACTTCTGCATTGGAGGCATAAATGTCTTTTATAGTTTGTATTCTAGCTATCTTGTTAGTTAAATTAGGAATGTGAAGAAACTCTTCATTTACTTTATTGGGACTAATGTGCATATGAGTGTTTTGGGTATTGTATGTCCCACTCCCATCCTCCGCAGTTCACTCCGTAGTTTTTTGGGTGCTCGGATAGTATTAGAGAGTGAATGGGAAAAGTCCATTTTAGCTTTTCCTAATGGCCTGTGTACATTTATTACGCAGACGTTTATGCTCCTCAACATTTATGTTGCCTGCAAATGGCTTGATTTTCGATTCTAGTTTAAATTTCGCACATGCTTGGTCACGTCTCCTCACCAACAACCTAATGTCTTTAGTCATCCAAGGCACAGGTGGTCTACTAACAGGCCGAGTTTTTACTTGTGCGTGTTTATCGTACATTCAAGGATCATATCATTAAAAAGATATAACCTATCATCAACGTTTAACCTATTGTTGACCAGGTACCAGGGCATGGATTGAGCGTCAGCATTCAGTTTGTCTGTATCAATGCATTTAATGTCCCGATATGTGATTACCTTAGGTGCAATTTTAGCCACACGCATTGAGTAGGACAGGTAAACAAGATCATGAGGCGAAATTCCGGGGACCGCGACTTGTCCAGAGGAGATCACTTTAATAGAGTTTGAAGTATATATATGATCAATCCATGTATGCGAGGTTTCATTTGTTGCTACTAAGTAAGTCCACGTTAAAATCACCCATTACAATTATATCTTCATATTTGTGCATGTGCTCAGTCAAGGCAATCTCAAAGGCAGTAAATTGACCAACTCGAGGTGGCCGGTACACTACAGATAACATAAGCCTTTGTTGTGAATTGTTTATTTCAACAATAATATATTCAGGTTGCGCTGAGTACGGACTAAGTGATGCAGATAGTACTTTATATTTAATATAATCTCTGATGTACTGTACATACACACACCTCCACCACTCTGGTAAAGACTGCACTTGCGTGGGCCACCTGCAGAGATAGCAGCTGGCTTTCAAGTACATTTCGAAGCATCATAACTGTTGAGGGAGTTTTAGAGGAAGGGGGGGAAGGGAGCGACTGGTCAAGGTCACCAACAGACATGGTACATAGCTCACTAAAACATATTGTAGTTGGGCTATCACACCCCTGTAAAATATTATCCGCATACATACAAAAATATAAAAATAATTAAGTTTACCATCATCCGAGATCTTGAGACTTAAATTGAGCTTGTTAGCACACATACACATCCCCATACACGCATTTTAGAACTTAGTAAATTAATAACAATAATCAACACACACATAATGTATCAAATATCACACTAAAAACAAATGAAGCCACGAGAAAAATAAAAAAACATTACGAAATTGATTTTTGAACTTAGTAAATTAATAATAAAGAGTAAAACACAAAACAATGAATCAAGTACCACACTAAAAACAAATAAAAATTACGAAAGTTACGGAATTAAGACAGGATTAAAAATAAAATAAAAAAGAGAAGTAATAAATTGTATTTCCAGATGATTCACTGCGCCTTGGGTAGTTCTTCCATTCAGTTTATGTGCAACTTGCGCGTTCAAGTTTTGACAACAATGCGTCCATCTAAAGTCCATACGTTTTTAAAACAAAATTTCTTATAGCAGCTTGTAGTAAGATCATACGCCCAGCAGTTAGGTCTTCCCTTACAGTTATTCCTGACCCAGCAAGCGTCGTTTCACATGGAAGACCTCACTTCATTTCCTGTATGAAACAAACTTCACAATGATAGGCCTGGGTTTGCTTGCTGAAATTTTGCCTACTCGGTGACTATGGTCGATGTCATCAACAGTCACATGCGGTAGATTGAGTTTATTCTTAATCACATCCAGCACCAAAGAGTCCGTGTTCTCCGAGGTGTTTTCAGCAATACCAAAAACATCTCAGGTTGGATCGTCTTTGGTATTGTTCCAATTCGTCTTTCGAAAGGACAAGTTCACGCTTTAGCTGATTATGATCAGCATCTCGTTTCTTTATTTATTCTCTCAGTTTCTTGATTTCATCCATGTTAAAATCAAGTAGATCTTTCAGTTCTTTCAATACTGCACGGGTCATCAATTCAGGATAGCAACCACTAGATTATTTAATACATCCTTCGATTGTAGCGCTTCCTTGACCCGCTCTTGCACTAAGCTAGAAAGTTTAATGCTGTCAAAGCTTGTCTTCTTGGCCATGTTGTATCGGCGAACAAAACAAAACGTATTCAATTTGTTCTCCAGTGGTAAACAAAGATGCATTCACAAACAGAAAAAAAAAGAGAAAAAAAAACATTCTAGAATTAATTATATTAGACTTTAAATGTGTTTAGGGTATTAAACTGCACTCAGCACCTGCTTTATTAAAGATTAAAAGCACGAGCGAAAGGTGACCGGTTACTCACAATCCGCCATCTTGTACTTACTTAATCAAATGCATTGCACCAAACGTAGATTTTCGAATTGTTGAAAAAAAGTAATTCACTGTTTCTTTTACGGTACTATTTGTGTCCAATTTGAGAACATTATTGAGGAAGAGGGGGAAGGGTTCCCTTTGTATTCCCCCTTCTCCCCCACCCATAAACGACGACAGTGAGCAACGTTAAATTTATATTCGAAGGTTCGCTTTTTGAAATTAACATAATATGTTTGTTTAGTATGAATATACCTACTAAGAGCTGTGCTTTATTCTTTGGGTAATAAATTATATTCAATAGCACTAGGTGTCAGCACCCCTAATGGCTTTAAACTCGCTAATCCCGCGCTTTTTCTTAGCATAACGGGAAAACTGTAATCAAGCATCTTTTTAGCTCTCAGGACACACAGCCATGAAACTCTCTCGTGTGAAATATTAATAAGTGCTCAAGAATCAAGATTGGGGCGCCCCAGCTATCATCTCTTCACTCCAGGTACTCTCAATCATGATTCGCAAAGGTGGGCTCTTTGTTTCTCTGTGTTTGATAACTTAAAATGTATTATTATTATTATTATTATTATTATTATTATTTAGCACCGCGTCTTACTACCCGTTCGGGTTATACGCTTTAAGTACTAATTACGCTAGGGGATTAGGAATTTGGAAAGGTTGAATTAGAGGAAGTGAACCCGAATTTGCGTGGAGGGAAAGTGGAAAACCATTTAGGAAAAACCACCCCCAGCTCACCCGACCGAGATTCGAACTTCGAATCTCCCCGTCCTCAGCAGTCGGGCTCAACACGACTAACGCGTTAGCCAACTACTCCACCGAGGCGGTGATAATTTAAAGCTTGCGTGAAAAATCTCGTATATTAACAGCGCACAATGTTATTTCCAACTTTTAAATTAGCATGACATAATCATGTAATTACGTCATTAGAGATTTTGACAAACACTTTACGTCGTGTGAGGTAAGTGGTTGAAAGACATTCGCTACATGTGCTTTAAATGATTATATACCTGAATAATGTCGGTGACGGCTAACAATTATGTAACATAACTAAACCACAAATTTGTTAAAGCTACTAATTATTCGATTTGCACTTCGTCTTTGAAATTAATAAATCACTAAGGGGGCCACCTGGTAAGCGAGAAATTGCCGCGCAGACGGTTGGCTCTAAAACGACACAGACCATTTATTTTTTAAGCCGTGTGGCCTGACAGCGATTCATACTTTCCCGCTGACCGAGGTGGCCACCTTAAGCACAAACTTAAAGTGATCATTATATTGCAAGTCGTAGTTTAACTTAATTATGATATTATGGTACCTAAATTGCAAAAAATACTTGTAAATAGTAGCAAAACTAATAGTATGAGTTAGATCAGTGTTTCCAAACTTTCTACAATCGTGTACCCCTTTCGAGGCCATGCCTTAATCAATGTACCCCTCCCAGATCTTCATAAATATAAACTTGTTATCTTGTACAAATAAACTTTTGTTTCAAATTTTAGTAAATATTTACTGTTATGCTAAACAAAGAAAGACACGACAGATAGAAAGAAAGTCCACGACATTAAACTTAAAATCCTACTTAGCTCGTTTTTCGGACGTGTTGTTATAAATAAAACACAGTGGTACGTCATGCTTTAACATCTTTCACGTACCCCAGGGGGTATGCGCACCACGTTTTGGGAAACGCTGACTTAGGTCCATTCATAATCGGTGAATGTATGAATGCTATTAACACAGGGTTCCTTATGTCATAAAAATTGTTTTAGGGCTCTATAAAAAGGTTTCAGCTTTAGATTGTAACAAAAATAACAACACGTCGAACTATTGCTAGACTTGACTACAGTCCGAGTTTCATAGGAGGAGCCTCTTAGAATATGCCAACATGACTTTTTGCAGTCAAAATCTATCACATTTTACAATATTATTCGTGTTATTTTATAGGTTTTGATAATATCTACCAAAATTGATAGCTACATATCACATTAATTTATGCATAACACCATAAAAAAAGATCTGATAATCTGTTTGCCTTCCTACGAAAATTGAACTGTACATACCATGGGATTTATTTTATAGGCCTAAACATATTTTCAAGGCTATTGATTTTTGTTTGTTAAATTATTTAAAGTCATCATAAATAGGTATACATATTAAAACAATATAATATAACAAATTGTAAAGGCGAGCATAAACAAAATGGATGCCAGGGAGACCCACCCACCTTTCATTAACCTGGCTGAAGATGATGAAGAGGATGACGACGCATATGATGACGTAGAAGAAGTTCTTGCACCCCGTTGGAAAACGCTTAAAAGGTACAAAGCCATTCATAATGAGTTGTTAAAGTATTAAAAATGTTTATGACAGTGTTTTTCTCTCTCTGTGTAATAATTACACCTTCAGATTTTTCACATTTATAATGGTATTAATAATACTATTACCAAATAATTATTTATATATAAAAAAATATTATTCAAAGTTATTTATTATTAATAATAAAAACTAATATAGGATTAAACGCTAAATTTAAAAAAAATGTAGAAAAAATTAATAATTAATACTAGGTCCAACATCAACATATCAAGGTCAACAATTTATTAAAAATAAATAAAACAGCCGTATATGTTTCTTGTATAGGCCTAAATTATGACTGTCAGAAGTGACAGCTGATAAACACATGTTTTATTTTCGGCGTAGGGATACATAATTTGGTCTGGTAACTTTTCAAAGCTGTCACTGTCAGCTGTCAGCTGTCAGTCAGTACCAAAGAAACCATGGGGCTACTGTAGTTGACATTAAAACACATTCTTTGTTCAAGGTGGCAGTTCCCTTTTTTATCTGAAACTAAATATGATAAGTCTAAAAGCTTTTTAAGAAAGTGACTTAAAAGCAGTTTTTTTTTTCAAACACGTCTTTCTCTGTATTGTTGATTAGTAAAGCTAGTTAAACACTTTTGAAAATAATCCACGCTTCTCTTTCTTACGTTGGGGGAGCTATCAAAAAGGTAAGCAAAAAATAATTATAATATATTCTACGTATTTGTTCTAATTAATTTAAAGTAGACTTCAAGTCCAACACCTTAGCTCAGTCGGTAGCGTATCTTCCTGCTGAACTAAGTGTATATCGGCTTAGAATCTCGGCATGGCAAAAAGCAAAACTTTTTATGAATTTGGGGTTTTGCCTTTCACAGCGATTAATTTT
Organism: Timema cristinae; assembly: GCA_039000515.1. NCBI lineage: Eukaryota > Metazoa > Arthropoda > Insecta > Phasmatodea > Timematidae > Timema > Timema cristinae. The sequence goes on from JBCFYV010011172.1 coordinate 96,247,804, forward strand.
CGGCTGAATACTTCGTGTGGTGTTTATTCTAGATTTAAACTAGTTTTTAAGTTGTGTTCTGATTTAATCAGTCGATTCAGAAAGTACACGTTAGATGCATCAAATAAAAAAAAGAAGTAGACACATTTGAAGCTCTGGGTAGTCAGGATATATAATTTTGTCATTTTATAACTTCTTTTTACCTGCTTCATTATAAATAAACGGTATGGTAGATGAGATTTAGCACTTATCTTTTCTCGCGTCCCCTACACTCTCGCCTTAAATAAAAGCTTTTCAAGAAGATGTACAATACGGACTCGATTTCACCGAACTATTTTCCGCGGTTGAACCTAAGGTTGGCAAAAATATTTCTGTATAGAATACATTGATCTATTTACAAAACCATGGTTACAGGGGTTAGAGCATTGGCGTAATAAGCCAATGATCCCGGGTTCGATTCCCGTGTCCAGGTGTCATTTTTCAATTTTCAGAATATGATATCTTGATGGAGAATTCCTCAATAAAAAGCATAAATAATACTTCGGCTATTTGACTTTTTATATCTATGTTTTAGTTTCTGATATCTCGATGATTATTAATATTAGTGCATCACTTTAAAGCCCGTGAATCAAAATTAATTGAATAATTTTTTCCTCTATTTTATTAAAATGATTATTCTTTTCCCTGTTTTTACTAAACTGGTCTGCTGTTTTCAACGATAAATAAAATATTAAAACGTGGAAAGCAGCGAAGGATAGTATGACGGAACAGCAGCCATTTTAATAACGAGGTTACAGTTCGCCCAGATTAATTCAATTCTTTATATCGATATATCGTAGCTTTAGATATATACCTTGCCATGTATCATATTATAAATATATCGATGTGTTAATGGAAATTATCATTATCACTCACTGAAACCATCAACTTGACTAATAATTATATTATTTCAGGCTCACAATGCGGATAAGGATATTATGGTTGATGCTGGTATCTTCAATATGGGCAATAGCCCATGCTAAAGGTAAGAATTCGACGTTTATGAACCCACTTCTGCGGTCCAATGTTCTGCAAGGGACGTCAAAAATGGCGGCCAATGGGTCAAATACAGCCAGTGCTGGAAGAAAATAATTAAAATGATAATCCTCGGTGGCAGATGTGAAACAGCTAACAAAAAAAATAAAAATATTTATTTTATGAGGTAGTGGCTGCATTTTTACTATGCATTTATTTGATTAGTCAAAATATGTATAAATATATATTATTCTTATTATTAGCACCGCGTCTTACTACCCGTTCGGGTTATACGCACTTACGCTAATGTGTAATGGTAGGGTGATTGTGAGATGAAATGAAGGACCTACAGTTTAACGTGGAATCCGAACCACGGTGGCGACCTGGCATTCCACATAAATATATATTAATAATGCAAAGTTGTTTCGTAAAGTGTGTGTGGGATTGCATATTTTATAATACCCTTTTGGGAGATCTTAAAACATTTTGGCAGTAAAACGTGAAAAATCCTAACAACAAATACAATATAACTAAGTACTGAAAATAATTGTTTATTAAGTGTTGTTTGTAGGCCTATATTAAGTTGATATAGTTACTAAATATATCTTCAACCCACGGTGCAAACTAATAGTCAAATTTGGCCCTTGGTTTTAACAATCTTGGACCTCCCTGGTATAAGGCGTCACCCTCGAGTTAGACTGGACTATGCCGATCATGGTGAGATAGAGGCTAGAATACCGGTCAGCTGAACTGAGAGTGTTTTTTCCCTAAATGATTTTATAATCTCCCTCCACACAAATACGGGTATACTTTCTTTAAATTAGACCTTAATAATCCCGACGCATTTAGTCAAAATTAGTACAATTATTAGGCCTACACATGCGTATAACCCGACAGGGCATTAAATCGCGACGCCAAATTTATAAATCTTGAGGGTGGGCACCGCTGTTATAACTGTTATAACAGCCGGTAGGTGACCTGGTGGTCTAGGGGTAAGGTGTCAGACTTCTGTGCTGGAGTCCGGGGTTCAATCCTCGGTCCCGGCACAGACTTATTTGATTACCAAACCCTTCCTTCACCTCTGACAAGACTTGTATTAATCACAACTTATGAATGTGGGGAATGCCAGGCTTCCACCGTGGTTCGGATCCACGATAAACTGTAGGCCCTCCATTTAATCTCACAATCACCCTACCATTACACATTAGCGTAAGTGCGTACAACCCGAACGGGTAGTAAGACGCGGTGCTAATAATAACACACCTGGTGGTGCGCGACACAGTTTCACAAGAACTTCAAACATTTGAAATATTGCCTGAAGTATAGGCAAATCTTCTGGCATGCCAGTGGTACTACCGATAGATCACTATCGGAACATCGTGCCTCATCCAAACAAAGGTCGCATGATTACTGAGAGAATGCAACCTACACAGGTGACATGTTCGTGCCATATAATAACGAAATAGAAATGGAGGATTACACATTCACGTAACTACATTAGATGTCATCATAGTTACTATTGGGAAAACAGCGTTGTCATTGAACGCTGGCTAGTCGGTGATGCCAGTGGCTCCTTACCTTCCATCGTGACTGAGATTGGTAACACTTAACTGAGATAGAGCGAAGATAAAGCTTTTCCCCATAATACCTGAGGTTCCCTCAGAGGTGATATTGGGTATAGTTGACACACATCTTGTTTACGGGTGAAGTGGGACATTCTCTCTGTAATCATGTGACCTTTGGTTGGCTGTGTCACAATGTTCCAATAGTGTGAACACTACCATCTATCGGTAGCACTGATGACCTGCTAGAAAAGTTGCCTATACTAAAGGCCACACTTCAATAGTTTGAAGTTCCATAGCTCCTTAAGGGGACACCGACAGACTATGAGTTCCTTATACCAATAGATTCACCATAGCACCATCTTTCAACCATTTCATTTTAGCACGCTCATTCAAAACCGACTTGTATAGGTTGAGATGGAAACAACTAGGTGATCTATGCCAAGGAAAGTGATGGACAACTGCTGAGGTTTGACTGACGTCTGATAGAGCTCACCTGAGTGATATTATTTTCAAAAAAGTGAAAAAGTATAGTATGTAGCTTGCTTTTGTTTAGCTAATGAATATTTACTTTTCAATCAAAGTGTTAGTTTTCAAGTTACTAATCGTCTAATGGTTTCGGTCCCGCTCTGTATAATATCAGCACATAGATTATATTTTGCATCCCTCTCGTTTGCAGGTAGAGTGGTGTGCTATCTAGCCAGTTGGTCCCTATATAGGACTGGGAATGATGTGTACAAGATAGAAGATATCGACTCCAACCTTTGCACTCATATCATCTACGCCTTCGCGAATCTTTATGGTGATGGCACCATTAAGTTGGAGATTCTTATACCGACTCATCCTCAGGACAAAGTAGGTATCACTACTGCAATTCGTGACGGTTTTAACTGACACTGACCAACGACAAAATGATCAATATTGTATGTTTAATCTAATTATCTTAAAAATGAACAAATTTGATAGCCAGAAAACAAAATTAGATCTAGTTTCACATATACAATATACATACATCAATTCATACGAGCTACAGCTGTCACGTTTGGTAGATAATATCAATACCTATAAAATACTACTACTTAAGGGAACTTGAATGTCCATTCGTAAGAAAATCAAGGCCTAGCCTGTTCATTGCTGTTTCATTTTATAGCTGTGATTGCGAAAGTTGGCATTTAACAGTATCCACTATGGCTCCATTTTAGAGCTGCAATAGCCAAAGTAGATAATTAACTGTACCCATTAGGGATTACATTTTATGATGTAATTACCAACGTTCTTAAGTACTGGGTTCATTATTGCTTGGTTATAAAACTGTAATTTCGAAAAATGATAATTTATTGTGTCCATTATTGTTTCCTTTTAAGCTGACAAAGTTTATGCTTAGATGTGTCCTTTTTTTGTTTCATTTTAAAGCTGACAAATGTTATAATTAGATATGTTCATTATTGTTTCCTTTTAAAGCTAGCAAAATTTATAATTATATATGTCCTTTTTTACTTCCATTACGGTTTCCAGCCTATAACCCGGGTCAATTTTTTATTCGTCATATTTTTCCCACTACCGGCTTGATAGACCTGTCGTATTTTCGTATACCTTATAATTTAACTTAAAACTAAGACAAGGACAACATCCAGTACCTGGCCGTTAATTTATCATTATGGAAGGGTAAACCAATATTTAAATTAATGATTAATTTTCAGCCATGCCAGGAATTAAGCCCGGGACCCTTAGCTCAATAGACAGACACGCTACCGACTGAGATAAGGTGTCGGATTGATATTTCCTTTATAATGTCATTTTAAAGCAGCCAAAGTGAATAATTAGCTAATCATTTATTGCTTCATTTTAAAGCTGATTAAGTAGATACTTTGCTAAGTCGTTTATTATTTTGTTTAAAACTGACAAATTATATAATTAACTATAACTATCGCAGCGACCAATTGAGTGCTAAATTTGTAGACGGCTACAACCGCCTGAATGCACTCAAGAAAGTGAACACGAATCTGAAGACGCTGATTGCCATCAGGGGTGGGAGCGCAGGCTCCACCAACTTCTCCAAGGTGTTCAACAGCGCGAGCTTGAGGGCCGCGTTCGTCAACAACGCCGCCAACTTCGTGCGGCAGAATGGTTTCAACGGGCTAGACGTAGACTGGGAGTTCCCCGGCGACGGGACAGGCTCACAAACATCGGACAAGGTGGGTGCTTGCCTATCACAGCTTTATGTAGACATGTTTTAGTTATTTATTTAACACCTGCCTCGATGTCCACATGGTCTAAGATGTCACTCTCGTAATAGACTAGACTGCCGATGACGGGGAGATCGAGGTTCGAATCCCAGTCGAGTGTACTGATGGTGGTTTTCCATTCTACCCCTATGAAAAGGAAGACAAGGGTTTTATAACATATTTATAATCCCGTATTACTACCTGTTCAAACTATATTCACATATGTTAATTAATTTAGTGGGGTGGGGATGAGGAGGGAAGAATTTTAGAAGTGATATATTGACATCTGAATGGGAAACCATTTAAGAAAATCTATCCTTGAATACCAATTTCGCCGTCATCAGCAGGTCAGTCTAACACGAGAGTGACGCTTAGCTTAGAGCAGTGGTTCCTAACCCGATTGCGAGGGAGACCACGAAGTTTTTCCGGACGGGGGGAATAACATAAGCAAATCATATAAAAATAGAATTTTATTTTTTATTTAAATCGATTTTCCAAAGTAATTAAGATAATTATTTCTTGTGGTTTTGGCAACACTGCCTTTCAGATGTATTACATTCGGTAACCAGCCAAAAATGTGCATGAACATGTTTATTTTCAAGCCTGCAGGTCTCGGATTCACCCCCCAATTATCCTCTTTACCCTCCCCCTTAAGCCAGAGGCTCCCAACTTTTTATACCAGAAGAGACCCTGCACCGAAAAAAAAAACATGTAGGAGACCTTATAGTATTTTTTACACTAAATATTATGAACATTTAATAACGACAATTAACTTTTACAATTAGAAAATTATACAGAAAAGTGCACATATGTTCTGGCTGCATCTTCGGCAAATGTACTTGACTCAAATTTGAAAAATTGGCAATCATAATCACTGATACTATTTTATAGTGTGAAAAACAAATACATAATATTATAAAATTGCTTCATGAAGCCTGAGATGGCTGTCGGAGCCCAAGGACTCTGCTGAACACCGTTGTAAGAACGCCTCCCTAAGCTACTGTTGCAGCAACGTGCAACACCAACGAATTTTCAAATCTGACTCTCATAAAAATCAATCAGCATTGTTGACTTGAAGTGGAAAGTGACTTGCGGTGAGCTCTGTCAAACCTCAAACCCAATATTCAATAACTTATGAAAAAACAAAACATTAACAACCATCACGATAATCTTCAGTCATTTTTTTCTACCACTAGCCTGCCAATGTTACATTGATTTGTATACAAAATAAAAATTTGACTAAAATGTAGTTACTTTTTTAAATATAAATACCCCACCAAATAGGGAGGGCTGAGGGCTGAGAAGGGGGGGAAAATTTGATTATCTACCAAAGGGGGCGTCAGCTTAAAAAGGTTGGGGACCTCTGTCCTTAAAGCCGTTACACACGTACAGGTATACCTGTGATATTGGCCTGTACAGGTGTATCTGTGGTGTTTGCCTGTACAGTCGCACCAGTCCTATATAACTGAACGTGTGGATGAGAAAACTGTGCAGCTATTTCGGCCTGCACAGGCGACTGGGGCAAATATTTTATTTAATTCGACATACCTGCGTTGGAGCAAACTGTGCAGGCATACCGGAGCGTGTGTACCGAAGTGCGCAGGCTTAGTAGTTGCTGTTGCCACCATCACAAACGTTCACTAATTAGATAAGTTTTATTCTTTCTTAATAAATTTATTGCTGTTCACAATCTATAGGTACAAATTTCAATCTATTTAACAAGTTCACATGGAAATAAAATTAGAGCATTCGGTCCATTTCCTGTTCAACATGTGTTTGCCCAATTCTCGTGTAGTGTTTGTAGTGTAGTGTTGAGGATTAACGACAGATAATAAGTGCCATAATATATATTGAAAATCACTGGTGTAGACAGTGAATAGATATTTTATGGTCAGGTTATGAGGCTATAAAAGCAGAGAATACCAAAGAGAATGATAGAGATGAAGTATAGTAGGGAAACTAGCCTAAAGGATGGGAGGAGCAGATAGCAGAAAAAATGCAAGTGAGAGGGAAAAAATGGAAACAATTAAAGGAGGAAGAATTGATAAAGGACGATGGAAGCATTTTACTAAACTGACTAGGACACCGGGTGGAAACAGTTCATGATTATGATGATGATGATTAATTTTTTTCTCTCCCCGTAGGTCGCTTTCACCACTACCCTGGCCGCTCTCCGCACCAAGTTCACCCTCTAGGGCTGATCCTCTCAGCAGCATGTCCGTCTCCGTCGTACTACATCAGAGTGTCGTATAACGTCAGCAGCATCTCTCAGTAACTATATAACTCACAGTGGCAGCTCATGAACGGTTGCCAGAGCTAGATATGCTTGACTAGACTGCACTAGTGGACAGTTCTCTCCCCATCACTATCTATTTCCCCAGAGCTAGCTCTGCTTGACTAGACTGTACTAGTAAACTACTTCCTTCCTCTAACTATCAATTTGACTGACCACACACACAAGTTAGTGGATTACTTTAGAGGGTATGTTTGATACACAGAGGGAGAAACAACAGTACATTCACCTGCTGCGATGGCCGGATGGTCTAACGCGTTACTCTCACAGAAGACTAGACTGCCGATGACGAGGAGACCAAGGTTCGAAACTCGGCCGGGTGTACTAAATGTGTTTTTTTTCAAAATTATTTTCCACTCTCCCTCCACGCAAATATTGATACACTTGCTATAAATATAGCCTTCCTAATCCCTAACAACAATGAGCGTAATTAGTACATAGGCGTATAGCACGAACGGGTAGTAAGACGCGGAGATAAAAAAAGATTAAAAAATTGAATTTAACGATGACATGTAAATAAAGACAATGTATCTTTCAGAAATTTATTACAGTATAATAATTATGTTTTCTACCACTTTTTTGTGTCATGAAGGAGCTTAGATTTCATCAATCTGATGACGTATGATTTCCACAACGGCTACCAATCAACCACTGGGCTGAACGCACCGCTCTACGTTCGGAAAGCAGATTCTGATAAAGAACTCAATGTGGTACGTTTCACAAATAAACAAAACTAATAGTTATTTGTTTAGTAGTAAAAGTCACATATTACATTAACTATTAGAATAATTAGTACATAAGCATATAACCCTCACGGGTAGTAATACGCGGTGTTAAGAATCTATGTAATGCCAGAGATCCCAGGTTTGATCCTTGGCACTTAAATATATATATATATTTTTCTGTGAAACTGTAGGTCAGGAACTGGGTAAACTCAGCCTTGTTAGTACAAATAATGAGGAGCTACTTGAATAAATAATTAGCAGCTCTATTATAGAAAACTGAGATTAACGGCTGAAGGGTTCGTTGTGCTAACCACACGGTATTTCTCTATCCGCACAAGTTGACACTATATTCACTAACAAACGTTCGGTATGTCCCGATTGTGGGTTGACGCCATGGAGTTATATATATACACACACACATACACACACACTGTAATAGTTTCTTGGTTTAGCGTCAGAAATGATGTGTTGACTTGTCACTTAAGTGTCCATCGCACTTATGAATGGGACTACAAGGTGAAATATTCGTCTAGGATAGATTGAATGAATGATCGAACGATTATTACTAATATATTTATTAAAGTGAACTAGTACACCGGTCGTTATCGTGACGTAGGATTGGGGTGCGTCTGTACCCAGTTGCCTGGAAGCCCGTGTCTTTGAATCCTACACTAAATTCTAAGCTTTAATTTAAGTCCTTAAAATCCTCTAATAAGGATTTTTAAATTGAGAAATGACATCTAGATACGGGAATCGAACCCGGGACCTTTGACTTAGTACGCCAATGCTCTAACCGCTGAGCCATCCAGGAATCGTCTCATGCCCAGGGTCCCCCTTCACTCATATCTTAAGGCAGAGTCTGTGATGGGTGTATGGGAATCGTAGGCTACAAATGTGTGATCAATTAATACCATGAGCTATCAGATAACACAGCTCCCATAGACTCGGTAGTTGGCTTTTTGCTGCCAAATATACCATGACAATAATTGTACGAATGCGTATATCGTGATGGATTATAACTTAGCAATTTAATCCATCATGATATGCACATTCGTACAATTGTAATTTAAAGGTCCCAGGTTCGATTCCTGTGACCAGGTCTCATTTTTCAATCTAAAGAATATGATATTTATATGCGGTTATAACCTTAAATAACAAATATAATAGTTAGGCTATTTAGGCCTAATCTTCTAGTTAGGTGTTACAGATCGACACTTTGCTTACACGCACATGACAAGTGCCTTCTAAGAATAATGTTACTAAGTTGAGAGTATCATACTATAGATTTTCCTAATAAATATTTTACCACAGATAACTTAGATTGGAGATCGAAAACCTTAGCTCAGTCGGTAGCGTGTCAGTCTACTGAGATAAGGGTCCCGGGTTTGATTCCCAGCATGGTGAAATGTGGGTTTACCCTTTCAGAGTGATGAATCAACGGCTAGGGGACTGGATGTTGTGCTTGTCCGAGAATTAAGTTAGATTATCAGGCATGTGAAGCTACTAGAGACCTAGCAAGCCGTTAGTGGAAAATATATGGCTTGAATAAAAAACTGACTCAGGCCACAGGCTGGAAACAGAAATGGATGTAAAGTAAAGCTAACATTGAGGAGTTTATAACTATGGTATGAAAGATTCTCCTGTAAATAATGCACACCTATCTGTCCAAACACGAGAATGTTGTTTGTGGGTTTAGGTTGCAGGGGTGAATAACTGGTTGAACAACGGAGCCCTGCGAATAAAATTAACTTGGGGATGGGTTTCTACGGCACCGCCTTCAGCCTGAAGGACGCCAGTAAAAACGGTGTGGGCGCCGCGTCAAGCGGGCCAGGAGGCTCCGACGGTGCCATGGAATACTACAAGGTATAGTAAGATTTTGGAAAGAAGAAACTTAACGAAACAACAGCATATTTTCGTAGCAAAGGCCTTTAGATAATAAAAACAATTTTTTTTGTGATCCCCAATGTTAATATCCGCTTCAGTGGTTGAATGGTCTAAAAAGGGGTCACTCTCGCAATAGACTGGAGCACAATGAAGGGGAGATCGAGGTCCTAAACTTGGACCATTATGCTAAGATAATTAAAAAAAAAATTCCACTCTCCCTCCACACAAATGCAGGTACACTTCCTCTTAATCTCCCATATTTTTCTTGGTTTCCCTTAAGGTATTTTTCCTATATATTTCATCGCCATAATTCTCTTTGGTGTTATCTCCCTTTTCATCCACATTACATGTCCATAGCATCCTAGTCTTTGCTTCCTCTATATCTCATGTACTCCAACATCCTCATCACATGATCATACCATAGCATCCTTGCTTCCTCTACTATCTCATGTACTCCAACATCCTCATCACATGACCAAACAATAGCATCCTTGCTTCCCTACTATCTCATGTACTCCAACATCCTCATTACATGTACATATCATCTCAGTCTTTCTTCATCTTCTATCTCAACCTCCCCAACATCCTCATTCCATGAGCACACTATCTCAGATTTGCTTCTTCTACTATATAATGTTATCTTTGTAACTCCATTATTGCCCGTACAACTTCATTCCCAATCCTGTTTCTCTTCGTGACAGCTAACATGCTTCTCTCAAACTTCATTTCTATGACCTCCACTTTAATAGTCTCTCTTACATTCAATGTCCAAGTTTCTGCTCAAACCAATGCAATTCAATACACCGGAAACAACCGATATCTGGATACAATTTGATCGATATATTGTAGCTTTCCCCTTTCATTATAAAATCTATAAATATATTTAAATTTTATGGGGAATTACCATCCCTATTAACACCATATTCTCTCCCTAGATTTGTAAGTCTCAATACGACGATGGAGGCTGGAACCTTAATTGGGACGACGAGGCTGACGTCCCGTTTGGCAACCTCGGGAAACTTTGGGTCGGGTACGACGATCCAGACTCCATCGCAGAGAAGGTCAGTCCTCCTGCTATGCTATATACAAGACGACACCTAACTAGAACAGAATGGAATGGTCCAGTTTCATATGAGAAACTAGCCCATTCCATTCTGGTCTATGTAGGTGTCGTCTTGTATTTAGTATAGCGCCGCACTTGAGACGTACTCAGTATGGCTAAGAAACTGTCCCAAACTGTATTTGGCCATGTTTCCACAGGCCCAGTATGTGGTGAGCAATCAACTAGGTGGTGCCATGGTATGGAGTATGGATCAAGATGACTATAAAGGGTACTGCGGTGAAAAGAATATACTTCTCAAGTCTATAAACAACAACTTATCTTGATGATGATGTTGTATGGAAGCGATGATAGATAAACAAGGACCACATCAACATAAATATAATTTCTATTAGATGTATGATTTTATATGTTCATCAATAAACACGTGAATTAATGTGTTCTTTTAAGACCATTACAAAAGTCCAGATTAAAATATCTACTGTAGGCTTTAAAATTAATAAAGTTTATGATGTATATTTTAGGAGTGTGCAAGTAGTCATTTTTAGCTTCAAATCAAATTTAGATAAATAAAAACATTGAGTTTGTTTTTTCAAATTTGAGTAATATAAAATTTATTATAGAATAACTATTTCAAGTTGAATTTTCGTAATAGTTCCATAAATAAACCATAAGTACAAACATATATTTTAAGAATGATTTAAAAAAAAACTATCACCTATATTGAGTTTTTTAAATATATTTAATATAGGTGTTTACTTTTTTTTAACTAAACAAAAGGAAATATTGAAGGACCTCATTTGATATGAAATAATATCTAATTAATTAAACCTAGAATTTTCAGAAAAAATCTAAAATTTCAAGTACTCACGTTTTTAGAGTTTTGTAATAAACAGTCTGGTTTAGTTCGAGAAGCTACTAAACTTCAACTCGAACTTAAACTCTAGAGTACTTTCACGCCGCTATTATGTTTGTTTTCAAAGTGTTTTCTAATTGATTGTAAATTAAAGTATTTCTATGATTAAGTCCTCAATGAAAGGAATAGATGAATAATTACTAATTGTTATCATTATGCCACCCCAAACTTCCCCCTCACCCATAATTCTACTCAATAGACTCTTCAGTTAGAAATGTCCCGTTTGTATGTACATATATTCTATTTCTCCGTTACACGACCGATGACGTATACAAGTGGGAACACACCGTAAAAACTATAATCATAGAACTTGAAAAACGATCCAAGGCTACAACGCTTGGGTCCTAAAAGTGGCGGTTGGTATCTTCTTAAAGAAGTGCTTTAGATCTGTACACAACTAAAGCAAATTCTACAGCTACTGATAATTAATAAAATTCATGTCAAGAGAAACCGACTTAATTATCAGCGATAAGAACTGTATTAGTTATCTTCCCCAAGAAGTGGGAAAGAGTAAAGCTATATTTACTTAAATACTTGATCACCACTCATTACAAGTAAGCCTTCAATTAATAAGTTACAGAGTTAGCCCATAACTGAAATTTATATGTGCTTCTTAACTCTAGCTAGTCCTTGTAGGAGCTGTTAGTATCAAATTACAGAGTCAGGGAACTTAGCATTCATGGCCTTTTATTGCCCCAAACTACAGGAGACATAACATCAAGCTCAGGCCGGTTACATATTATCTACTAATACGACTCTAGCCATCATGTAACTGAATCTAAATAAGCTTAACACACAAAAATAGTCAAAGTATAACGGCGTCAGTTGGGCGCCGGACATAACAATAATCAACACAGCGTGGACTTCCACATAGGGTTGTCGACTAACCCACAGTTTGAACATCGCACAAAGTTACATTATTATTTACTCGACAACAAGCGAAAAAGAGACAAAGACCCAAATAGGTCGATCCACTGAGCCATGAAAGCATCTAACCTCCCTTGTACTATTACAAAGGTTAGACCACTGGAAGAATGGCCTCAAAGTATGGGGAGTCTGACTGCTCCATCAAAACTCTAGTCAGAAGGTCATAGCTAAAATCTAACAATAGTCAAAGACGACTAACCAACATTAATTACCAATTCATACTATTGATAGCAAAGGGTGATCAGTTTATAATTACAACAATTAAACTCAGGCTAATGAGCCTGCGCAACAAAGAACTCTACATCTGTGAGTGTGTGAAGATGAAGACTGCCTAAGAGTCCGTGAATGGAACACTTCCTAATAAGTCAATAAAAGTTGATATAATATTACTTTAACAGCCTTGTCTGTGGCGTGCTGGTGTGACGTAGTGGCCAACCATCTTCAGAGCGGTAGACGGGGCGAGTAGAGTCTAAGTCTGTTGAAGTTATCAGAGAGAAAATTTGAAAATGAATACAATAAATATTCTAAGAGGCATGCATTATATACCGTCTTGATCAGACGTACATGGAGTGGTAGAGGAGGGATCGTAGAAAGCCGTGGAAGTTACTAGATGCATCCCACGCAGCTGTCTAGGGTCAACATTTAGTGCAGAAAAGACTCCCTTTATCGACCAATTGCGACCTCTTCCCGCTACACCACACATAAGTCGGAAACATTTCGCAGTGTAATCACGCCTTCAAGGGGCAAGTGATGCTACACGAGCGCAGAATTAACCCATCGTATACGCCTTCACTTATATCCGAAAGTAGGAGGGCCCCCTGCAGTTGGTGGTCACCATGTGGGGGAGGTGAGATTCAGCCGCAGGAATCAATAAAATGTCTTTACCCTACGTTGCCCAGCGGGATCGTCGTGGGGGTACCCACCCTGGCCCATCTGAAGGACCACCTCCGTAAAGTGAATTTAAACCAAAAGAGAGCAAGAAATTCTGAATTGCATTTAAATTTTGAAGAAAAACAAACAATCCTCCAACAAGAACAAGACAAGAGCCACCGTCTATGTCTAATCCTGTCCCTCCCTTCCCTACTCTACCCCCAGAACAAATCACCCTGCATCATACCTAATCCAGTGTCTAAGCACTATAATATTATCAACCATCCACCCTGAAAGAGAACACAATAAAATGATTGGCCCTCCTAACCTAATATACCTTAGTTTCTACCTTCTTCCCGACTGTCGTCGCGTATCTCATAAAGCGCACACGCATCTCCTGGCACTCCTTACCAACGCCCTCCTCGAAAGCAACTCCCCGTTCTCGCAGACCTCCGGCCTCAAGACCCTTCTCACCCTCTCGTAGAGCTCACAGATCAGCAGAACATGTTCCGAGTCTTGGTTTGCGCCACATGCCTCACAGTCCGGGCTCTCCTTTAGGCTGAACTCATGAAGCTTCACGTTGAAGTTCCCATGACCGGTGAAGAACTGCGTGACATAGTGGTTCGTGATTAACGACTCACTTTCCATCCTTTCCTGCATAGAAGGCCAGTACCTATAAGTCTCTCTCCCTTTGACAGTCCCGTCCCATCTAACCTGCCAGGCGGCGTAGGAATCGCGCCAGCCGTCCTTCATCTCTTTTTCTATATTATTCAATCCATTCGCCTTTGCCCAGTAGCGGCTGACCCTCTCCTTCACGAGCAGGTCTATCGGCAACACTCCTGCAACAACAGGCAAAGCAGCATGCGAGGCAGTACTGTATGCCTTAGTAACCACGAGAAGCGCATATCTCTGTGCCCCCTGTAATATGATACTGCTGCTGGTGACCGACACACGATGACCCCAGACCACGCAGCCGTACGTGAGCACCGACTCCACCAGGGCCTTGTAAATCTTCCGAAGAGTCAGGAAGTCCAATCCCCAGGAAGTTCTTGAAACTATGATGAGTGTCCCGAATTAAACCTTGGCCACTCCTGACACCATTCTGAAATGATCACTGAAGAACAAGCCCTCATCCAACAACACACCAAGATACCTGTGAACCCTTTACATACCCGATTGGCGCCCCGCCCATACGAAATGTCGGATGCCTCATCGCCAAGTGCTTCTCCTTGAGAAGGTCATTTTCGTCTTGTCCCTTGAAAAAGTGAGCCGAGCCTCCAGACCCAAGTGATCACCGTCTCCATGGCATGCCCGACCTTGGCTTCGAACTCAATCCTGGCGTTGTTCTTGACGAGTAGAAGACCGTCATCTGTATAGGCATAACAACTCACACCATCTCTGAAATCCAATTTCAAGAAATCATCAAAAAGGAGAAGCCACAAAGCCGGACCCAGCCCTGACCCCTGAGGTCAGCCCTGTGTCAGGACCTTCACGGACTCCATCTGTTCCAAGAACAGCCCAGTCGTCTTGTTCCTAAAATAATCCCTAATTACCTCATACAAGTTCCGTGGGCATCCGGTCCTTCTCAACTTCTCCAGGATCCCAGGCCACCAAGCGCTGTCGAAGGTGCCAAAGATGTCCAGGTAGATGGCCAGCACTTATCAGCAGTCACTTTCGGAGACGTCACGAAGGACCCTTCCAGAGCATCCACTGTTCCTCTTCCTGGTCGAAACCCATACTGCCGATCATCAATCACGTCATTTACCTGAATGTAGCCTCAAAGACTAAAATATAGCAGCTTCTCCATGAATGTAGGGCAGCGACGAGCGTCAGTTCTTTGTTGACGACTTGGTCAAACGCGTGATTGTATGGAGAGGGCCAGTTTCTTATCGTTCCACCCGACCACCGCTCCATTGATGTACCGGTAAGCACAGTACACCTTGTGTTAATGAAATATAATTTATTTATTTAAATACACCCGAAAATGTGTAAGAGCTAGAACTCTAGTCCATTACAGAAATATTGTAAAAAAAACTTAGAAATACATCAATCAGGCTGTAATTGAAGCTAGCAGCTGAAGGTATACTTAAGAGAAAAGCTACTCATAAACAAACAAAATGAAAACATTTTTAAATATTGTGTATAATAATATGTATATCAGAGTTTGAAAGTATATTAAAGGCAATTTGATAAAACACTTCTTTGGTCGAAACTAAAGAATCATTAAGTTCCCCCATACGAGACTTTTGACTCAATTTTTACTTTCACTAGATCCTTCGAAGAGAGAAAGTATTGTGATCGCAAAAAAAAAGTTGTTTTCGCAATGCTGTCTGTCTGTACCTTGGGCAAGAGCCAAAGAGTGGGATTACACACCGATGTACTAATTACTATAATGGTTTTAGGGATCAGGAAGGCTATATATAAATGAAGTGTACTCGCATTTGCCTGTGGGGAGAGGGAAAACCATTTAGGAAAAACCACCCTCAGTACAACCGACCGGGATTCGAACCCCGATCTCCCCGTCAGCAGCAGGCCAGTATAACACGAGAGTGACACAGATTCAGGGGCTGGCAAACTCTTTTTGGGCCCCGATCGACTTTTACATTTATCAAAGGTTCCGCGATCACCCTTCGTTTCTCCACTTTACTTTTAATTTTTTTTTTTATTAAAGACAAATTCAATATTTCATTGGTGACCTGGTGGTCTAGGGGTAAGGTGTCAGACTTCTGTGCTGGCGGCCGGGTTCAATCCTCGGTCCCGGCACAGATTTATCTGATTTCCAAACCCTTCCTACACCTCTGACAAGACATCTTGTGAATGTGTGGAATGCCAGGTCACCACCGTGGTTCGGATTCCACGTTAAACTGTAGGTCCTTCATTTCATCTCACAATCACCCTACCCATTACACATTAGCGTAAGTGCGTATAACCCGAACGGGTAGTAAGACGCGGTGCTAATAATAATAATAATAATAATAATAATAATAATAATAATAATAATATTTCCTTCAATAATTATTACCCCGCCTTTATAGAAAAAAACCCATAAAATAAATAAAATGCATGCTCCGTTTACCCTGAAGGGTAGCAGTCTTTCCTTGACTGACTACACTATAACCCTTTTTTAAAGCTGTACCTTAGTGGAATAATGCAAGGTAAGCTCGCCTTTTCGTGACGATGTAGTTTTCTTACGCGATCGACTGAAAATTGGTGCGAGGTAGACCTGTTGCCAACCCTTGTATTAGACCATTCATCCACTGATGCCGTTTGACTTTATACAGCTGGAAGGTGTGTGAAGTAGTTGGCGCCATACTACCAACCTGTCCTCATTTCTCCATGTGTATAAACAAGGTCTTGAAGTGGATACAAAGGTGACTATTTCCTTATCTATTCAAAATAAACACCTGGTTAAACATCTTTGTGAATAACATACTATTTTACTAACAGAGTGTCATCAATAACAGTGTAAATTAGTGGCGCTAGAAAATATCATTAAACACAATATATATATTTTTTATTAGTGAAGCTCATAAAAAGGTAAGATTAATATTATTACACTTTAATATAGGCCTATATTAACACTGTATATTACTATCCATTCAGATTGTACACATTTGTACAAATTACGTTGGGGTTTTAGGGATGAGGAAGGTTTAATTTAGAGTAAGTGCACCGGCATGTGCGTGGAGGGAGAGTGATAAGCCATTTCACATTAAACCATAACACAGTGTGTTAAGAGACGAGCGGGTGGAAGGGAGGGAGTATAGGATAAAAAGTGGTTAGCAAAATACTTAAGCCAAACCTTAATATTTGGATTGTTGTTGCACTGATGATAAAATCCAAACAAATAGTGGTAGTTAGAGATTAACATTTTTCGGTAAAATTTTCATATCATTTAGTCATAGGGAAAGAATATGTATTTGTAAAAACATTAGTTGTAATATTGAAGTATTAGCTAACAGTTCACCCACTCATCGAATTCTAACGCATTACTCATGCAAAAAGCTTTTCTCCCGATGACTGGTGATCTGGGTTCAAATCCCAGTCGGGTGTATTAAGGGTAATTTTTTAAATATTTTCCCACTATGTTTTTATCTACGTAAATTTGGTTACACCACCGATAAATGCAACCATCCTAATCCTTGTCAAATTAGTGTGATTAATGCATAGGCGGATAATACGAATGGGTAGTAAGACGCGGTGCGAGAAAAAAGAAGAACATATCTGGTCCACAACAGACCTAACATTGGTGGAACATTCAACAGTAATTACATGAGGATGCGAAGAAAACAGAAATCGTGGTTTTTGCTTTCAATTGACAATGTTTCTGGTGCTAACGTTAGAAAAATAAGAGTTACCACAAAAATTTAGTAGCATTTCCCAACAATAACTTACTCTGTATCTTGTTCGTGCACCATAAATGATTTCTACAAACAACTTTTTTACTCAGGTATTTGGTAATGTTTATGTACAGCCATAGAGAGAAAACATGATACAACTTTTATTAGAATTTGAATTATTGGCTATATCGCTCCCATTTATATTTTTATCAGAAAGTAAATAAAACATTATTCGCGAATTAAAGAAAATACTTTACAGTATTTACATATGAACTGACAGTCTGGATACTTGAAAATAGATGTATTTCTAAAAGATTATTTTCCTCGTGATTGGTCGGGCTGAATGTACATGTTGTTTTCCTTCTCAACCACAGCTTCCTATCTTGAACAGACACAAACTCTCAGTAGATGACCCGGCGTATGGGTACAGCGCTGTGATTGGTGAAATTGGTCACGTGACCACGCCTCCTAGCTCTCTGATTGGCTGTTGGTTTCCCCCCTCCCCTCTTATCCCCACCCTACTCCTGACCTCTTTTCCCGTGTTCCGGACATGTTAGTTCTTGTTCCAAACATTTTGGTACTTGTTTATTTATGTAAGTTCATAGCTTTTTTATTTGTTTTTTATGTATAATCATAGCTTTTTATTTGAAATTAAAGGGTTTTTGATTCATTGATTAAGATTGGAATGGGACGTTGGAGTTTTTTATTTATTTATTGGCATGCAGTCCACGGCGTCGGGCGTTCCTCCCTCGTCTTGGAGCACAAATCTCTTCTGATGGCAACATGACATAGAATGAACAATGGCTCCCTGTCACAAGACTCTGTTGGACTGCCTTTCACTTCTCGGAACAAAGAGCATGAACCTCTACTGACAACCATTTGGGGTAGAGTGGGATAAACGGTTCCCCTGCCTTGAGACCCTTTCACTTCCTCACTTCCCCTCACTACCCTTTCTTAAAGGTGTATATCGCAATTTATACGCAAAAACACTTCCCGCACTTCAAAGCATAGCCCCATACATTTTCGGCCATTACCGTCTCATGTACTTTCTTTATCACACCTATAACACTCCATTGAAAACTTTTTTAGCCCTATTATCACCCACCAATCATACATACAATGACGCTAAAGTGTTGATGTATTATAACACATTTTTCAAGACGTTAGTGACCTGCCACCCCTCAAGTGGCTACGTACAATCAGCATGCGTCTTGTCTTCTCTCCGTCTCCATCCTGACTTAGTGCTGGCATAATCACAACAAGCGATTAAACGTCATGGAATGTCAAGACGTTTGCACCCGCAAAGTAAAGCCAATTAAGCATCTCGCCACCACCAGTATTTTCAACACTTTTTTCTATTGGATGAAGTCGACTGCAAATAATTCATCGTTAGCATGAGGATCAAGAATAACTTTACGCCCTATGTCCAGATAAAAAATTGCTGACGGAATTGTGAAGTATTTAACCATGCAGAGTGATAAGAACTGGGCAACTACATGTCAGTCAAAGTTTTTCAGCAACATGCAATTTCCTCAGAAGATTAGTCTTGACCGATCATTAAATCCCTCTGAGACGCATTTGGGGTGACCGTCATCAACGCGATAAAAGTTTCTGGACTCATACGGGTCGCTTATCTAGCACCTACCTTGGCGCATTTGTGAAGTAGGGACCTCATCGACGTCACCGTCGACCAACGAGATATGTGGTAAACACTTGTGGAACGATATTGCAACAATTTGATTAACACTGAGTCGTGGATGAGTGCTACACGCTAACAGAAACAGGGGATGTCATGACATCGAAAAGATACGGGTGAACAAACATCAGAAACTGGATATTTTCAGGTACTAGATACATGTCAAGTCATCGGTTTGGACTATTACATGTTGTATTGTGAACTAAAACGATTTTACTAACATATCTAATAGAATAGTATAAACGTATTAATTATAATGCGTCATTACTGTAAAAATGTATAGTAAATGTTATGTACGTCTGGAAACCTTAATGTATAATAAATATATGTTTGTAATATCGTGTTTTATTCACGCAACCTGTTTATCCTTGCTTATCCCAACAATAGGTCACAGATTCGAGTCTCAACTTGTCGAGTTGCCAACTGGCACCTGCCTAAAAAAGGTCAATGACTTCTTCTCTTGTACTACTCATGTTTCAAGGTCATGATCTATTCCTGTCTCGACTTGTATTGTCGAGCCACCAAACTGGCGCCAGTGTTGCGATGACGTCACCAAGAAAAACCAATATCAAATAGATGGGGAGAGTTGCAACATCATTGAAGGTCATGATCTATTTCTGTCTCAGCTTGTCTTGTTGAACTGTAAACTAGTGCCAGGTATGATTCGTCGGGAAAAACCCATTACGACATTATTCAAGGTCGTGATCTATACCTGTCTCAACTTGACTTGTCAAGCCGCCAAACTGGCCCCAGGTACGGGTCATTAAGGAAAGTACACTGTCGGGGAGAGGATTGCGACACCAAAATAGTTTCAGAATCTTGCAACAGGGAGGCCGGGCCAATAGCTCACATTCTCTGTTAGATAACCATCGAGAGAGGATGCTCCTGCACACTTCCGGCCTCACGGACAGAATTGGTGACATTTTTTGGACGTTGCGAGGAGAGTGTCCGACGTCAGGGACTGCACTCTACGATACCATTAAATAAAACACTGCCAAAAATAATTTCTCACTCCAGTCCCAATCCTACCCAGACATTTTATCCAATGGGGCAAACATAAAACACCAATGGGCATACATAAAAATACCAATGGGCACACATACAAATCAAATGGACATTATTTCACCCAAACGGAAATAATCCAATCAAGGTTGTGATGACGTCACACAACATGTCGTCATCATGATGACGTGACCAGGGAAACCTAGATCGGGATCAAGGGTCAAAGTTCAAATTGGGGCCAAACTTCCTAAATGCTACTTTTGTATATCCTTACCAAACTTCCTTAACCCTTGTTCACCAAACTTTAACTTCAGTTGTGCTTCTGGTTAGCAAGTATATAACTAAGTTCATTCCTTAATCAAAGGTTGTGTGTTTAAACTACATTCCAAACATATTTTTCAAGTTTTTACTAGTGTGTTTACAAAATATATTTGAATCTAAATATATTACTTGATATATTCGTTTGAATTAACATTTTATGTGACTACATTATGTACGCATTTAATGTGAATATATATATATAATATTATATGATGCATGGAACCCTATTTGTTCTGAACTGGCCTGCTAATAACAGGGTGATCGGGGTTCAAATCCAGTCGGGTCTAATTAATGTGTTGTTTTCTAAATTGTTTACCACTCTCCTACCACGCAAAGGTGGGTAGATTACCTCTAAATTGCTTCCTTCCTCATCCCTATCAAATTAGAATAATTTATTATATATGCTCATAACATGAACAGTTAGTAAGACGCGGTGAAAAAAATTGTGAGTATCTATCAAATATATAATCAAGTTTATAATTTCAGGGTCACAATGCGCCTGTGGATATGTTTTATGGCGGTATCTTCAATAATCGCGGTAGCCAAAGCTCAGGGTGAGTACCGTTTGCCCTCGAGGGTCTTTTTGTTTTTTTATTGCAGAAAACTAGCAAATTCTCTTTCGGTAATACTCTGTTGAGAAATATTGGTTCACAAAGAAGGATATAGCCTGAAAACTGGTCCTGAGAGCCTAATCATGACATTTAAAAACATTGCGAGATGGTTGAATACACCATGAACGATTATTTCAGTAAGATCACATAATAATGTATCCTCCATCTACACTTTAAGGTAGAAAGCTTGCCTTGCTTGGTTACACTATGGTCTAGTTCATAAGATATACCCATAGTGTCACTCGTCCGGGTCAGGTTAAACTGAGTTCAAATATCCGCCATCAGGTAGAGTGGTGTGCTACTTCGCCAGCTGGTCCCTCACCCGGACTGGAGACGACCAGTACAGGATTGAGGACATTGATTCGTCCCTCTGCACTCACGTCATCTACGCCTTCGCTGATCTTGCAAGTGATGGTACCATTAGAGTAAGAGATCCTTCAACGGACAGTTCCTCAGGATTAGGTATCTGTCAATATTTTTTTAAAATGTATTGTATTTTAATATTTAGGTGAAAGCGTTCTTTACTAGTGTATTTTGTTTCGCACTAATGATCCTCAATAACAAAGGTATTCACTATATTGGGCAAAAGTCACTACTTTTAACCAATAAAATAATTAGGACACTTAATATACTTCTACGTTGGGGTCAAAGGGATAATGGTATTTTTTTTTCTGGAGAGACGTATTATATGAGTGTTGCCATAGAAACGAAATAATATGTTACACGCCACGAATTATCTAAGGTTGTGAGATTACCCTCAATGTAAGCTATCTGCTGCCATACATTTATAAGAAAAATCTATAATATATATATATATATATAAATTATTCATACAAACAAAAATTTTACAGGATGAGAAATGAGAGAGGAATAGTAAAGAAAGAGCAAGTTCAGGACAGGATAGAGAAGGCACGACTAAGGTGGTATGGCCATGTGAGAAGAACGGAGAGGGAAAGGATGGCCAGGAGGATGTTGGATATGGAGGCAGAGAGGAAGACCAAGGGACAGATGGCTGAATAGAGTAAGGAGGAGAGTGGAAGAGAGAGGATAGGACTGGGCCAAGGTGGAGGGAGAGAGGTGGTGGGAGGAAAGGAGGTGGTGGAAAGGCTTACGTTCCAAACAAACCCAGCCAGGGGCTTGAAACTGTTCCTGATGATGAATGAATATATATATAATATATAGCTATATTATGATATATATAATATATAGCTATATTATAATATATATATAATATATAGCTATATTATAATATATAATATATAGCTATATATATATATATATATATATATATATATATATATATATATAAAACACATGCTAGATATTTTTAAGATGGTTTATTTGTAAATTCCCTTTAGTTTGATAATTTACGAGAAATGTAGTGCACTGATATAAAAAGTAGCGGCTCCGGTTTAAAAACAACTGAGATAATACTGAGTTATAACCGTTTTAGGATTGAGGTCAGCGCAGCCGGAGTGGGGAGTGAAGGTTGGTCACATGCTCGACCAATACTTGAAGGGTAGTTATCATAGCAACCTATGCACGTTGCAAGATTTATTAACAATCACTGAGTATGCTTGCTTAGTAGTGACGTGCAAACTCCCGCTATGTGGCAACTATGCTCCCCAGCCTACCCACCACGCGGATCTTAAAGCAGTTTAAATCTCAGTTACGTCTGAAGGGTTTCTTGTGGTGACCCTATGACACACCTATCCCAAAGTTGGTATTAACTTCGTCAACAGATGATGGACGCTCTGTCTGTTTAGTTCAGTTGAGGTTTAATGTCATGGATATATATACATAAAATATGATTAACAATCATTCAAATTTTAAACAGTGATAAACGACACGGATAACAGAAAGGAAGTGAATGAGAGATGAAGAACGGAAGCGAATAAGAGAAGAAGAATGGGGAAAGGAAAGAGGTAGATAGATACATTTTACTAAATTGAGCTGGCCACAGTAAGTTGATGAGGATAACGAAATAGTTCTAGTATAAATATAAAACGACCGATACTAATAGCTAGCATTCTAGAATCAACTAGAAAAATTAAATTAATTAATGATAATTAAAATTATGTTATGATAATTAGTGCTTTAAGCTAATTTGACTCCAGTTCTTTGAGCTATGATTGCCAACGGAAATAAGTAACTGCCATGTTTGTTGAATTTACAGATGGCTACAACCGCTTGAACCGGCTGAAGCAACAGAACCCGAACCTCAAGACGCTCATTGCCGTCGGTGGTGGTAGCGCCGGGTCTGCCATCTTCTCACAGGTGTTTAACAGCGCGGCGTTGAGGGCAACGTTCGTGGACAGCGCCGCTAACTTCGTGCAGCAGAACGGTTTCAACGGACTAGACGTAGATTGGGAGTTCCCCGGTGACGGGACAGGTTCTCAAACGTCGGACAAGGTGGGTGTCCATTTATAGACTTTTATATCGACACGGATGAGAATTTGGGTGTTCAAAATGGTAAGAGAGGTTGATTTTTGGAGAGAAAAACATTCCAGTCTCTAAAGCGTTAACCTTTGAATGT
The DNA here is from genome assembly GCA_039000515.1 of Timema cristinae. Classification (NCBI taxonomy): domain Eukaryota; kingdom Metazoa; phylum Arthropoda; class Insecta; order Phasmatodea; family Timematidae; genus Timema; species Timema cristinae. The sequence continues at coordinate 96,271,765 of JBCFYV010011172.1, forward strand.
ATGGGTGCTATTAATACAGGGCTCACGATGCCATAAAACAAGTGGTTCAGGTCTAGATAAAAAATCCTGAGATGTAGTTTTTTTTAGTTAGTACCACGTCTTACTACCCATTCGGGTTATACGCTTATGTACTAATTAAACTAATAGTTTAATAGTTTTAGGGATGATTAATGTTATATTTATAGGAATTGTAACCACATTTGCGTGGAGAAAGAGGGTGGGAAACCATTTTGAAAAACCACCCTCATTACACTCAAACAGGAGTCTAATCCCGATGTCCTCGTCATCGGCAGTCTATTCTACAGTGAGAGTATCACCTTAGACCATGCAACCATCAAAGTGGTTTCTTGGACTGTAAATATGCACAAAATTCCCACACCCTCTGAAGTTTTGCTGAACTTAACTAGGAACTCTTTGATTTAGGCAAGCAAGAAAGTTGATTTTGGCTTCCCCCCCCCCTCCCCCTCTTTGGTATGATCACTAGTTTGATTAGTTGTTATACGAGTATCATTGTATTGTAAATTATCTTCTTCTCGTAGGTAGCTTTCGCTGACACCCTGGTGGCTCTTCGCACCAGGTTCAACCCTCTAGGGTTAATTTTAACCGTAGCTTGCCCATCACCCTCGTACTACATTAGAGTGTCATACGACATCACCAGAATTGCCCAGTGAGTATGCCTATATAGCTGCATCAATATTAAGGTAATTGAATCAATTGGGGCTTAAGTATATGTTTTTAAATCTCACGGAGGTATTTGGTGTTTTATATGGATAGATTATTAAATGACAGCATGAGGACCTAAAAAACGCTACTGCCCTGTTTGTAGCTTGTGTTTTATTTGGAGAAAACCAAACACTTGATAACTACTTCTAGGTCCTTTTAACACTGGGACACAAGTTTCGGACACTTGATTGCCAATAGACTGGGTAGAATTGTATTATTATTTAAAATTGATTCAAGCGATGAGGAAATATTGTTTCTATTGCTTCTAAACAAAAGCTGAAGGAGGAAAATAAGGGAGGAAACGCTTCCAAGTACATCCTCTGCTACTTTATCGGCTGGAGAACGGCTGGTCCCAAATGAATGGATGACTTTCCACTTCAATTATAGAATTTTCTGTATTAATTAAATATAATCTCATGAATATGAATATAAATATAAAAACAGCAGGGTGATTAACTTTAAATTAACAACTGATTGCTTGCTTGTAGCTGGCAGAATTACAAACAGTCTGAAACTTGTGTCCCAGTGTGAAAATGACCTTAAAGCTTGCTGAATATAACTATGTATAACTAAGAAGAGAACATCACTCCCAACTACTTCAATATAATAATATTGATAGCTCCTTTATGATGCGAATGATGGAAGACATTGTATTTCCGTAGCTTTATTACATGAAGATATTAATGTCTCATCACTTTTGTGTGTGTGTTCTAAAGGAGCGTAGATTTCATCAATCTGATGACTTACGATTTCCACAACGGGTATCAGTCAACCACTGGACTTAACGCACCTCTATACGTGAGACAGGCAGATCCTGATAAGGAACTCAACGTGGTACGTTTGCATAAACATCTAACATGAACGTGATTCATCCAGTGAAAAGACCTTACTTAGACTTTGGGAAATATTGTTTAGCCACAATGCTTCAAGACATGCCTAAGCCACCAATAAAATACTTTCTTAATTCGAGCCCAAGTGGGATATAAATGTTTTATCCTCGTGTACGGTGGATTGGAAAATCACTAAACTAAAAGTGTAGTCCTAGATGCTAATGGGCTTTAGCTCTAAACAAGAGTTTAAGAAATAACATCACCAATGAACGTCTAAAAATGGAACCCGAGAATGGGAACTTGATAGCTTGATGCCATCAGTGATTGCAAATTCTATGAAACGCTACTAAAGGTACTCTAAAAAGTGTTGCTTTGCTTAGATATAGAAATGTATGCCCTTTGCAGGTGATCTTTCCCAACATCTATTTGAATTAAATCTGCTTCAGTGAGCGTGCGGTCTAGGCGCCAAGCTCGTATAGTCTAGCTTGCCTATGATAGATATTTCGGAGTTCAGATCACGGCCGGATTGCCTAAAAAGTTTCTCCACTTTCCCTCCGCACAATTGACGTTACATTTTATCCAAATTCTGACTTAATAATTCCTATCCCTTTTAGTGCAATTAAATGCAGATTACCCGGAAAGACAATAATATGTTATGCAAAAATAAATAAATTGGGATGTATTTTTGAAATGATCTGAATCTTAACCAATAATGGATTTGAATTCTTAATTAATAGTAATCATGATATTAAGAAGGGCTGCCTAGGGAACTGAAATATTGCTAATCAGATGTTGCGATTATGTTAAATATTGACAAAAATTAAGTACAAGAGTTTGTTGTTATGCGTAATGAACTCAAAAATATTTTATATGACTCTATATGTATGCATAAATATGTATATATATATACATATACTTGTAAACCTAGTTTACAAGTAAGAGCTAAATGCCCGGAAAATGAAAGGTAACTGGTATAGGAGCGTAGAATGGATCTTTGGGAATAGAATTGTCATTTAATACAAACACATTATATTGTTATTAGTATTTTCCTCTATCCTGTTTGTTCTTCTGCTTCCAGCCAGCTACACCCAGGAACGTTATAAATCCCTTGGTATATGACGTTTAAGAATTTCTGATCCGACTATTCTAGCATCTTAGGGGAGTTTTCACAAAAGCCTTTGGCCATATCTAAGGGATAATAATTTGAAGTGTGGATTTTGATGGTAGTACGCTGGTGTTGAGAATTGGTTGAACAACGGCGCCCCCGCGGAGAAGATCGTCCTCGGGATGGGCTTCTACGGAACCGCCTTCATCTTAGCGGATTCTAACAACAATGGGGTGGGTGCCCCGGCGATTGGGGCTGGAGGCTCTGGAGGAACCTTGATGTACAACCAGGTACGTTACATTGCACGACACTGTATTTCAACGTCGGCCCGACGTGAATGAATTAATAAAACCAACTATTGTCTGGTTGGTCAACATAGGAAAGGTATCCCAATAAGGGTGGATTCACTAAAAGACGCAAATATGCTGAGGTGGAGCCATTAGGGAAGTGGCGCAATTTTGCGACCAAGATGCTACTCAAGAGGCGCTTTTTTATATTTAACCATTTCTTTATTCATTAAACAAGGAGAAAATTGGTGGCAAGAACTACGATGACGTCACAATTACGTTATCATTTGAGCTTTTTTGTTTACCAATACGTGTGAAGAATTTACTTCCAAAGTCAATGTTCCTTTATTTAAAATGTCTAACGAGAATGGCAGAAAAGATCAAATTTACAAAAAAATCTTATAAGCTAGCAATTAAATAATTAAAGTTGTCATTTGGGTGCTACACTATTATTCATTATAAAATACTTATCTGTAGGTCTATTATTAATGTATAGCTTTCGTAGCACTGATAAAACATTTATATAAACTCTAAAACATGTTTTAAAAATCATACCTACCATATTATTTTAGTCTTTGGATTTAGAGTTATATAAAAAAAACTCTTTGGATCCAAATAAATATTAAATAGTTTGTTTTATTTGATGGTGTTTTGTTTAATTCCATTCTATTTTGTTTTATAATAACGAAAGGAATGTCATGGCGTTATATTGTTGTAAAATGCAACAATACAATTAACTTTGTTACTACTAAAGCTTAATCCAGATTGACAAATAAAAATTGTGCGCTGCATGCTTATAATATTTTAATTCCTTTACCATTTGTTGGAGCATGGTTTACTAAGTTTATTCTTAGGAATCACTATAATATGCTGCTACTTTAATTTATAGAAGTGATTTACTCTCAAACTGCTCCTGTTCTTTTTAGTGTATACTAATTTAGACGCATCTTTCAAAATTACTCTGGTGCATCTATTTGCCTGCCCTCTTTAGTGAAGCCACTCATATACACACATCCATTAATTAAATATATACCAACGTAGACTTAAATACCTCATTTTAATAGCGTTACACATTTTCTTTCCGTAGATTTGTCAGTCTCAAATGGTGAACGATGGTTGGAACATCAATTGGGATGACGAGGCTGACGTACCGTTTGCCAACCGAGGGACACTTTGGGTCGGGTACGACGATCCAGACTCTATTGCAGAGAAGGTTAGTCCTCCCTCATGGACCATGCTTCCCGTACGATGTTTTTCAACTTTTTCCTTTCTCATATAATTATTACTTTAACTCAACCCTCGGAGAGAGAAGTATTGTGATCGTCAAAATAATCGCGCTAAAGATTTTAGTAAAATTAATGATGACGTTTCTTGACTCCTTGAACCCCAAACAGTTGTTTTTGCGATGTAGTCTGTTGGTATCTCAGCCTAGAGCCAAATCTATTTTACAAATTGGGCTTATATGTATAAATGTATATATTTTAAGGTCCCTTTTCGACCACATACTGGCGACAGGACGGGTTTTTTAGTTAATTTTCCCGTCTGCACAACCCATATATACCTATAATCAACCCGCCAGGGCGACAAAGGTTTTCATGTTTAACGTTTATTTTTGTTTCTATGTAGCTTAACGTCCGAGAGCCCTTCGGGGCTGGTGTTCTTGATATATGTCAGCTGTATTCAATGTTTATACATGTTATTATATCTACTCATTGCTACAACAAATAAAAATCCTATCAAACAAACAAACAAGGTTGCCCCAAGGATTTAAATATATATCCAACCCTAGAATTACCACAAAAGATCTGTATTATGTAAACAAGCTGTGTGTAATAAGTTTGTGTTAAATTTAATGGGGAAACGGCCAGGGACTGGATGTTGTGTCTGTCCTAGACTTAAGTTATATAATAAGACATATGAAGCTACGATAGGCCTAGCAAGCCAGTAGTGGAAAAATATTAGACTCGAATAAATAACTGAACCAGGCTACAGGCTGGAAACAGTAATGGATATTAGGTAAAGGTATCACAAATAATTCCAAAAATCAGCATTCTACTTTTTTTTTTTAAATATACTAAAGTGATTTGTTAATCTTATTAATTATTTTCTACTGTATGCTTATGAACGCCAACCAACTAGCTCTCAACTTCAAGTAAGAGTATGTTCGTCCTGTTTATAGGCCCAATATGCTCTAGACAAGGTCTAGGAGGAGCCATGGTGTGGAGCATCGATATGGACGACTTTAGAGGAATCTGCGGCGATAAGAACGTACTTCTGCAGAAGATAAAGGGCATCATTGGTTGAGCCTGACATCGGGAGAGGGTTTTATTGGTTCCAACTAAAGAAATGTAACGATTTATTTTGAATTAATCTTGATAGTTTGCACCGTCACAAACAATGTGCAGAAAAAAATGGAACCTCTCGCTGTAAAATATGGAAATAAAAATATTTATATGGTTGAATGTCCTCTAAATATAATCCTATATATATATAATTTTAGAAATTAGGGTTTTTTTTTCCTAAATGGTTATCCCCTTTCAATCCACGCAAAGTCTGGGACTTTTCTTTAAGTTATTCCTGATTTTAACCCTACCCCACAAGTGTAATTAAATGCAAAAAAAGATACCTTAGCTCAGTCGGTAGCGTGTCTGTCCACTGAGATAAGGGTCCCAGGTTCGATTCCTGGTCATGGCCGAAAAATGTTTCATTGGATAAATGTAAGTTTGCCCTTTCACAGTGATAATTGACAGTGGACGTTGTGTATTTTCTAGATTTAAGTTAATTCATAAATCGTCTGCTAATATAATGAGTCGGTTCAAAAAGTGCACGTTAAATACTTCAAATAAATTAGAATAAAAAATGCGGCAAACCCAGAATAAGAGGAAAATGCGGTGCAAAATAAAGTGCTGGTGAATGTATAGTTGAGTGTAGATAAATGTTTCTTAATATTTTATAGCAGACATGTCACCCTTACACATGTGACCCGATCCATGATTCTTTGCGGCCCACGAACCTTTAGATACAATGCGGCCAGAGTCATTTTATTATGAACATCGTAGAAATACCACATTTGAGATTATGACACATGGTAATTGGTTGTAATTTAGTGACATATGTAACGTGAGGCTGGTGTACCAGATTTGTATTATTTACTCACAGTAGATAGATTCCCAAAAAAATTATTAAATTTGCACACCAAGTACGTGCAATGTTCGGTAGCACATAAGTGTTTAAATAGTTGTTTTCGCTCGTAGCCTCGTTTATAGATATGCATTGGTCGTTAATTTTAAACATGGACTCATTTCGGTGGCCACAAATTATAAGGCACTACTCTCGTGGTAGACTAGACTGATAACGTCGGTGAGATCGAGGTTCGTATCTTGGTTGGGTGTACTGAGGGTGGTTTTTCCAAAATGGTTTTCCATTCTCCCTCCATGCAAATGTTGGTTCACTTTCTCTCAATAAAATTTCCTAATCGTAACCTAGTGTAATTTGTACATAAGCGTATTATCGGAAAGCAGTGCGTTTTTCTTTTTTGCAAAACGGGTGGATCACTAACACTTACCGCAAATAAAAAGTTTAACATTTTTGATAAAAATAAATACATAGAAGGTAGGTATTAAAAGGTTATGTAATCTTAATTTTCCTTTTGTAAGAATACAAATTTAAAATTTGAGATTTTTCCACTTAATATGTTGACAGTATATTGAATTTACTGAAATGCGGCCCTTTTGACCAAAAGAGTTCGACACTCTCGCTTTAGAGCGCTGTGCAGACTATTTTCATGATCTTCAGCTGGACGGAACATCTCTAATCTCCATATATAATTTATATTTATCTAGGACATACATACTATTGTGCAGCGTTATCAACCTCAATGGTCTTGGGGTAATGCGCTCACCTCAGGACCCCATTATCTGGGTTCAAGCCCAGCAGAGGCCGATGGATTTTATTTGAGCGACAAAAATCCATAGCATAACTTCCTTCGTAGGGTAAGTAAAGCCGTTGGTCCAAGGTCGATCGCGGCATGTAAAATAACACTGGAAGTATGTGAAAGTGCCTTCCCCAGACAAATTGATAGACTCTTTCCACGCTCGCTCGTAGAATTCACCCTGTTTTCCAGGGCAGAATTCATGCAGGCAGTGTTTACTATTATTCAGAATCCGAGATATTGTCTCGTTTTCTAACTCGAAATATTAAAAATGAGAATATACTAAATATAATCCTATCCGTTGTTATCTATGGATGTGAAGCGTGTTTTTTCACTTTTTTTTCCCCAAGATAACAGACTGAGAGTTTTGAAAACAAAGAGTTATAAAGGTATTTAGACCTGAGAGAGATGAACAAACAGGAGAATAGATAAAGTTACATTATGAAGAACTTCATTGTTTGTATGCACCCCTAAACATCTGAATGATAATCAAGGCGAGTGGGCTAAGGTGTTGGTGGTCATATGGCACGTATGGGCGATTACAGGCATGTACACGGAATTTTAGTTAGGAAACGTGAAGATAAAATACCTTTGGTAGGTCCAAAACATCGATTAGAGAATGTTAAAACGGACTTGAAGGAGGTTGGGGGTGTCATGATAAAGTTGAATGAAGAGCTTACGTTCTGGAGGTTATGAACTTTCTCAATCTCCGACCAGAAGGTTATTTAGTTGAATTATACAATATCCTAGATTTATCATTTGACGCGCGCAAATTCAGGTGACCAGGATTTGAATCCCTGTCCGGGTGTTATTTTTATATATTTACAGAATCATTCCATCAGAATGTCGTCAGGAAAAGACGCATTTGTGTAAATTTAAGAGTATAGGGGGAAAAGGGAGAAAGTTATACTAAATACATTTTCCAAGGGGAAAAGGAGAAAGTTATACTAAACACATTTTCCAGGGGAAAAAGGGAAAAAGCTATATTAACACATTTTCCAGCACAATTTTTACATCTCAAACCCCACTAAGACCCCAGCGGTTACTTAGTTTTTTTTAAACATGACAAATAGCTCTTTTAACCATAATCTAAAATGATCGAGAAAGATGCTATGATTGCCTAACAGGTAGAAGCAATAACTAAGTTTCAGGTAAATTGAAATTTCTCCTTTCCTCCCCTGTAGTTTTCAACCATAAAAATATTTAATACGTCACTTCAACCCCAAAAAAGCATGGCTGGGGCCCCTCAATATCCTCAAGTGTCTTTAGTTTAAAAAGTCTTTGTATTAAAAAGGGAGAGAAATAATTATTTTACAAATTAAAATCAAATCACTACACGTCGGTAGTAACGTTTTCCCAAACAAAAAGTTCCCTTTGATCAAGGCCTTTGAGTAATAATATCTACAGTCTACCTTCCTGTTCCTGTCACTGTACACCCCTAGCACACACAACATGGGAAAACGTATTTACTTTCGCCCTATAAATCGCCAAAGTTATTCCACACAATTTTTTAAAAATAAAGTACTTAGGAAAATATTTGGTCAAAGGAAAAAAGATGAAGATAGTGAAAACTGGAAGAGGTTAAATAATAACGAGTTCCATATCCTGTACTTATAACAAGACTTTTTAGGATAATCAAGGCTCTTAGACTAAGATGGGCAAGACATGCAGCGCGAATGGGAGAAACTAGAACCGTGTTCAATTTATTGACTGATAAACTCAATGGGAAGAGATCATTGGGAAGACCAAGATGCAGATGGGAGGATAACATTTAAATAAACCTGAAATATATAGGGTATAATGAGGTGGACTGGGTAGAACTATCACGAGATAGGGATAAGGTGTTATGAGGAGAACTGGATAGAGCTAGCTCAATATAGTGATCGGGTGTATTGAGGTAGACTGGATAGAGCTATCTCAAGATAGGGATAAGGTGTAATGTGGTGGTCTGGGTAGAACTAGCTCAAGATAAGGATAAGGTGTACTGTGGTGGTCTGGGTAGAACTAGCTCAAGATAGGGATAAGGTGTAATGTGGTGGTTTTGGTAGAACTAGCTCAAGATAAGGATAAGGTGTACTGTGGTGGTCTGGGTAGAACTATCTCAAGATAAGGATAAGGTGTACTGTGGTGGTCTGGGTAGAACTAGCTCAAGATAAGGATAAGGTGTACTGTGGTGGTCTGGATAGAGCTATCTCAAGATAGGGATAAGGTGTAATGTGGTGGTTTTGGTAGAACTAGCTCAAGATAAGGATAAGGTGTACTGTGGTGGTCTGGGTTAGAACTAGCTCAAGATAGGGATAGGGTGTAATTGTGGTGGTCTGGGTAGAATTAGCTCAAGATAAGGATAGGTGTGTAATGAGGTGGTCTGGATAGAACTAGCTCAAGATAAGGATAAGGTGTAATGTGGTGGTCTGGGTAGAACTAGCTCAAGATAAAGATAAGGTGTAATGTGGTGGTTTTGTTATATCTAGCTCAAGATAAGGTGTAATGTGGTGGTCTGAGTAGAACTAGCTCAAGATAAGGATAAAGTGTAATGTAGTGGTCTTGGTAGAACTAGCTCAAGATAAGGATAAAGTGTAATGTGGTGGTCTTGGTAGAACTAGCTCAAGATAAGGATAAAGTGTAATGTAGTGGTCTTGGTAGAACTAGCTCAAGATAAGGATAAAGTGTAATGTAGTGGTCTTGGTAGAACTAGCTCAAGATAAGGATAAAGTGTAATGTTGTGGTCTTGGTAGAACTAGCTCAAGATAAAGATAAAGTGTAATGTAGTGGTCTTGGTAGAACTAGCTCAAGATAAGGATAAAGTGTAATGTGGTGGTCTTGGTAGAACTAGCTCAAGATAAGGATAAAGTGTAATGTAGTGGTCTTGGTAGAACTAGCTCAAGATAAGGATAAAGTGTAATGTAGTGGTCTTAGTAGAACTAGCTCAAGATAAGGATAAAGTGTAATGTAGTGGTCTTGGTAGAACTAGCTCAAGATAAGGATAGGTGTGTAATGAGGTGGTCTGGATAGAACTAGCTCAAGATAAGGATAAGGTGTAATGTGGTGGTCTGGGTAGAACTAGCTCAAGATAAGGATAGGTGTGTAATAAGGTGGTCTGGATAGAACTAGCTCAAGATAAGGATAAGGTGTAATGTGGTGGTTTGGGTAGAACTAGCTCAAGATAAAGATAAGGTGTAATGTGGTGGTTTTGTTAGATCTAGCTCAAGATAAGGTGTAATCTGGTGGTCTAAGTAGAACTAGCTCAAGATAAGGATAGGTGTGTAATGAGGTGGTCTGGATAGAACTAGCTCAAGATAAGGATAAGGTGTAATGTGGTGGTCTAAGTAGAACTAACTCAAGATAGGGATAGGGGGCGTTCTTTTGTAAGTACGGCAATAAACTTTCAAGTTTCTGATGCCATAGAGTAGAGCTTTTTAGCCTGGGGTACACGAAAGAAGTTTAGATGTTAAAGTTTTTTAACTGTATTTTAATCTCATAAAAATGTATTCGGTATTCACAATTTGCTTAAACATCTGTTTTCTTCCATTACCGTCCAACTAAACATATTTTTCTTTAATTTAATAATAATAATAATAATAATAATAATAATAATAATAATAATAATATTTAACACCGCGTCTTACTACCCGTTCGTTTTATACGCTTTAAGTACTAATTACGCTAATGGATTAGGAATTGGGAAGGTTGAATTAGAGGAAGTGAACCCGCATTTGCGTGGAGGGAGAGTTGAAAACCATTTAGGAAAAAACCCCTCCAGTTCACCCGACCGAGATTCGAACCTCGATCTCCCCGTCCTCAGCAGTCGAGCTCAACACTACAAGCGCGTTAGCCAACTACGCCACCGAGGTGTTTTTTTTTCTTTAATTAATATGAAATGGGTTACGTAGAGTATTGTAAGCGTGTACGTAGCTTTATAATTATTTCCCCTCATATGGCGGGAGAGATTGGAGAGGGGGGATAGGGTCTCGGCAAATTATCATTAGCTTTAGGGGGTTGACGGGGCCATGATACGGAAAAGGCTTAGAACCACTGCCATAGAGTAAGCAAGTAAAAGTAAGTATGGCACTGTTGAAAAGAGTTTCCAAAAACCCAAAATAGTGAAGTCACGAACAAATTGTTGGCCTCAGGTTTTGTTCAATAGGGTGTACGTACCGGTTGCGGTTATAACCGTACCTTCCTGTTTCCCACGGAGAGCACTTTGGATAACTCGTATCAAATTCACTTCCTATCGCATCTGGAAGCTCCAATATATATCAGTTTTGTCCATTGATGGAAAAGTTGATGTTTGTACGTTCGGTGAATTTTCGATTGTATTAAAAAAAAAATCTTGAAATTAACTCAAATGTATTTTATGTATGCACCCTTTATAGATTATACTATTAGTGAATAATTCTATACTCAAAATAGTATTTTAATACCTAGATAAAACATCATTATTAAAAAACTTAATTATTACTTTACCGGCTATAACATAAAACTGGTCGTCTGCCTACGTATTTAAGTTCAGGTTTATAATGCATTTGTGGATGTGTTTGCTGGTGGTGTCATCATTATGTGCAAAAACAAAAGCTCAAAGTGAGTATAATCCATCACTATCATATTGATTACAGTTTTGGAGGCTTTGTTTTAAAATATCGGAAGCGCCAATTAACAGTTATTGTTTCCTCAACTTTTTATTTCAAAATTTAAGTATATAAAATACGTGTAAGGAAATCAAGGCCTAGTTTACTTAATTGATTAATAAATATAAGTTTAGTTTACTCAATTGATTAATAAATATAAGCCTTGTTTAAGATAAAAAAATTAAGTTTACAAAAGGACTATACTTTTCCAGAATAATTTACAATTTCCTTCTCTACAAATTTCTGTCAATTCTATTTATAGTTAGAGATATTTTTTATGAAGAGATAATATTTTTTAGCATGTTTGGGTTCTACACAAATGTACTAGCTAGGCTAATATGTTAGGGATGAGAAATGTGGAATTTAGAGGAAGAGTAATCTCATTTAAATGGAGGGTTAGTGGAAAAAACTAAGGAAACTATCCTTAGCCCACCCAACCAGGATTCGAACTCCAATCTCCCTATTATCGGTAGTATAGCCTATGGAAAGAGTGACAGTGACAGTTAACCAAAGTGAGTAGTATAGTAAAAAATTATAACAGTTGACCTCGATAAAAAATTATATTTTTTAAGCCTTTCTTCTCATAAAAATCTTACAAATTGGCTACCGTGCGTTACAGTGGAGGAAGGATATGAATCGAACCGAAGCGAGTAACAGTTAATATTACTTGCAGGAGCAAACATTCTTGTATGTGCTATACGTTAAAAATGTGTTGGTAATATCTTCAACCAGTATATATATGTTTTTTTAAATCGTTAAAATAATGTGCTCCATATATTATTTCAGTGGCCATCCATTTAAGTCGTTAATTAAATCTGTAAAAATGTTAAAGCAAGTTTACTACTTGTATCATAATGTACTGTCCAACAGTCTTACCTTGACCGATTACAATATAAGCGACATCATGGTGTGATCCGTCAAGGTAAGACTGTTGTCTTTCAGCGTGAACGGAATATACAATATAACCAGATGCAATCTGAGATCTTGCGCCTCGATGTTTATCTGGCAATCCCTTAACTTGATCGTAGCACTCAAAGAAACTACATTGAATATCATCTCTGAGAAACAGCATGGCTACTATTGGGGAACAGTTTTGTCTGGGTGACCTGGAGGTCCAGAGGTAAGATGTCAGAATTTTGTGCTGGGTGTTCGGGGTTCAATCCTCGGTCCCGGCACAGATTTATCTGATTGCCAAACCTTCCTTCACCTCTGACAAGACGTGTATTAATCACAACTTGTGAATGTGTGGAATTCCAGGCCTCCACCGTGGTTCGGATCTCACGTTAAACTGTAAGTCCTCCATTTCATCTCACAATCACCCTACCATTACACATTAGCGTAAGTGCGTGCAACCCAAATGGGTAGTAAGACGCAGTGCTAATAATTAATAACAGTTTTGTCATTCTATTGTTCTTGTGTGGTCAACCTCCCTTGACCGATTACAATATAAGCGACATCATGGTGTGATCCGTCAAGGTAAGACTGTTGTCTTTCAGCGTGAACGGAATATTACAATATAACCAGATGCAATCTGAGATCTTGCGCCTCGATGTTTATCTGGCAATCCCTTACTTGATCGTAGCACTCAAAGAAACTACATTGAAATCATCTCTGAGAAACAGCATGGCTACTATTGGGGAACAGTTTTGTCTGGGTGACCTGGAGGTCCAGAGGTAAGATGTCAGAATTTTGTGCTGGGTGTTCGGGGTTCAATCCTCGGTCCGGCACAGATTTATCTGATTGCCAAACCCTTCCTTCACCTCTGACAAGACGTGTATTAATCACAACTTGTGAATGTGTGGAATTCCAGGCCTCCACCGTGGTTCGGATCTCACGTTAAACTGTAAGTCCTCCATTATCTCACAATCACCCTACCATTACACATTAGCGTAAGTGCGTGCAACCCAAATGGTAGTAAGACGCAGTGCTATAATTAATAACAGTTTTGTCATTCTATTGTTCTTGTGTGGTCAACCTCCCCTCAAATATAAGGCAAGTTTGGCAACGCTGGTTCATCAGTGTTGTCAGTAGCCCTTCTTACTCCAGCACATCACCCTCCCGACATAACTGAAAGCCAGGAGATTTGGCAACAGTTAACAGAGATAAAGAGAGCGGAAATCAAGCTTTTATACATAAGGCATATTGGTTGTAGATACCGTTTCATACACAATGCATTATGCTTTCAGCGATATGTACTATTAATATTATTATTATTAACATGTGTTTTTAACTTTTTGACAGGTCCATTGCCCTGTCCAAACTGAGTCCTTCATCAACATGTCCCGTCAGCAGATTTTTTTTAATATCCTGAAAATTCATCTTGTTTCCTTGTTTGAAGTCATCATCAGTTGCATTCGTGGTCTGTCTGGTCCACTTCTACCTGCCACTTTGCCTTAAATGACGTCACTCAGTAAACCATTTCTTTTCATAATGTGAGGCATCCAGTTGGACTTTATTCATATAGTTACCTGCATAATGGTTATCTTTTCCTTTACTCTCCTTAAAATGTATTCATTAATCACCTGAGCTGTCCACTTTATCCTCTCTATTTTTTTTCCAGCATTCCATCTAAATATTTCTTCCCTTTTCCTCTTGGTTCTATGTTTAATCTCCATACAAATCTATATGCTCCATATATAGATAGCTCCTCATCAGTGTCTTCCTTCTTATCGGATTCAGTTCGCAAGTAAATAGCTTTCTCTTCTTGGTGAAAGCAACCTATCTTTGTCCTAAATGCTAGCATGCTTAACATGCTTGGTTCCACTATATATAGCTTATAAGATATACCCATAGTGTTGCTCGTCAAGGTAAGACTACTACCTTTCAGGCTAAACTTAGTTCAAATTTCCGCCGTTAGGTAGAGTGGTGTGCTACTTCGACAGCTGGTCCCTCACCCGTACTGGAGATGACCAGTACAGAATTGAGGACATTGATCCATCCCTCTGCACACACGTTATCTACGCCTTCGCTGATCTTGCAAGTGATGGTACCATTCGAGTCGGAGATCCTTCAACGGACTTGCCTTCAGGATTAGGTATTTGTCATTGACATACAATACAAGCATACAACTCCAGTACTTAACTGTCTGTATCAGTATCGTGCCGTGGCCTGTTTTCAAGGTAAGCAATGTTAATTTGGACTGTACTTGATATAATATTTTGTTCTTATCCCTCAAAAGAGCACTCATTGGGCAGGTGCCACGAACATACATTTCCCATGCGTATATGGTAGATCCAATGTATAATAGGTGAAATGGGGTACCGTGAGTGGGAGTGGTAGAGCTTTAACAAGCTCTAGACTGCTTATGATGGGAAGCTCGAATCTCTGTCAAGTTTAGGCCGTATTGAGGGTAGTTTTCCAAAAAATTTCCACTCCACTTTCACGCAAATGTGGGTACAACTCCTTTAAATATAACCTTCCTCATCTCTAAAACCATTGGCGTAGTTAGTATATAAGCGTATAGCCCAAACACCACTTGAACCACCCTCAGTACACGCTAACCGTGATTCCAACCCCGATTTCCCTGTCCTCAGCAGTTTAGTCTAACCAAAAATTGACGTCTAAGACTATGCGGCCATTGAAGCAGGTAGATATTTTAAAAATGAATTCGTTTAACATCATGGCTATTAACGTCTTCATCTATATTTATAGAGATCTAACCGCTTACTGAACCCATCAGTCACTTTCCCTTTGTTGACTTATAAGAGCACATTCCTATTAGCAAAGCGAATGAATAAATTACTATCAGGTACTCTGACGCATCAATTGTCAATTTTTCAATGACGGCTCTCAACTGTAGCCTTGATATTTTAGAAATGTCAGCTCGAGATGTCTAAAGTCTGTCTATATCATCATCCATAATAATGTTATATATTTTAATTTAAAAAAAAATGAAATGAAAATGATTTCGGTAGAACTGTTTTTTTTTAGTTAAAGTTTCGCTAGTGAAAAGTATTGATTACAAATCTCGAATTAAAAGCTTTTTTACTTTAAAATAGGTTTGGTAAAACCCCATAAATTTATATATGGTGAAAATGTCTTTTTTTTTTAATTGCGGCTTCCCCTGAATATTTTTGAAATTTAAAATTTTCGGGCACGCCCACGGTGTATAAAATTTTATTTAAAATAAAATGATGAACTTTTGTTGAGTAGAATTCCAGGAATTATGGCAAAAATGAATAGCTTAGCATTTGTAATATATAGACTTAGGACGCGATGGCTGGTTCTCTGCTGAATTTCCAGACGGCTATAACCGCTTGAACCTGCTGAAGCAACAGAATCCGAACCTAAAGACGCTGATATCCATCGGCGGTGAAGACGCGGGGTCTGCCATCTTCTCGCGAGTGTTCAACAGCGAGGAGTTGAGGGCTATGTTCGTGGACAACGCTGTCATCTTCGTGGAAGAGAACGGCTTCGACGGACTTGACATCGACTGGGAGTTTCCCGGTGAAGGAACAGGGTCCTCTACGTCGGACAAGGTAGGGGCCTATTTGAAAAGTTTCTTTATACCCCTTGATCTACCAGTTCCACCCAGATGTTTATCTGAATTGATGGATTCTTCCTTTTTGGACCTTTGGTTCTCTAAGGGGTTGAGCGTCGTGGCTGGGTTACGTTGCCACGCCTCAATCTGATGTACGATTAGACAATGCTTTGAGTGTTTTCTTCTTGTAGGTGGCTTTCACTGACACCTTAGCAGATATTCGCACCAGATTCACCCCTCTAGGATTGCTGCTCACTGTAGCTTGTTCGTCTCCATCCTACTTCTTGAGTGGATCATACGATGTCCCCAGCATCGCCGAGTATGTATAATGTGTATTAATTTGCATCATTTTCTAACGCTTCAAGAAGTAAAGTACCAGAACAAATTAAACAATATACTGAGACTTTATTCCCCATAATTATGTTAGTCATAAATTAAAGTGACGTTTTGTCGCGTTTCACTAAGTGTTTATAAAATAGAAACATGGTTAGTACACACACATCCTAAAATGATTTCTAGAGCTATGTGCATTTGTCACAATTCAACACAACACAATTCTACGGGGAGTTGTGTTATAAACTCCTCATAACACTCTGGAGAACACATCCAGATTATATGAATAGGGCTTTAGGACGTCTGTGGGGCCCTCCTGGGTCCAGCCTATATCTGCTAAGTCCCTGGATAAGAATATCCCACGAACCACTAGTGATCACATCTCACTTATATGAGCAGGTATTTGGGGCCCTCCTGAGTCAAAGCCCCCGAATAAGAGGATTGGTGGGACCTGATTGGTTATCTTAGAAGAAGTGCGTAAGCCCCTAGAGGTGGTCCTTGACACACTGAATCATCAATATCATATTGGAGACATACCAGGGTGCGTCCACAATAATTTAGACACCGGCTAGGGGACGACTGAATCATGTTAATATGTGTGTGACAAAACTAGTTAGAAAACTAACTGCTGAGGTCACGTGGTATAAAATAATCGATTATCTCGAAATACACCAAATTAAACTAAGCTACCTTCGTCATCCCTTATCTTTTAAAAACCAAATTGTTAGTAATCGTACCGTTAATATAATATTTAAAAAAAATTACAAGCAGCCTACGTTCAATTATGTCTGGAAGATGGCATAAGAACCCCATCTGACACCCAAATAACCGGGATGTTGGATAAAAGATTACGCTTGAACTAGAAAATTGTATCGAGATGCTCTTATCGTCATTATTCATTTGATTACAACGAAATTGCTATCAGTTTAGTAATTCTTTCGTTTTAATTTTATTTATTTTTATGATTTTTAATATGATATAACGGTTTCAATGTTCTCAATTCCATTTTAGTGTTTTCTTTTGTTTGTTTTTTAATAATACGACGCCTAGTTCGAGCTGTATTACTTACCTAATTTAGATAATATCTATGGAATGAGACGGGCTCTTAAGGTGAGGTAGAAGAGGACTAGAGAAAATTCCAATATGTTTGCAGTTTTTTAACCAAAATATTTTTTCTGCCAAAATCAATCAAAAAATGCTCCAGTACAGAGTTTATATTCTTCACATGGGGACCTCAACAGTTGTTTAACACCTGTCATGAGCATAGCGGCATTAAATGAGAAACTTTTTAAATGAATAGAAAATGGTTGCCATTAAATTTAAGGACACTCTTGACAAATAGATATTCAACAATTGTTGAGGTCACCATGTGAAAAAAATTAAGCTCTATGTTTCTACTGGAGCAATATTTTAATTATTTTGACCACAAAAATAAAGTTTTGATATTATTATTATTATTATTATTATTATTATTATTAGCACCGCGTCTTACTACCCGTTCGGGTTATACGCACTTACGCTAATGTGTAATGGTAGGGTGATTGTGAGATGAAATGAAGGACCTACAGTTTAACGTGGAATCCGAACCACGGTGGTGGCCTGGCATTCCCCACATTCACAAGATGTCTTGCCAGAGTTGAAGGAAGGGTTTGGCAATCAGATAAATCTTTGCCGTACCGGGGAAAAAGTTTTGATATTGAAAACTGTAAAATAACTGCCATTATTGCGTGTTCCATATAATTCCACCCTTAATGCACCTTTATTCAATTATTGTTCTTCGTGATTACAAGATTAGTGAAAAAAGTGTACATCAGGGTCTAAATTATAATAAGGCATTGATGTTTTGTTATCTTGTTTGTATTTCAAAGGAATGTGGATTTCATCAACCTGATGACGTATGACTTCCACAGTTCATCCGAACTAGCCACAGGACTGAACGCACCTCTGTATGAGCGAGAAGGAGATGATATAAAGGAGCTCAATGTGGTTTGTTTGCACAGGGGCCCTTTTTTTAGTTATTATCTATTCATTAATAAAATTAATGTGATATTCTAATTATAAATTATATCAAACAGCTCCGGCTAGTTACAGCCAGTGGCAACCCTCGTGATACGTTTCCAGAGAAAGGACTTTAATAGGAAACCATTTAATTCTCACCTCCTTCCCCTCGCTCAACCTTACTAACACAAATAAAAAACTATACATAAACTAATGTAATCAACGAAAATAGTTTATTTGCTTCAAACAAAGTGTTCTCTAATGAATGGCAGGAAAACATTTAATTGTACAGTCCTGTGAAGCCTTAATTTCTTCGGCAACGACCCACAAACCACTTTATGTATATATATATATATATATATATGTATATTATATATATTATATACATATATATATAATATACATATATGTATATATATGTATATATGTATATATGTATATTATATATATAATATACATATATATATGTATATTATATATATAATATACTTGGATATTATATGCATATATATACATATAATATATATGATTATATAATATGTAATATATAGGTATAATATTATATGGTATAGAGAGAGAGAGCGAGAGACAAAAGTAATATATATATAGAGAGAGAGAGGGGGGGGGGCAAAAGGAAGATTGAGAGAAAAATACATACGATATATATATATATATGTATATATATATATATATAGAGAGAGAGAGAGAGAGATCTATAAATTATATATAGTTAAATAGAACGTTAGAGAGAGAATTTGAAGATAAAATGTAGTTGTTTGCGCAGAACGCCGGTGTTGAGAACTGGCTGGAGAATGGAGCCCCAGCGGAGAAGATCGTCCTTGGCATGAGTTTCTTCGGGAACGCGTTCACCTTGCGGCACCCCAGCGACAATGGTGTGGGTGCCCCTGCCCTCGGGCCTGCCCCGGGCACAGAAGGCATCTTGCGATACAGCCAGGTGATTACACTGCGCACGTGACACGAAACATGTCCAGCAGACGATACTGATATTATTTCATTTAGTGTAAATCCTATGCGTCTTACCAACCATTCGGGTGTATGTACGTTAATGGTTTTAGGGGTCCAGAAGGTTATATTTAGAGGAAGTGTACCCACATTTGCGTGGAAAGAAAGTGAAACACCACTATGGGAAAACCACCCTCTGTATACCCGATCGAGACTCAAACCTCGATCTCCGCGTCATCGGCAGTCTATTTTACTGTGAGAGTGATGCCTTAGACCATGCGGCCCCCGAAGTGGGTCTATGAGTTGTCTATCTATTACTTTTTATTTTTATGACTGCGCCTTACCACCTGTACGCATATATACTAATTACGCTAATGAGCTAGGTATGAGGAAGGTTGAAATTAAAGGAAACGTGTCCGCATTTGCATGGAGAAAGAATGGAAAACAATTTTGGTAAAATATCATTACACCTGACCGGGACTTGAACCCCGATTTACCTGCCATCAGTGTCTGATACTCTTTCACGCCAAAACCCCCAAATAGATTGTGCTTAAATTTTGAATCGACGTAGATCGGACGTCTGGTTAACATAAAGGATAATATGATGACACTTGTCCCGTGAAGGGCGCCAATTAAAGTGGTACCGTTTAATTAGTGCCCCTTGATCAAGCACTAATTAGAGTGGTACGGTATTTTGATGATATAACTGCCCCACGTTGGGCGCCAATTAAAATTCTCTCGGCCCACGTTGGACGGAGATTAAAATATTGTGACCCATCAATGGGCGCCAATAAAAATCATCTCGACCCGCGATGGGTGGCGATTAAAACGATAAGATTTAATATTGGTATATATAGCCCGTCATTGAGCGCCGATTAAAACGATACGATTCAATATTGGTATTTATAGCCCCATGATTGAGCGCCAATTAAAGTGATATGAAGTTACAACTATGACTACGTGAGTATGCCTTGCTGCACACTCACGCGGTTTTGTGATCTGATTCTTTCTGATATTTATTTTAATAAAATAAATAAGACTTTTAATGCTGCACCAGATTTATTAAGATGATTTAATCTTCGGCACTGAAGAAATGATATTAACAAATTTCACTTTTAACATTTTCTGTGTACTTTATGGATATTACACGTTCTCTATATTTATGATACCAGCACTGTTAATATTTTATATTACTGCTATATATTCATACGCACACGTGGCTAAATATGACCTACCCCTTCCCTCTTGGACCCCTTGTCACCAGTGTCAAAACCAACTAATAGAAAGAGTGTTGGCGACAGGTGTTGTGGAGGCTAGCTTCCTATTGGGTAGAGGGAACTAGCGTCACTTGCTTTTTTGGTAAACACTACGGAGTTGATCTTCGAAAGAAAAATATAAATTTAATGGTGCAAGACATTGACATTACGTCTAAAAGCGCGTGATTTTCTATGGTTGAAGTCTTAAAAGGAAATTTTACAAACATTACTTTTAAGAAAAATACAAAATCATCAATGACTTTTTTTAAAATATTAGGGGCTCCAAAACAGTATAATTACACTAACCAAATTTAACGTTCGCCATTTTGTTTCAAGATGGCGATTAAAACACACAACATGTTGGCCTATTTCTAAGCTTATGATCATCGGGTTTACATTGAACCAACTTAGAAAGGTTCCTAGATATAGATTAGGCATGAAGGCCATCTTTAAATATAATTGCGGCTATAGAAATATTCTATATTGTCCACTCAGATCTCTAGCTCCTAAACCATAAAGAGTCCCATACACGACCATGCATGCATGACAGTCATCGTGATTGGGGTTCACGGTGCTCAGGCGTTCGTCTGGCCCGACGTACGGAGGTCAGGTGCACTCTGGGCCCGCGCATGTTTAATATAAACGAGCACTAGACTGTCTTTGCCACCTTCCGGTACTGACAGCTCTCTAAAAATCCTGTCGGGGTGCTCCATGGGGCGACCCTTGGGCAATGTGACGGACATTGGGGTCCGGCATAGCAAAGACCCCGACAAGGCCATCTGTGTGTGAGGAGCGGGGCTCCTCGACATGTACTAAGCGGTTGGTAGTGCGTACCCGTGTAGTGGGGACACCTGGTCAGGGCACCTCCTCGAGGTCCCCGCTGGGCAACTCCGGACAGCCAGTCTCAAAAAAAGATGCTGAGGGGGCAGCAGCCAAGATTATGTGAGACATAAAGTTTTGGGGTCTTTTAAGAACGAAGATTGAGGAGACGACTGTTTCGGAGGCTGATCCCCTGACTTCCTCGTGATGGGCGATCATAGGAGGAGCCAACTCTTCCCTCCATCCGGTCCCAGTGGAGGTTTTTTTTCTCAAGTGACCCAAGGCAAGCTGGCATGGAAGGGCTGGTACTGGTTTTTTCGGGTGCCCTAGTACCCGGAATGGCACTAGTGGACTTCGGTCCATGTCCGGCGAAAAGGTAGCGGTCCCGATGGGTATCAGTGATTGCACTGTTAAGGGCACAGAGCCTAGGTACAGTGTAGCTGGGAAACCCTTCGAGGGGGAGATCTAGTGGTATCGAAATCATCATGATTATCACACAAAACTGATCGTATATGGTTATGCATGAAGGTGACTGACACGCCAGGTTCGTGCATGAAGGATTTCAAACATGTTTGATTTTTGGCCCACGATTGATATGTAAGCTGGCGATTTAAGTGCAAGCATGAACGTGATTGGGTCTTACTGACATCACATCTTCATTCAAGGGCTATTTCTCACAGCATGAGCATGTGAGATACCTACAGAGTCTTAACGCGATTTCATCAATCAACCATATTTACCTATTCACTGGGCAGACCAAGCGCGACTGACAGGAATGTCATGCATGTATTATCGTGTGTGGTCGACCATTCATCAATCATGGAGCTGACAATCACGATGACTGTCATGCATCGTGTATGGGGCCATTAAGAAACCGGGCCATAGCCGGTAGTAATAATATTGTTATACATTCGTTAGATGAAGGTAATAAGCGTATGAAAGTATGTTATTATTATATAAAACAACCTGTATGAAGAAAGGGTAATCGGTTAGTCAATATATAATAATTAGTTGGAGCTCCCTCATTCGATGACTGAAGTTTGTATGAAAATTATCAGGTACGTCTGGATGTTTACTTACGAATTTTGTTACACAGATCTTGACTATAGTAAAAAAAAACTTTAATATTATATATTTATATTTTTTGCTATTAATGCATTCATACATAACATTTAAACAATCATTTAGTGTTAAATTAATGGTCTAGGGTCTTACTATTAGGTTTTTTAATATAATTTTGTTGTGGATGAACTACCAAAAAACAATATTAGAGCTCAAAAACAAATAAAAATTCAAAATTAGTAAAAACAATTTTTTTAGAATTTTTAATCCGTTATTTCCTTGAATTTTCGAATCTGGAATATACTTAAGGATTCAAGGATTTGAGGATTCAAGAATTCAAGAGCCTTATCCTAATTAAAAACAAAACATTTAATGAAATCATGAAGCCGACAAAAAGAGTATTTCTTTACAGATCTGTAAATCTCAACTGGAGGATGATGATTGGACCATCGATTGGGACAACGAAGCTGAAGTTCCATTCGCCAGTCGAGGTTCTCTTTGGGTCACGTATGATGATCCAGAGTCCATCGCAGAGAAGGTTGGTTTTCTGCCCTGAGAGGAAGACAGCTTACCTTGACTGGTTACACTATGGTGCAGCTAATAAGATAGGGTCATTGTGTAAAACCGTCAAGGTAAGACTGTAATCTTTCAAGATAAACGGTGTCTACAATGTGATGTCTGTTGAATTAAGGGGGTCTTACAATGAAAGGAATTTCCTAATTATTCACTTTGGTGGCCGTATGGTCTAAAGTTCTTCTCTCGCAGTGGATTAGACTGCCGATGACAGAGATATTGAGGTTCAAATCAGTCGAGTGTTCTTAGGTTTTTTCCCCACAATGGTTTTCCACTTTCCCTTCACGTAAATGTGGGTACACTTCCTCTAAATATAACCATCCTAATCCATAAAACCATTTGCGTGATTAGTACATAAGCGTATAACCTGAACGGATAGTAAGACTCGGTGATAAAAAAAAATCCCGTTGGAAACCCGCCTCAACCCCGGATAACACCTAACGTAGGTAATACATCTATAACCAGATTGTCAAATAAGGGTCGAAAAATACTGTTTGACATTAAAGGCCAGTTTTATACATAACCGTGTATAGGATGTGGCTTTTTGAGGTGCCAGTTGGAAGACTAGGGGTGGGATCGACGTCCCCCCATTCCCTGAGATTTTTTTTTTACAATTACGATAAATTAAGAAGAAATAACTAATTTTATATTTACGTTATTCTTTGAATAAACATACATCATAAATTACAATGTCAACCACCGATTGAAGAAATATATTTTTTTAAACTTGTAACAAATGTCATCCCACGTCCGTATTCACAGCCAGCTTTTGTTAGATGATTTGGAACATGAGGTGTTGTAGCAGGAACTCAAGCCTACATGAATCACTAATCTTGGAATTTCCATCGACATGATTAAAAAAAAATTAGGTACTGCCTTCTTTTTTTCACTCCAAATTTCCTATCTTGTGTCCGCGCGCGCGCGTATGTGTGGCTAGTGGGGATGGTGTGGCACCCACGCTTCACGCATCTATGGTTTCAAGGTCAGATTGAGTACGCCTCAAGTTTGGCGCTATATTATATACAAGAAGACACCTACCTAAACTCGATTGGAATGGGCTAGCTTCGCATCTGAAACTGACCCATTCAATTCTACTCTATGTAGGTGTCGTCTTGTACTTAGTATAGCATCACACTTGAAGCGTACTCAATCTGACCTTGAAACTGGCCCTTAGTGGTGTATTTTGTTCTAAGTTAAATAGTTGACTGATGTTATTAGATTGTATGTTTTTATATGTTATTAATGTGATCGAATGTCTCCAGCTCCACACCAATCAAATTAATTTCAAAACAATTTTTTATTTTCATCTACACTAGAGTCGTGATTATCCGGTATAAAGTGGCGAAATTTTGGGCCAGATAGCGTACGTAACAACAGGATAATATGGAATTCTAGTGTAAATGATAATTTTCAATATGGGTTTGCCTCGTGTAGCTAAACCTCACGCACACTTCCTTTGACACAGTTTCTTTTTTCCAGGCAAATCAAAACAGTGCTGCTATCTACACCTCCATTGACACAGGTTCTTTTTCTAGCCATATGAAAACAGTGCTACTATCTACACCTCCATTGACACAGCTTCTGTTTCCAGCCATATCAAAACAGTGCTGCTATCTACACCTCCCTTGACACCGCCTCTGTTTCCAGTATTATCAAAACAGTGCTGCTATCTACACCTCCCTTGACACCGCCTCTGTTTCCAGTATTATCAAAACAGTGCTGATATCTACACCTCCCTTGACACAGCTTATTTTTCCAGCCATATCAAAACAGTGCTGCTATCTACACCTCCCTTGACACAGGTTATTTTTCTAACCATATCAAAACAGTGCTACTATCTACACCTCCATTGACACAGCTTCTGTTTCCAGCCATATCAAAACAGTGCTGCTATATACACCTCCCTTGACACCGCCTCTGTTTCCAGTAATATCAAAACAGTGCTGCTATCTACACCTCCTTGACACAGCTTCTTTTTCCAGCCATATCAAAACAGTGCTGCTATCTACACCTTTCTTGACACAGGTTCTGTTTCCAACCATATCAAAACAGTGTTGCTATCTACACCTCCTTTGACACAGGTTCTTTTTATAGCCATATGAAAACAGTGCTGATATCTACACCTCCATTAACACAGGTTCTTTTTCTAGCCATATGAAAACAGTGCTACTATCTACACCTCCATTGACACAGCTTCTGTTTCCAGCCATATCAAAACAGTGCTGCTATCTACACCTCCCTTGACACCGCCTCTGTTTCCAGTATTATCAAAACAGTGCTGCTATCTACACCTCCATTGACACCGCCTCTGTTTCCAGTATTATCAAAACAGTGCTGATATCTACACCTCCCTTGACACAGCTTATTTTTCCAGCCATATCAAAACAGTGCTGCTATCTACACCTCCCTTGACACAGGTTCTTTTTCTAGCCATATCAAAACAGTGCTACTATCTACACCTCCATTGACACAGCTTCTGTTTCCAGCCATATCAAAACAGTGCTGCTATATACACCTCCCTTGACACCGCCTCTGTTTCCAGTAATATCAAAACAGTGCTGCTATCTACACCTCCCTTGACACAGCTTATTTTTCCAGCCATATCAAAACAGTGCTGCTATCTACACCTTTCTTGACACAGGTTCTGTTTCCAACCATATCAAAACAGTGTTGCTATCTACACCTCCCTTGACACAGCTTCTGTTTCCAGCCATATCAAAACAACTCTGCTATCTTCACCGGCCAAAACTGCAATAGCTACTGTACTGTAGCCAACCACATGCATAACAGTTATACCTCGATGTATCCAATGTAACAGTTGTAAGGTGTTCGCGATCGATTAGTTTTATTAATTACTAATGGATATGCATCAATTTGTTTTAAAACGCACTTGTTAACAACGAGAACCGGGTCGAATGATACTGAGGGCCGGATAATCGCGACTCTAGTGTATTATAAATAAATGCACCAACATATTGCTAACGACTTTTGATCTTCTATCTCTAACAGGCTATTAATACTCACATGAAAATATTTTTTTTTCTGATTGGCTAGCCCAAAAAACTTTTGACTTTACTTTTCCTTCATTCCGAATTTGTAAAGTCAAAATTTTTTCTATTTTAAAGTGAAAGTCACAATTATTTTTGGTCTCGTAGCCAGTTATAGGTATTGTGTATTATTTAAGTCACACGTTCAAATGTAATCTTTTGGTCGCTAAAGTTTTAGTTTTATTTTATGACGGAAATATTGTGAATGTCAACAAAAGAAAATCAAATTTTGAGGTTTCTATGAATGTCAGCGTTTCATGATACCCTACACCTGTAAAATTATTTGTTGCAATGCCATCTGTTATTGGGAGTAGAGCCGAAACCATTTTACTGATCGTGCTAAATTTGGTCTGGAGGGCTTTCACAGGGTTCCCCAGGAGTTTTTGGAATTAAATATCTAGCACTAAGGGAAAAAAGAGAAAAATTCGATTTTCAAGAAATTTGCTTTATCGATTTATATTAAATTTTGTAACAAGGTAACATTACAAACAAAATGTCGATTCTCATTTTCCGTGAAGATGACTTTGTGAGTACTTTAAATATATAATGGTAGAAAGCATATAGCTCGAATGGGTAGTAGGATGCTTTTCTAAAAAAAATACATAATATACAAAAATTCCTGATTTTGATAATTTCTTCGAAAATATTTGAGATACGGAATAACTTACCATTGCAAAATTGTAGTACTATTCAAAATTAAAATATTTTATTTGGGATGCATTTTTATAAAACCAATAGTATCTAAGCTATAAGCAAATATATATTAAATGGAGCTCTTTGACAATTGAAATTGATTGTTATGATCTTTGTTGGAATGCTTCTGCAACAATGCATATGATTTCATTTCATAAATCTTATGACCTCTTTAGTAAATGTATCTATATTAATTTAAAAGCGAGAGAAAGTCTGTGTGGTGGACCATATAATTTTTTTTTTGTCAATGTGTATGTAACCAATCAGTTTCACTTTTATATTTCCAGGCTCAATATGTGTTAGATATGGAATTAGGAGGAGCCATGGTGTGGAGCATCGATATGGACGACTTTAGAGGTAACTGCGGCGATAAGAACATACTTCTGCAGAAGATAAACGGCTACTTGGGTTAATTACACTATGGTGTCGAGTTGGGCAAGAAAAACGCGATTGAAGAAAAAACCTACTAATGCCGATCCAATCTTAGAAACACTAACTCTCTTTCGATATAAAAAACCACACCGGTACATACTTGAAGAATATTAGATTAAAAATTAACAAGATACACAATAAGAATAAATATTTGTAAATCAAATTTGTAATAAAGCAGCTCATTTTTGTTTCAGGATGTCAGTTATTGAACGTGTTTATTAATTTATTATATATAATAATAATAATTATTGTTATAAATAATCATTTTACAGTGGATCTACGGATAATTTATGTTGTCTATAATATAACTGTATATATAAGGCCTGTCATTTTAGGCCAGTCTATTGCGTGTTTGCGTATTGAGCTGAAGATCCATAGTTTGATTCCAGGCAAGGCTGAAAATATTATCATTGGTGAAATGTGAGCTCCCTCTGTCTTAGTGATGAGTTATTATCAACTGAGGGCTGGGTGTTGTGTCTGTTACAGATTTAAGCTAGTTTATAAGTCGTGTGCCCACCACTGTGGTCTACTGGTCATAGTATCTATCTAAAGATCCCCAGCGTTCCCAAACCCTTCTTTGAAACATTGGGTATGGAACGGGGTCAGCTCAAACTCGTGAGGACAAATGAGGAGCAACGCTCTAGAAAACTGAGATGAGCAGACAGAAGTTTCTTTGTGCTTACCACATGACTTCCTCCATCCACATAAGTTGGCACTATCTTAGTCAGCAGAGGGTGAGCACTCGGTTGGCGTAGCTTGATTGTGGGCTGACGTCATGCATTTTGAAAAAAGTAGTATGGTGATCTAATGAGTCGGTTCAGAAAGTGCACGTTCATCAGGGTGATGCACATTTTCCTGCCACTGTCAGGGTCTGTCTGTCTTCAACATAAACCTCCCCATCTACTTCTGTCCTCCCCACCACCCTTCTTCCTTGGCACCGGTCCAATCCACTCCTCTCTATACTCTCTTTATCCACCTATCCCTGGCTCTTCCTCTTGGTCTCCTGCACGCCTCCTCCATTCCAAGCATCCTCCTTGGAATCCCCTCTACCATCCTCTTCACATGTCCACACCACCTTAATCTTGCCTTTTCTATCCTATCCTGCAGGGGTTTCCCCTTTTCTCTCGCTCTCTCACCCTTTCATTCCTCGCCTCCTGTCCATACTTGTCACGCCTAGTCTACTCCTCAGAAATTTCACTTCACATGCCTATGACCTGCTCTCATCCCTTTCATTCATCATTCAGGTATCTGATGCATACTGCAATATTGGGACATGGTAAGCCCTGCCTTGTACATCACTCTTTTGCGCTTATGCGGCACATCTATACTTTACAAGAAAATGCACGTTAAATTCCTAAAAAAAATAATATATATAGCCTAAATGAATCGTAAAATGTATCCTTTTTAATATTCTTAATTTCACCGCAATCTGTTGGGTCAGATTTAGGAATTATGTAAAATATTATAGTTTGCTTCAACCCAAGCCTTGCTTCCTGTACATAGTGACGACACCAAACGCAAAACATATCCACACATGCATTGTCAACCTGAATTTATACTCAGTTTTTGGAAGGAAGGGATGTCCGAGAGGCCTTTTCCCCTGTCAGAATACTACTAAGTAGCAGGATTTTTGTAGGAGAAACGACCTTCTACACGTTCCTTCTTACCATAGACAGGGTATGTTTTAGACCTACTCATGTAATTAGGTTTTTACCCAACCACTGGGGGAGGGTAATGTAGTTGGGCGTAGTGTTTGTTTGCTACCAATTTTTGCCTGAACCACTCAAAACCAATTTTGATGAATGTGGTATCAAAATATGGCTCATATTCTTTAAAGTTAGATATTACATCGTCACACGGGAATCAATCCCGGGACCTTCAGCTTGACACGCCAATGTTATTACCCCTGAGCTAACCAGGA
Organism: Timema cristinae; assembly: GCA_039000515.1. Taxonomy (NCBI): domain Eukaryota; kingdom Metazoa; phylum Arthropoda; class Insecta; order Phasmatodea; family Timematidae; genus Timema; species Timema cristinae. Next base: position 96,300,843 of record JBCFYV010011172.1, read on the forward strand.
GTCCATCAACAAGGCCATTCTTCACCCATATTTTAAGGCAGAGTCTGTGGTGGACGTATGGAAATCGTCAGCTACAAATGTGTGATCAATTAATATCGCGAGCTATCGGATTACGCAGCCACCTTCGACTCGGGAGTGCTTTTTGCTGCCAAATGTATAATGACAATTGTACGAATGCACATATTGTGATTGAATAAATAGCCAAGCTATTATATTTGTAAATTACGGCTATATCCGCATCTATATATCACATATTGTGATTGAATAAATAGCCAAGCTATTATATTTGTAAATTACGGCTATATCCGCATCTATGTATCACATATTGTGATTGAATAAATAGCCAAGCTATTATATTTGTAAATTACGGCTATATCCGCATCTATATATCACATATTGTGATTGAATAAATAGCCAAGCTATTATATTTGTAAATTACGGCTATATCCGCATCTATATATCACATATTGTGATTGAATAAATAGCCAAGCTATTATATTTGTAAATTACGGCTATATCCGCATCTATATATCACATATTGTGATTGAATAAATAGCCAAGCTATTATATTTGTAAATTACGGCTATATCCGCATCTATATATCACATATTGTGATTGAATAAATATCCAAGCTATTATATTTGTAAATTACGGCTATATCCGCATCTATATATCACATATTGTGATTGAATAAATAGCCAAGCTATTATATTTGTAAATTACGGCTATATCCGCATCTATATATCACATATTGTGATTGAATAAATAGCCAAGCTATTATATTTGTAAATTACGGCTATATCCGCATCTATATATCACATATTGTGACTGAATAAATATCCAAGCTATTATATTTGTAAATTACGGCTATATCCGCATCTATATATCACATATTGTGATTGAATAAATATCCAAGCTATTATATTTGTAAATTACGGCTATATCCGCATCTATATATCACATATTGTGATTGAATAAATAGCCAAGCTATTATATTTGTAAATTACGGCTATATACGCATCTATATATCACATATTGTGATTGAATAAATAGCCAAGCTATTATATTTGTAAATTACGGCTATATCCGCATCTATATATCACATATTGTGATTGAATAAATAGCCAAGCTATTATATTTGTAAATTACGGCTATATCCGCATCTATATATCACATATTGTGATTGAATAAATAGCCAAGCTATTATATTTGTAAATTACGGCTATATCCGCATCTATATATCACATATTGTGATTGAATAAATAGCCAAGCTATTATATTTGTAAATTACGGCTATATCCGCATCTATATATCACATATTGTGATTGAATAAATAGCCAAGCTATTATATTTGTAAATTACGGATATATCCGCATATATATCATATTCTATAAATTGAAAAATGACACCTGGACACAAGAATCGAACCTGGGATCTTTGGAGTGCTACGCCAATGATTTAACCACTCAATTATCCAGATATCGTAATAATTTCAGGAATGATCTTGTATAGGTTAATCTCCTATGGAACCGCTAGGGATCACACGAAAGCAACCTTTAATGGTTTGAAGGGTTAATTTTTTGAACGCTACAAGTCAGACATGTATGGATATTTAACTGTTTCACAAACAATAATATATTTAAAAAAAATAGACTAGTTAATTAAAAATCAAAAACTCGGCTACGGAAAAAACTTAGGTAATAACAGAAAAACCAGATTGAGGTATTTTCTTTTAGCTTAGACTATTAGGTACTCCATTAAAAAAAACCCTCCATGGCGTCAGCTCACAATCGGGTCATATCGATCGAATGGTCGCCATATGTTTATGAAGATAGATGCGTATAGAGGGTGTCACATCGTCAGCAAAACGAAACTCTTCAGCCATTAATCTCAGTTTTCTAGACCGGAGCCATTAACTTTTCATTTAAGTAGCTCCTAATTTGTCCTCACGATGCTGAGTTTACCTCGTTTAGGCTCACTGCTTCAGGAAAAATCTGGAAGCACCGGGGATCGAACCCGGGACCTCTGGATCTGTAGCCAGGAGCTCTGAACACTAGATCACAGAGGCCGTCCTTTGAGTTATTCCCTAGGTTATTTATTAGCTATAAGTAAACATGGAAAGGGTGAATATTTTTAGGACATCAACGTTCAATGCCGTAGTCAGGCTCTTTGCTCTCCTATATCTCTATGAATGTAGACTGTAGAATATGTTAGTTAAGGAACTGTACATATCTACAGATGAGGGAATCCTGGCACGTTCCATATTTACCTATAGTCAATAAAATATCCGAGGGATTACCTCATATTTCTAAGCTAAATACCTCAATAGTTTATTACTTTTTATGTAGTCGGGTCTTTTTGTTTTTAAAATAAATTATTTTATTAATTTTAATATACACTATTGACACTATGCAGTTTTATCTTACCAGTTAATCAAGAGCTATAATGGTAATTGTAAACTGTTTCGGTGGCTACATGGTCTAAGGTGCTACTCTCGCAGTATACTAGACTGCCAATGACGGGGAGAAGGGGGTTCGAATCCCGGTCGTGTGTACTGAGAGTTGTTTTTTCAAAATAGCTTTCCACTCTCCTCCACACAAACGCGAGTACACTTCTGTTCGCGGCCAACATTGGTAACATGTTACTATATTATTATTGGTGTTATTTTAAAGGTATTTATTCAAGTCTATCAAAAGTGACAGCTGCATATCACAAATCCTGACGTATTACTAGGATTATTGTTTTAATAACATTTGTGGCTGTACCGGTAAATGAAACCGGCTAGCTTCAAACCTCTAACTAACCTCGAAATATTTTTATGTGTTTACTTTCTATAGTCAGCAAATTGTTACCAAAACCGTAATCTACCAACTTATTGATTACTATCTGTAGGTTTAACAAAAAAATTAGTCAAAATTGTATAAGTGTTTGTGTTGATATTTTCACTAAATGTAATTTTCTGCAAACTGCTGTAAGTTTTATTCTGTGTTAGTGGCAGTTAACAAGTACGCCTACGGTTCCTGAGAAAGTGAATAAACAAAATATTTGATACGAAAACATTAAACAACCACACTCTAGTCATGTTGCTACCAGCCTCAGTGGCGTAGTTAGCTAGCGCGTTAATTTAGTGTTAACATAGATTGCCAAGGACGAGGAGATCGAGGTTCGAATCTAGGTCGGGTGATATTGGGGTGGTTTTTCCCAAATGGTTTTTCACCCTCCCTCCACACAAATGTGGGTTCACTTCCTCTAAAGTTCAACCTTCCCCATTTCTAACCCATTAGCCTAATTAGTACTTAAGCGTATAACCTGAACGGGAAGTAAGACGTGTTGCTATAATTTAATTGAGTCAGGTTTATTATTTACCAATGAAGAAGATCTAAAACAGCAATATGCAAAACATAGAAAAAAAAGTAACGAGCAAACGTTATTAAAGGATAGGTTTGAGACGCTCAACAGAGAAAATAATCATTTTGGCAGAACTGCAGATTTTAACTCACACGTCGTACTAATAACAATTTAGCAAAACAGGGAAACCCCAACAAACTAATTCTCTGAACTAACGGGACTAGAGGAGCACGTGTAGAAAGAGGAACCATCTTCCTCAGTGTCGGTGTCCTGGTCACTGTTCCCGTCTTGAGGGCTGCTATCGTAATCGTCATCGTTCAACTCAGAGTCTGAACCAGAAGTCTTCGAGTCGGTTTTGCGAGGATTTCTCTCGTGGCGCTTCCTTGCGACTGTTTTCTTACTAGGCCTACCTCTTTTGCCAGAAGGCTTAGAGTTACCTTTGGCGCAGTTGCTAAAGCCACGTTTCTTCATCGCGACCTGACGATTGCTTCTAGAACGAGACTGACAATTCCTCTTGGTGCGGGTAGAGTTTTTAACAGAAGCTCTGGGGGTGGACTTGGAAACGGAGCCAGTCTTGTCGCTTCTTCTACGGGTCATCCCAGGGCTAGATTGTTTCCTGGTCTTGGGGCTACCCCCTTTATTACCCTTGATGGGGACTCTACCACCCCTACTTTCATCCCTCTTGGTCTTCTTAGGACGGTTCTGGCTGCTGTCCGACCTGGGGTTAGTAGTACGCTTGCCTCTACTGCTGGAGCCTCCTCGTCCAGTATTTCTAGAGCCACCTTGTCCGGTGCCACTGGAGCTGCCTTGCCCAGGAATGGTCCTGGGAGAGGCATAATAACGGATCTTCTCCTCGGAACCCATTTGGCGCCATCTTTCTCCTGCCATCTTCATTAACTCACTTTGTATAAAGTCTCGGCCCTTAAAAACCCCGACGAACTCGCTGAAGAAGTTGCTGAAAGGGTGAACAGAGGTGAAAGTTGATACCTGTGTTCTCGAACGGCTGCTGGATGGGTCTTCCTGATTATTCATGGTAAAATTCTGTTATTTAATAATAGGTTATGCTGTAGGGGAATCGTGGTACCGTTTAATGTTTTGACACGAAGCGTAAATAAATGTTTTTCAAGGAGTTTCCATGGAAACACGAGTTATTATTTATTTACGATGAATATGGTCGCTATAGTAATAAGTATATTATTACATACTCTATGGCATTATGAACTCGAATGATCATTGCCACATTTACAAAGAACGCCAACTATCCATATTTTGAACTAGTGCTATCCAGTCCACCTCATTACACCCAGGTGTGCAAGCTGAACTAGTGCTATCCAGTCCACCTCATTACAACCAGGTGTGCAAGCCGAACATTAAATATCCATATGACGGCTGTTTGTACAGCCTAATGACCTTTCCTACCATCCTTTGCATCCGCCCGTGTTTTGGCTCAAAACTTTCACTAAAAAATGACATCCCCGCAATTCGTTAGTGACGGTCCCGCGACAATAGATCGTGCCGTGGACCAGAACTGGTATATACGACCAATTTTCCTGTTCCTGTCAGTTGGACGAGTCGAGGTACAGTCTCGGCTCAAAATATGAGGAGGTCCCTTATCGCTCGTGTTTATTAAACTGCTTTAGTGCTGGCACTCCGTCTTTTAGTGAGTTTTAAACAGTTATCTAAAGGTAGATTCTTTCTAGCACCACGTCTTACTACCCGTTCAGCTTATAAACATTTGTAAGCATTACGCTAATGTATTAGTAATTAGGAAGGCGGAATTTAGAGTAAGTGTAGCTGTATTTTCATGGAAGGAGAGTGTAGAACCATTTATGAAAAACACCCTAAGTACACCAGAACGGGATTCGAACCTGATGTACAAGTCATCGGCAGTTTAGTCTACTATGAGAGTGACTTGTTAGACCATGCGGCCACCGAAGTGGGTATCGAGGAAACTAATTAAGATTCACCTGGGGAGAAAACGGATAAGTTATATTAAAGAGTAAGTCACACACCAAATTCACCCGGTAAGCGATCGATCCCCGGTCTACAAGGTCAGTTTCAAAAGAAATAATAAACACATAATGAGGATCACGCGTTCTAAGACGTAAAGCTTGCAATAAATTGGATTTCTGGTGACAGGGTGGTCGATGGATCGAATCATGGCTGATTGCACTGTGGGTGATTTTTCACGGGGGATCTAGCCTACCACTGCAGGATTACCATCCGCTATTGCGGAAGCATTTCTTTAAAGCGTTATTAATCATCCCAATTCTAAAATTAATCTGTCAATATGGAACAGTAATTTTAAACAAGGACTCAACTAAACACCTAACTTCACCTTTATAGTTTCTTTAGCGACTTTGAAGAAAGAAGTAATGTGATCGTAAAAATAATCTAACTTGAGGTTTTGATTTTTTTTTCTTTCATGTTGACGACGTTTCATGATTCTCTGAAACAGAATAAATTGTTTTCGTGATGTCATCCGTGTGTCTATCTGTCTGTATCTAGACCGAAAGCCGAAACAATTTTATTAATCGGCTAGAACTTGGTATCTAACGTTTTCATAATTTTCCCCAGAGGAGTTTTTGGAATTAGATATTTAGCCCTAAAATTAACGGCAGTTTACTGAAAGAGAAAAAGTAGATTTTCACGAAATCTGCTCCAACAATTTTGATTAAAATTCACATATGGTTAACATTATAAATAAATGGCTATTCTTGTTTTCCCATGAAAATGACTTTTAGGATAATTTAAATAAGCGGAAGTTTAAAATATGATAGCTATTCTGCAACTATTTGAGATACGAAATAACCTGTCGTTGTAAAGTTGAAGTATGGTCCAATATTAAATGTCATTTTATATAAAGTTGTAGCATATCACTCAAGTAAAATGACATCTACAAACCGTAATCTGCACAAAATACTAAACTGAAATAAAGGAATCCAAAGAAGTTAAAACTGATGAATTCTGCAATAATATCATTGGTGTTTTACTTACATTAAGTGGATGTTCCCGGATACAATCACCATGCTTCGACAAACTATTCTGCAAGTATGGCGGAAGCGAAGGCGTGGCAGTTTTAACAGACGTTTGAACCCTTGAACACTCGATGTTGACGAAGGACCTGGCTGTCGTTGGTTCAATGCCTCGAGCTACGAGCACTGCTGCCCTAGTGGACTTCCTTGACACCTCTTTCTCCACTATCCCCCTCCCCCCTTTCTTCCGTTTCCCTCATTACATGACCATATTTGGCCCTGTTTAGAGTAAGAAAAAAAAAGTATATAACGGGTGACCCCTAGGTTCATTCTACTGTAGTTCATCATATTATAACCACAAAGGAGGAACTCTGCTCCAACACCTGAAGGAGAAACTGGTGGTCTTGTTGTTTGGATCTTTGGTCTCACCGCCTCAACGCCGAGGGAATCTCGTCTGATGTTCCAAGTATTCAACAAATATCCAAGTCCTTCAGACTTGTTGTAGTAGTCAAGGAGACTAATTTTGTTTCTGTTAGTCGAAGTGGCTATAATGTTTTTCAAGTCCTTCAGAATTGTTGTTTTAGTCAGAATGACTAAGTTTTGTTTCTGTGTCCTTCTGACTTAGTTTCTGTTGGTCGAAGCGGCAGTAATGTATTCTAAGTACTTCAGACTTGCTGTTTTAGTCAGAGTAACTAAGTTTTGTTTCTGTGTCCTTCTGACTTAGTTTAGTTAGTCGTTGGCTAAAATATTTTCTAAGTTCTTCAGACTTGTTGCAGTAGTCAAAGAGATTAATTGTGTTTCTGTTAGTCGAAGCAGCTAAAAAAATTCTAAAGTCCTTCAGACTTGTTATTTTAGTCAGAATGACTAAATTTGGTTTTGTGTCAATCTGGCATAATTTCTTTAGTCAGATAGTCTGACTTTATTTTCTCTATGTCTATATGACATATCTTAAATATAGGGGCTCTATATGTAATATGTAATAAGGACCTTGCTTTAAGGTTCCTCTTCTCCATAAATTCATTATTCCGTTTTAAGTCCTTATGACTTCACAATATACCATGACGCCGTGGAATTTTTGTGTGGTTACAAGCAGGTTGTCTAACGCTTTTATTTGAGGACCTAGTTAAGTCACTATTTCACAGCATTATTGTTGGCACCCCTTTTTCTGTGTTAATATTTTGGGTGCGCAAAGTTCGGAACACTGCAAGTTTTGTATAGTGGCCCACACAGATAGTATTTTCATTTGACCCTTGTTGGAACCTCATTTGTCAAAGTATTTAAAGTTGGTGTGTACTAGATTTCATGTATACCCCAGGGAGTGGGTAGTGGTATAAATTTACTATTGAGTGCTCTGGCAGTACGTACTGGGAAAGGACCGGCCATAGTACAATTTTGTGTTGACACCTGATTGTTAGTCATCTGATAATGGAATTGACAGACCTTCCTTTTACCATTTATTATTTAGTGCGTCTATGGGACCTTTCTTAATTTCAAATAAAGCTAGCTAGCTTTGCCGACATTTAGCTTAGTAACTCTAAAACTATAGGATTTGCAGTTATATATTCATTAGTAATTAATTCACCATGGTTTCTGTTAAGATCCTTCTGGTGGTAGTCTGGCACTAGTCTGGCTGTTTTGGAATCCAATACTCTCTATCAACTTAACTTCCTTTTGACTGTTACCGTGTCGTCTTGGACACGTATTCTCACGTGCTACGGGAAGTTCCTATATTTTTGGAGTTGTTAAATCCTATCATATTTGTCATTTTAAAACTTAATGTTTTCCTTTATACTTCTAAGATTTACATGTTTTCCCAAACAAATTTAACGGACATTTATTAGTGTTTATTATTATTTGGTCCTGTATTTAATTTTTTTTTTATCAATTGTAACCCATATCATCTTTTTATGTTTAAAAAAAATAATAAACCTATTATTGTTACCTATCTATTTCTCTTACTCTTATGAAATATTTTCCAGTCTCTACTTGTTATCATTTACTTGTTATACATTTACTTTGTAATAGTTATCGTTACCTCCTCTACATATTAGAGTGAAGGGGAAGTCACGATACAAAATCGTTAGTTTCTTAACTATAATCAAACATATATATTTTTATGGAACAAATTGAAATTGATTGTTATGCTCTTTGGTGGACAGTAATGTTCCTCTTTTCTCAATGTTTCTGTAACAGTGTATCGTGTATAATGTATGTTCTTTGGTGGAGTGTTTATGCGAAAATTTATATTATTTCATTTCAAATATCTTAAGAATATTTAGTAAATTATTTTATTTCATGATAAAAGAGTGAGATGCACAGTACAATTTATTTTTAAATTTGAACCGCAAAACATTCCTCCTCTTCTTGTTAAATAATTATTTCATGGATATGCTAGTAGATTTCGTTCCCTTCCAAAATTTCTTCTTGGTTTTGAAATTGATATTTTTCCTTGGTGATCAAGTTAGACAAAAAATAAATTAATACTTTATTTAATAGTACATTATCTTTATAGAACAAAAAAAAAATCATGTGATTTTAAACGTCAGTCTCGCAATGTCAACATTTAAAAAAAATATGTTTTTGTAACTCAATCGATTGCTTAAAATTTTAAATTCAAATAAAATGAGATTAGCTATTAAACGAAAAATCAGTTGAGCACCCATCATATTGAAATAGATAAACAAATTTAAAAAAAGTACTATGTATACATCGTTTGGTCTAGATTCAAAGTATGTCCCTGACAAATTTTGTTAAAATTGGTCCACAGTTGACAGTTATCGTGGAACAAACAGCCAGACAGACAGATTAAATGCAGAATGGTCAATCTAAAAAAGAACCTCTCTACGCTTGATGAATAAACTCATGTCGAACTTGGTGGTCTTTAGGTGAAGTGTTCGCCTCAGGACCCGATATTTGTGGGTTCAAACCCAGCCGAGGTCAATTAGATTCAATGAGATTTTCTTGAGCGATAAAAATCCGTAGCACAACTTTCTTCGGAGGGGAAGTAAAGCCATCGGTCCCATGTTGATTGTGGCATTTAAAAGAACCTTGGCATGTATGTGGAAAATAACTTTCCTGGGAAAATTGGTAGGCCCTTTCGCTCTCGCTCATAAAAAATTCTCGTGGGTTGACCAAATCAGTAGGCCTTTTCACTCTCGTCCAAAGAAAATTCTCATTTGCTAATATAATCAATATATTTAGAAAGTACACGTTAAATATCTCAAATAAATAATAAGCTAATCCGAGATATGAAATGATATTAGTCATTTCTCTAATGTTCTCTGTGCATGAGTGTACATATCTGGCCGCGGTGATAACCGTGCCTTCCTGTCTTAACAGGGATAACGTTGCACCTCTTGTAGAGAGTACACTTCCGGTTTAGTACCATCATTTGTTCACTCGACTGCATCTCAGTCGTGCAGCCGACTAACTAGTAATGTTTACTACGTTCGGTAGCTATTTTTATTTTCAAACATGTAAACATTAGTCTTATAGTACGATCTTGGTGCGACGGTGGATTTTAAACAGAGAATATTATCTATTTGTTGCCAACATTGACAAAATGTAACTATTACGGTTCCAGTATAAATAAACTTTTCTAAAATACAACTATTTTTGTTTGCGATTAATCTTAATAAAGGTGACCTGTGGTCTAGGGGTAAGGTGTCGTACTTCTGTGCTGGGGGTCCGGGGTTCAATCCGTGGTCCCGGCACAGATTTATCTGATTTCCAAACCCTTCCTTCACCTCTGACAAGACGTGTATCAATCACAACTTGTGAATGTGAGGAATGCCAGGCCTCCACCGTGGCTCGGATCCCACGTTAAACTATAGGTCCTCCATTTCATCTCACACTCACCCTACCATTACACATTTGTGTAAGTGTGTATAACCCGCACGGGTAGTAATACGCGATGCTAAAAATAATTTCACTGATAAAATTTTACCACCATATTAGTATTTATTTTATATACATTGATATAATCTAACAAAAGTGAAAGCTTCAGATCATATAATTTGAAGTATGAATTAGATTTATTATTATTATTATTATTAGCACCGCGTCTTACTACCCGTTCGGGTTAAACGCACTTACGCTAATGTGTAATGGTAGGGTGATTGTGAGATGAAATGAAGGACCTACAGTTTAACGTGGAATCCGGACCACGGAGGCGACCTGGCATTCCACACATTCACAAGATGTCTTGTCAGAGGTGTAGGAAGGGTTTGGAAATCAGATAAATTTGTGCCGGGACCGAGGATCGAACTCCGGCCGCTAGCATAGAAGTCTGACACCGTACCCCTAGACCACCAGGTCACCACTATGAATTAGAGAAGATGGTTTTAGTAACTTTTGTAACTCTTCCAAAATGTTCTTTCTATCATAACAGGTTTGTGTATTATAAAATATCATTTTAAAATTGCATTAATAATATATGTAAAAAGAGGCTGTCTTAATAACATGAATTACATCATAGACAAAAAATCACACTTACAACCAGGGACAGGATTTTGATAATTTTTCATATATTTTTTTGGTACTGTACATCACAAGCAATGATCATGTGTGCATAGATTCTGTTCATGATGCCCTAGTCGTGGAAACGTTTTTATAATCGGTAATTCTTTGGTAATTCTTTTGTCATTTGAATTTTTAGGTGATATTGTCTTGGTTTGCGTCATTTTTTAGTTATTTAAAGACATTCATATTAAGTAAGTACTACCAATATTTTCCTAGCCCATAGTTACTCAAAACACAATTTTTAATCACACAGTTGTCGGAATGAGAAGATAATGTAGGCAATGAACTTTGTATCCTCTTTGCTTGTCTTATTGTAAAATACACATTCCTGGTGAGACTGCAACTAGGCTAGAGAGGGTTGCGTTGGGAGGGGGTAGCTAGTACTTCTGGCAAAGTAGGTAAAGCCCGTATCACACGACACTTGCTTATACTAGAAATCAAGTGTGCTAGCTAGCGCCTAGATATCTGTATACTAGCTAGTACAATGGAAATGGGACTAGAGTATTCACACGCTGCTAGTTTGGTACTAGGTCCTAGTGCAAATATTTATCGAACGTCAGAGATTAATTTTGAGTGCAGCAGCTGAATTAATTACTAATAAAGATATTGAAAATTATGAGAGGGAGCGTAGGAAAAAGAATATAGACACGGGAATGGTTGGGAAAGACGAAATAATGGTCTCAGGATGCTAAATATAATACATTCGGAGGTTAGGTAATATACATTCGGGGTGATACAAACGTTTAGTATCTCCCTAAATTTGTATTCATTTATTTACATTGTGGTCAGAGGTCCCTAAGCCCATGGGTGTCCAAGTACAGTATCCTTGATAAACAAATGTTCTTTTTTAGGCCTACGCACACTTTATATTCTAAAAAAACAAACAAAAAAACGCCCAAGGTTGGCATGCTATCAAGTTTATTTAGATTAAAATTGGGTCTGGAACATAGTTTGTTGTTTTTAGATTACATGTTTTAAATTAAATTTATATATATTAAATATATTGTCATACTGTGGCAATTTGGTATTATATAAACAAGGTTGTTTAGAATAATTTTCTGCCAACAACAAACTCACATCCAATGACCATGTTGGCGTCATTTATACCATTTCTCTACACAACAATCTCAGCGCACATTGATTGGTTGAATTACACATACTAGTGTCGAAACTAGTATGAAAATAGCACGTGTTCTATCCACACAACTAGTATGGTAGCCAGTACCAAGTGGAGAACCAGTATACTTTTTCTGATTCACACGACGCTGGATAATGACGTGCTAGCTAGTGCTAGCTAGCACACTGGATTTCAAGTACGAGCTAGTGTCGTGTGATACGGACTTAATGGTAAATCAATGTTATATTCAACAGAATGCAAAAATTTAGTTGATAAAAGCTTTTCATTGCATGTATATTTTCTAATTTTGTAGAGTACTGTACATGTTTGATTTAGTAGTGTGCATTCATCACGAGTTTTTGTTTAAATGTTTAGGTCCCTTTTTTATAATTTGATCATATTTTTAGAATTCTTAGGTCATTTTATATGTAACTGTATAGTTATTAGGTCAGGTCCGGGCCTTGGTAACAGCTCTTTGTAAATCTATGATACAGAAGGTTCGCGGCAAATTTGACTTTATATAAAGGTCGGAAAGATGCTAAACACAATCGCGTATTCCTCTGCCTCGTAAATTATGTTTTCGTCACTCCAACAAGTGATCAGGCTTCAGGAAGATCAATCTCTAATTTGAAGTGCCTCTGACGATACACGACTATACACGATTATATTTATATAGGATAGATATATATGGTTAATGTTGCCATTATTTCGTTCAACCCCCTTAAACCCGTCTCCACCGTATTCACACGTCCTTAATACATTGGCGAATAGCTACTATTTAAAAAAATATGAAGTTGTGATTTAATTCTGAAATTAGTGACTAAACGCTATTTTAATTTAACATGTGATTTCCTTCAAAAAGCTCCTGTTAAAACTGAAGTTTGTCAAGAACGGATATTATAAAAACGTAGTTACATGATTAGATCTAAATAATTTCAGGTTCACAATACGTATGTGGATATATTTGCTGTTGGTGTCGTCAATGTGTGCAGTGACCAAGACTCAGGGTAAGTATCCCATAGTTTCATCATAAAATTAACTAAGCTATTGCTGTTCTATGAAATGTAATTAAATAGTGTAATTAAATAGTCTTAAACATGATATCTTAATTTACATAACATTTTTTTATGGTATTCTAAAACAAGGTGCTTAGGAAGAGATTTGGTCCAAAAGGGGTTGAAGATACTGGGGAGTGAAAAAAGGTTACATAATGATGAGTTGCACACCCTGTACTCCTCACAAGACATTGTTAGGATAGTCAAATTTCACAAATTACGGTGGGCAGTACATGCAGCGTGAATGGGAGAAACTAGAACAATTTTCAGAATATTGCCTGATAAACCCAATGGGAAGAGACTATTGGGAAGACCTTAATGCAGATGCATTTGAATAGAGTTGAAAGAAATAGTGTGTAATGAGGTGGACTGGATAGAACTAGTTCAATATAGGAATAAGTGGCGTACTTTGGTAAGTGCGGGAATGGAGTTCCTAATGCCATAAAGTAAGTATACCTCACGGGCCACCAAAAACTCTTCCATCAAAATGGTTACGCACAGTCACCATGTAAAACAATTTCTGATAAAATATATTTGATTTCTCATGTAACTAAAATATTTACACGGTAATGAATATTATCTGAATGAAATCCTGTTTGATTTTTCAAATACGATATACTTATGACCCCGTAGACAACTAAAGATGCTACATTCTCTTTATTCTAGGTCCTAATTTTCATCTATGTGTTAAACCCCTTGTAAAGAGGGCAGGGTTCGAGTACAGGACAGAGTGTTTCCTGATGTACAGTATATGGTATGATTTCCTCCGTCAGGTAGAGTGGTGTGCTACTTCGACAGCTGGTCCCTCACCCGGACTGGAGATGACCAGTACAGAATTGAGGATATTGACCCATCCCTCTGCACACACGTCATTTACGCCTTCGCTGATCTTGCAAGTGATGGTACCATTCGAGTCGGAGATCCTTCAACTGACTTGCCTTCAGGATTAGGTAATTGTCGATATTATTATTTCATGCAGCTTCCTTTTTAAGTTGTTTTACTATTTTTTTTATCGCTTGTTAAGGATGGAAACCAAAGTACACCCCTTTTATGAGCAAAGCTTATAGTCTTTCCATGACAGGCTCCACAACAGCGCTATTATATAAGCTGCATCATTGTGGAAACAATCAATATATATTTGATACCCTTTAGGGTAAACGAAGTGTATATATACTAGCCAAATTTATAAAACATATCGGGAGTTGGGTGAATACGGTACTATTTTATTTTTTAAACTTTTCAATGTTAAAAAAAGTTCAAAACTACCGTGGACCAAATAAAGGAAACTTAGACTTACAATGAAAATACTTGCAATCCAAGTAATGAATACTAACATATATTCCAAGTAGATCTACTTGCAATTGACTTACTGAAGACAAGATTTAGAAGTGAGCATTGGCTGACTTAAGGTACGTTTGTTTGCTAGTGTAACTTAGTAATAGTGTACTTGCTTCTCATGACTTATTCTAATTAATCTTCGGACAGACATAAAAACCCAACTCCAAGCTGGTTCAGTTTAGTGAAATGCCTCCATATTCCTCTGTCCTTCCACCATTCTTCCTTTTTTAATCGCGTCCATTCCTCTCCTATCTTTTGCAAACTTGCTGCTATCTACTTCTCACTATCTTTCTTGGTTTCTCTTGCGGTATATTCCCTCCAAACTTTAACTCTATCATGCTCCTTGTGATTATTTTCTTGTCTATCCCATATACACATTAAAAATTTGCTTAAGTTTAATTTCCAGACGGCTATAACCGTTTGCAACAGCTGAAGCAGCATAGCTCTCATCTTAAAACGCTGATCTCCGTCAACGCTGTAAGTTCCGCTGTCTTCTCTCTGGTGTTCAACAACAATACCTTGAGGGCGGTGTTCGTGAATAGTACCACCAACTTTGTGGAGGAACATGGTTTCGACGGGCTTGACGTAGATTGGGAGTACCCCGCCATCGGAAAAGGCACTTCCCCTACGGACAAGGTGAATGTCTACCGACTCAGATTTATGCCATTTTACTTCTAAAATCACATGTATTATATTTATGTGATGGATATTTTTAGATGATTCGTCAGGAAATCATACTGATTCAATCCTTACTACCTCATCTGTTAAAGATGTAATAATATTCATATATTTATGAGGGTTTAATATTACGTGCTCAAACGGCTAAGCTCAGTCAGTAGGGTGTCTTCCTACTAAAATAAGTGTGCTGAGTTCTATTCCTGGCAAAAATGGAAAAATGTATGATTGGTGAAATGTGGGTTTCCCCTTTCACAGTGATGAATTAAGAGCCTGAGTGTTGAGTCTTTTATAGATTTAAGTTGGTTTATAAGTAATGTTCTGATACAGCCATTCCGTTCAGAATGTGCACGTTAAATACAGCACAAAATAAGAAAAATATTACTTGAAAGTGTCTGGAGTTTAATGCCCGATTTGATGAGCTGAGGGTATTCACACCACCCTTATTCCTTCCACTTCATAAACCGTCTATTTCCATTGAAAAAGGGTCAGCCTCATTATTTTTTTTACTCTAATAGGCCGTATGTTGAAGTAGTATGTGATTTACTTCCTCCCCCCCCCCCCCCCCCCAGTTTAATATCATATACAGCCTCGTGAGATCGTAAACACATGAAAAACAAAATCTAATGGAAGGTTTTTATTTGCGTGGTCAAATTATATAAAATTAAATCCCTTTTTTTTAAGTGGCAAATAAGGTTTCGGATACTAGTTTACAAATTTATTTTTATCTGTCTAATTTAGAGCACACTCTACACCGATTGCTACTTCTAACCGAATCCGAACGATTCTCTTCTCGCAGGCAGCTTTCGCTGAAACCTTGGCCGATCTCCGCAACAAGTTCACCCCTCTAGGGTTGCTGCTTCACCATAGCGTGCCCGTCACCATCCAGCTACATCCGGAATTCATATGATGTCAGCAGCATTGTGAGGTACGTAATGTGTAAATAAACTCCTTAAGTAGATCATAGGACTTCAACAAAGCTTCTCCCTTCAAGTTTATTCTCAACCACACTCTTCGAGTAAGTCGCATGACTTCCCGAGTTCTCTGACCTTCTTCATCGATGGTCCTCCACCAAAGTCATCCATGGCCGGCCCCGACGTTGGTGTCACTCGCGGTTTTTCAGTCCAGAGCTTCTCTTGAGACGTAATCCCTTGTCTTTCAGGAGATTGTGATGGTCACGTGATCTAGACTGAGCATCAAGGCTCGATGGTTGGAAAAGTTGAGGTTTGAATTTCAATCATTCACAATAAAGGGTGGGTTTTTCCAAATGTGATTCATGATTGAAGTTTTATTCTTCTCTTTCCACGTTAATGCACCTGGGTTTCCTCTAAACAACCTTCCTCGTCTTCATACAATGGATCAATCAATTAATTGTGTATAGTATGTGATAAATAGATTAATAAAGTCGGATACACTGGGTATCATCATTAAGGGATCTGATGGTTACTATTGTGAAACAGCGTTGTCATTTTCTCGTTTTTGTGTGGTCAATCTCCCCTCAAATATAAGACAAGATTCGTAAAGCTGGTTAGTCGAGGTAGCCAGTAGCTCTTTTTACCCCAGCACACCATCTTCAGACATAGCTGAGAGCGAGGAGATTTGGTAACAGTTAACTGAGAGAGAGAGATAGGATACAAAGCTTTTCTCTGTAAGACCCGCAGTCCACTCAGCAATGACATTGGTGTTAGTTTCCATTTTAGGCTTAGTTTATAGGTAATGCTATTTTAAAGAAGCAAATAATTGTAATGACATGTGGATCTATTATTTACATCTTCAAGGTGGTGAAGTTTCAGCAGAGATATGAATTTATTTAGGTCTTGAAGACTTATCGATAAGAATGCACTTGCAAAAGTAGGGGTGTGTTTTTAAAAGAAAGGCAAATGGTTTCAAACGCTTTCCCGACACTTTGATCAAATATACAGCATTTCAGGATTAAGAGATTAGGTAAAAAAATCAATTTTATTTATGTGTGTCTGTGATGTGAAGGAACGTCGACTTCATCAACCTGATGACGTATGATTTCCATGACACCCACGAATCAACCACGGGGCTGAATGCACCACTATTTGAGAGAGAGGCGGATTACAACAAGGACCTTAATGTGGTATGTTTTTGTGTAGAGACCTAAGGCAAAGTTTTTTATGTGTTTTAGGGCTAACTTAGAAAAAGGGATTGTTTTCCTCTTAAACGCTTCTAGGTAGCTGTGGGTACAATCCAATAGTCATAGGAAGAGCCTTTTAGATTTTTTTAAATAAACCAAAACTGATAAAATAGTGACATTTTATCAGTTTTATTTTATTGGTATTGATAATATATAATACACATATGGAGGTAGCAAACATTCGTACAGCTAATTGTAGTGATCATTTGAAGAGGAAACAATCATTTAGTTATGAATATAGCCGTATCAAGATTCATATTTATACATTTGAAAAATGACACCTGGGGAAGGGAATTGAACAACTGAGCTGTCCAGGAATCATCCCATACTCAGGATCATTCTTCATCCATAGTTTAAAGCAAGGACAGATTCCTAGATAGCTCACTGATAGAGCATTGACGGGCTAAGCCAAGGGTCATAGGATATATTGCTTTGTAATTTGGTATTTTTAAAATTTACGAATATCTGCATGTATGTAGTCTGTGTATATATTTATCAAAAGCGACAGCTGCGTATTACATGACTTGGGTATTTTCCTTAAAGGTTTTCCACTCTTCTTAAACAAAATGCGGTTATTCTTACTAAAAATTTAACTATTCTCATCCCTATCACATTAATGTATAACTTACATACGCACATAAACCGAACAGGTAGTTAGATGGGTGTTGAAATAATTAATAATTTAGGAGTTTCCAAGTTCCTGATACACAATTAAAAACAGATGGCTGTTTTTATCCCCACGTCCTAATAAACATTCGGGTTATACGCTCATCTACTAATTATTCTAGTGGTTTTAGGGATTACGGGGTTTATTTATTGAAAATGTTTCCACATTTGCATGGAGAGAGGGTGGTAAGCCATTTTGGAAATACCACTCTCAGTACACCCGACCAAGATTCTATCCTTGATATCCCCGTCATCGGCAGTCTAGTCTACTGTGAGACTAGTGCTTTAGAACATGTGGCCACCAATGACTGTTGATATATTTGCAGAACGCTGGGGTTGAGAACTGGCTGAGCAGCGGAGCTCCAGCGGAGAAGATCATCCTAGGGATGGGTTTCTTCGGGACCGCCTTCATTCTGACAAACGTCAGTGATAATGGAGTGGGCGCCCCGGCACTTGGACCGCTGTGGGTACCAGAGTAAGCCTTCGATACAACCAGGTACCATACCAGTAGCATGTGTGGCATACCAGCACAATTTGACTTTAGATCCCGATCTGGGGTTTTCCCTGGTGATGTCATTATGGTGTCGCAACCCTGATTGGCTTATTTTGGTTTGGGTGACGTAATGGTCCGTTGGTTTTTTATTGTGCTCCATTGGATCGAGTGTCCGGGTAGGATTTGGACTGGTGTGGGAGATTTTTATTTATTGGAGGGGAGTGTTCAGTCTCTGTCATTGGGCACACATCCCACTTAGGCGGGCGACACTCGTGGTCCACATCCTTCTTTGCCGGTGATCAATGCTCATGAGGGCGTGGAGTGTGCAGTAGCATCCTTTCTCGACAGCTGTCTAACAGAGTGTGTGAGCAACTGGTCTGGTCTCCTTGTCGCAAGATCCTAATCTATTTTGGTGTCGCAACCCTCCCCCTGATGACTCATAACTGTTGCCAGTTTGCCAGCTTAAGAAGAAAAGTTGAGGTAGGAATATATCACGACCTTGAATTATGTCACAACCCACCCACTGGCAATAGGTTTTGCCAGTGACGTCATCGCAACCCTGGCACCAGTTTGCTGGCTTGACAAGAAAAGTCGATACAGGAATAGATCACAACCTTGAATCATCTCGCAATGGGTTTCCCTGATGACGCATACCTGGCGCCAGTTTGGGGCTTGACAAGATAGGTCGAGACAGGAATAGATCATGACCTTGAGACTCTGAGCAAGTACAAGAGGTCATTGAACTTGTTCATGATTGGTGCCAGTTTGGCGGCTCAACAAGTCAAAACTCATTTCTGGTGACCATTTGTGTTGGCAAAACAAGGTCAAACATGTTTTGCGGGAATAAAACATGATATTACAAACATATATTTACTCTACATTAAAGGTTTCACAGATATACATAATATTTATTATAAATTTGTGCAGGTATGATAAATACATTCTTTCATACGTTTTTCTAGTGTCTCTAAAATATTTTAGTAAAATTGATTTTAGTTCACAATCCAACATGTAATAGTCCAAAGTGATGACTAGACATGTATAATAGGTATCCCTGATAAGATCAAGTTTCTGATGTGTGTTTCCACCGTGGGCTGTTCGATGACAATGGCATCAGCTGATTCTTTTTGCGTGTCGCATAAATCCACGACGAGTGTGTCGATCATATAGTTGCAATACCGTGCTAAAAGTGTCAACCACATATCCCATCGGTCGACGGTAGCATCGATGAGGTCCCACACCTGACAAAGACGCACCCAGCCAGGTGATAGATAGGCAACCCGTTTGACTCCGGCGTCTTGTTTATCATTGATGATGACCATAAAGTTACCGCACATGCGTTTTGAAGAGATTTCATGATTAGTCAAACTAATTTTCTGAGGAGGCTACGTGTTTCTGAAAATCTTTGATATGACCGAATTGTAGTTGCTGAGTTCTTGCCACTCTTTACGGTTAAACATCACACAATTTCCTTCGTATTTTTATAGCTGAACATAGGGCATAAAGTTGTTCTTGACACTCATGCCGATGATGACATCATTTGACGTCGAATTCGTCTATTGAAAACATAGTATTAAAAATACTGGTGAGGGAAAGTGGCTTCATCGGCTCTGCTTTGTGGGTGTAAACGTCTTGACCTTTCATGATGTTTGAGTGCTTCGACGACTGTCGTGGTTATGGCCAGAACGCCATTGGGATGCTCTTTTATAGCCAATAGAAGGAAGATAAGGCGCAAACTGATTGGACGCAGTTTCTTGAGGGGTAGCAGGACACTAGCGTCTTGAAAAATGTGTCGTATGTATGATTGGTGGAATAGGGTTAGGAAAGTTTTCATTGGGATGTTCTGGGTGCGTTAGAGAAGTTGCATGAGACAGTAATGTTCGCAAATGTCTGAGGCTATGCTTTGATGTTGTATCGTGTTATGGGACGTGCGGGAAGTATTTTTGGATATAAATGCCAGATGTGACTTTATACGGGGTGGAAAACAATAACTGTCAATGTATTTTCCCACCTCTTTATTATCGATAAAGATGATGAACCAATGCGTCCTAAGCTTGGTGAGTGTATTCGTATTAATGAGGTGAGTGGCAGGTCACGCTATTATGGTGGGTAGTTTATCAACAGGGAAACACCCGATAGTACAGAACGGAACCATGGTTTTGTTTTTAGCATATGCATATAGTGTACGTGTCCATATTCAACTATCCAATCTCAAAGTTCCCAAACAATGGAGGCCAAAAAGTAATTCCAGACAGAACTATGAGCCATGCACATGTTGCGGCCCAATTTAAGTGTTTTCAAAGAGGAACAACCTCTGTCGTACAGATCTATGACAGGCGTAGTTGCGTATTTGGCTAGATACATTTTCTTCTCTGCCCCTTTGAAGTATACGGTTTCTGCACGCATTATGGCACGGGAGATGAGGGATTCGAGCAGACTTTAATCCACATCACCGCTTTACTAGGGAATACCGTGCAGTTTGTTAACGATATAGTCGGCTTGCATTTTAGCGGTGGCTGAAAATTCCTCGATAGCGTATGGGGGTTTTAACACCCAATGTTGAAGTAATGTACTGCATACATATAAAACACTCAGTTACTTGACGTTGAACTCTTTGCTGTCATCAATGAAGCTATGGAAACCTACAATGATATCCATGATTTAAATGACGGGGTAACGGACGGGAAGTCGCTTATATTAACTCCCATAATCGGTCAGGACGTTTTGACCTTTTCGATGGTGATGATTTTGGCAAACTCCCCGTACACGATACAGATGACGGTTTCGGTGAGAGCTCTGGTGCGATGCTCAGAGAGCCATGCCTCGTCAAATTCCCATGCGATGTTATGTGGGTGGACAGATTAGATGTGAAATCGAAAGCTATGAGATGGTAACCCTTAAGGAAGGCTTCACGTGCGATATCACTACCTTCGTCCATACAATGGATACCAATTATTCCTTGGGTTAACTCTATAAAAACCCTAGGTACAAAGTTTTAACCCAATTGGTAAAATAGTTTAGGCTCTAGCCCGAAGCACAGGCTGACAGCAGCATTGCGAAAACCACTTTGTAGGATTCGGGGGGTCATCAAAATATCAATTTCAATTTTTTTGATGATCACAATACTTGCTCTACCGGTAAGGTTGTGAGAAAGCAAAAATATTGATATTGGGTAACCAAGGGCCAACACTTCGTATTAAAATCTCTACTTCCGGTTTAAAATTTTCTACATTTTATTAGGGGTTGCATATCTTAAGATTAATGAATTGCAACAAAATTGCTCATTTAAATATTTTGACCAATGAAATAGGTAAATATAGGCTATTAAATTTAAAATGATAGAAGTTGAACAATGTTTTACAAACAATTTCCCCTAGGAGATTAAAAGAAAGAGAGCATACTATTTTGGAGAGACTTACTTACTCCTAACTCAATGGCGTTAGAGAATTATTGCGTTAAATTTTAAGTAGTATCCCTCTACAACTAACGATCACAATATCGTATTAATATTAGTATCGTATTAATATTAATTCTCGAATACACTGAATCCTGACAAGTATTCGAGATTCGCGGATTCGGTGTTTTACTGGATTTTAGGATCGAATCTTTCACCTCATAAACAAAGCATAATATTTTTTATTCAAAAATTACTTAGTTAGGCCTACTTGAAAACCACAACTTAATCCATAATATTTATTTTGTCGGACAAAAGAGATAAACATGAATAAAATCTTATTTAAAAAAATTGTTAGTTGTGGAAAATTTACGTGCCTAGTACCCTACCCTCCCACCTGTATGGGAAACTTGGACTCGACCGTTTCGGTGCATGCTCACATCTAAAACTTTCACCTCACGAACAATCTTATAAATATTTTAATGAACACATTAAAACTCTTCAAAAACTGAAATCACAATTAGAAAAACAAATAAACTCGAAATAAATAAAACAAATTACGGCTTTTTTTAACAGAAATAAGAACACATTACGGATGATACAAAGTCAGCCGCCATGACGTATATTATCTTTATTCGCCCGAGTGATGATTAAAATAAAGATACTGTTAATTCTTACCAGGTGGTTGGTTTCGGTCTCGGGGTTTGGAGTGGTTCAGAACACCAAGATACCATATTCTACCAGGAGTTAAGGGAATGTTTCTACGCAGTGGTGGATAAACACGGGTCGAGTATGGGTACCATAGCGGTATTGGAGCTGCTGTGGATGGATGGCGTGATGGAGCACTTTGCAGATAGAGAGAAAATGCTGGGGGGCAGGGATATACGGATCATGTCGACCCGGAGAGCTCCATACGAAACATATGGGTCTGGAGGGAAGTATCTGGTCACGGCATATGCGTGGGATGGCAATAGCTGGCCGGGTAACGAATTTTGGAATGGGAAGTTCGGCTCAACAGGGGATTCGGCAGCGGCGTCATCGACGCCGATATCGCAGGTCCAGAATGCGACGTTAAATCCCTTAGTGTTGACCAACATCTGCAAAATTTGTGAGGACTCCCCTAATGATCCTCCGGTAGCCACACCTGTTAAGGCCCAAAAGTAAGATAGATGCGAAGCCTCAGGATAAGTCTAAGGAGGTGATCACTTATAAGACTGAGCTTAGCGCTAAGCCCAAGCAAAATTGAAAGTTCTGGAGGCATGGCCTGGTCTACGGGAAGAAGGAGAGAGGGATTAATAATAAGTCGGTAAGCAAGGGCAGTCAAACGAGATATTACACAGGTGTGGAAGGAGAGATGGAAAAAGGGATAGGTGATGTGCCATCTCAAGCATACGGGACCTTCGAGAAGACCTTGAGGCTGTCCAGATTGGAGGAAAAGAACACCCTGCACATGGCACTACGACATATAGTAAGATGGGGGCATGAACGAGGTGGGAGTATCATGTTCCCTACTCCTGAGTCGTTGGACAGGATTCAGCTGAAATTATTGAACTTGCCAACAGAGGTAGCCAGCTTAGTGGATCTCATAGAATAGGTGTTCAAGAGGAGAGAGGAAGAGTTTAGCCTGTAGCAAACGTATCAGCAGTTTGTAGCAGCTCACGGTCACAAAACCTTTAATCCGAGTGTGGCATGGCCGGCGTGCTATGCACTCACGCACAATCCATAATGGCTAGGCGTATACTTAAAATAGGCCAAATTAATGCTATTAGGAGCGTGACCGTGCTGCACGAGTTTCGTAAGCTGGCGGAGGAAATGGAGCTCGATGTCGTATGTATACAGGAGCCCTATACCTTTAGAGGAAAAGTTCCGCACATTCCGGTGGCTACTAGAATAGTCACAAGTGGTGAGATACCAATGAGTGCCATTGTTATCTTTAATAGGGATATTACCGTGACTAAGATTACACAGTTGAGTAACCAATGTGTAACTTGTGTAGAGCTAGGAACTGGCGCTGGCAGGGTTGTGATGGCAAATCTGTACTTTCAGTTTAGGCATCCAATAGAGCCGTACTTGGACCAGATGGAGGTAATGTGTAGGATGTGCGCAGATGAGCCACTTATTATTACTGCTGATGCCAATTCCAAGTCTCTCATGTGGCATAGTCGGGTAGTGATCAGAGGAGACAGGAGAAATGATGCAGGAAGACCATGCAGGAGAGGGCGAGCCCTTGAAGAGTTCATCTATGGGCACGGACTGGAAGTTGTAAACCAGCCGGGAAATCCCCCTACGTATAAAGGTAGGGCTGAGTTGGCTACGAACATCGATGCTACCATATGCAATCCTGAGTCTGTGGCCATGGTTGAGGGATGGAGGGTGTTCGATAATGGGACGATTAGCGACCACAATCTGACCGTATTCGGCATTGCCCTGGGAAGGGTGGTGGAAGGAAATGAGGGAGGGATAAGGAAAATATACGACATGAGAAGAGCTGATTGGGTAAAGCTGAGGAGGGAACTGGTGCTGCCCGACCAATTTGAAAATGGAGACAATGTCAACATCAAGGCCAAGGAATTGACGTCGACCCTGCAGGATGTGAAGAGGAAATCCATCCCAGTGATGAAAGGGGATACCAGGGTCGGGAATAGACCGTGGAATGACAGACTGCAGGGACTACGTACAAGGGTAAGTAGAACTCGCAGAAGTATCATAGGTGCAGGAACCCATTTGTCCGTGAGGTGCTGCTGGAAATATATAGAGAAAGAAAGAAGGAGTTTGAGGAGGGCCTGAAAGAAGAGAAGAGAAAAAGCTGGGAGGAATATGTTAAAGAGGAGCTCCAGCAAGAATCCTGGGGAATTCCTTTTAAGATAGCGGCTGGGAAAATCAAACCGCCAACGAAGCTATCTACACTAAAGAGAGAGGATGGCAGCACCACGACGAATTGGGAGGAATCTGCGGCGTTATTGATGGATATATTGTTACCAGATGATGATGAGGAAGCAGATACGGAAGAACTGAGGGAGCTGAGAGGAGCCATGACTCGGGACATGTATGACAATGAGGAGCCTGTGGAAGTGGTTGGTCAGGACGAGGTGATCAGGACTATTGCTCAGATAGAGAAGAAGAAATCACCTGGGCCAGATGGGATAATGGTCGAGGTGTTGCAAAAGACCGCAGACCTCATAGCCCTCTACTTTGCAGGCCTGCTAAATCAATGCCTCTCTCAGGGCAGAATCCCGAACATCTGGAAGCAGAGCGAGGTAATCGTGCTAAGCAAGGGTGAGGACAAGGATCCGCTTCTTCCAAAGTCATATAGACCTATCTGCCTGCTAAACACGAGTGGGAAACTCCAGGAAAAAATACTGTGCGAAAGATTATTAAGGTACAGGACAGGAGTGGGCATGCATCAACAGCAGTATGGCTTTCGAAGGGGTAGATCGACAGAGGATGCCATCTGTAGAGCAATTAAATTGATCGACTCGGCCGCTGACAGATACGTGGTGGGGATATTTGTAGACATCTCGGGAGCATTTGACAACCTATGGTGGCCGGCGTTGTTCGGTCTGTTAAAAGAACTGCAGTGTCCAGGGCGATTGTATAGAAGCTTGAAGGACTACTGATGAAATAGGTATGCCACCCTGAGGTGTCAGAGTGCCAGCGTGCAGAAAAGATTGACCAAGGGATGTCCCCAGGGTTCGGTCTGTAGGCCAATATTCTGGGATGTGGGGCTGGAGCCAGGACTGAAAATGCTGGAGGAAATTCCCGAAATGCATGGGGTGGTCACCTTCGCGGACGACCTTCTAATAGTGGTAGAAGGTAATTCAAGCAGGAGCCTGGAGAAAAGATCTAATCGAGGGCTGGGCGGGCTAGTGAGGTGGTGCAAAAGTGTCAAACTGAAGATGGCACCTGCGAAGATGACATTCATGCTGTTTAAGGGAAAAATTGTGCGGAATCCGGCAATAAAGGTTGAAGGCAAGAACTTGAGAAGGAGCCAAACGGTCAAATACCTGGGAGTCACTCTTGATGAGAACAGAAACTTCACGGCGCATATAGAGGAAGTGATGGGGAGAGCTCAGCGGGTTATGAATAAGATAATAAGCATTGGGTGGAGGAGGTTCCACCTGCCCATGCGGATAATAAAGACATACCACCACGCGATCCTTCTCTCTATTGTTGGCTATGGAGCGTGCGTCTGGGTGCACAGACTGAACAACTTAGTGCCGGCTAAGGCTGTCCGAAGTATAGAGAGGAATGTCCTTCTGAGACTTACGGGCGCCTACCAAACAGTGTTGACAGATGCACTGAACGTTGCTCTAGGTGTGTGGCCTTTGGACCTTCTAGTTAAGAAGAGGGCAATTGGGTACTGGAAGAGAAAGAATAACTGGGATAAGTTTAGGATACTCACCTCACCCGAAGTTGAAACATCTGAAGACGTAGTATTTTCTCTGTTGAGGGAATGGCAGAGACGCTGGGAGAGCAGTGAAACTGGTAGGAGGGCTTATCAACTCTTTCCCAATGTGGTTGAAAGGATTGATAACGCACATCTGGAGCCATCCCCGGGTCTGGTCCAATTCATCACGGAGAAGGGGCCTTACCCGGAATCCTTAAGGAAGATGGGATTGGTCGAAACTGATTGGTGTGAATGTGGTGAGGTGGGTACCCCGGAAAACGTTGTTCTGGAATGTGCCCCTACGCTTGAGATAAGAAGACCTAACCAGCAGGAAGTGCAGGGGAGACTGGTAGGTGATATCCTGAGAGATCTCACCCATTGGAGGTTCCTAGATAAGCTGGCAGCGGAAGCTTTAGAAAGAGCCAAGATGGAATATATAAGGGCACTGAGAGAGGGACGAGGATTGAGACAAAGGATAAACAGACGGAGGGCCAGAGAAGGAAGGGGGGAAAGACCAGTGACAGTGACGAGGTCAGTGACAGGGATAGTGATGAAGAAGGAGACAATGACGAGGACAATGAAAGATATGAGGACAGAAACACGGGAAGAGGGACTGAGACGGACGCAGGTGAGGTCTCAGTGGGGGGATTATAGAGAAAGGAGAAGGTTGTTTCTGTGGAATTAATGTATACGACCTTCCATGAGGAAAAAGGAGAGATGCCGGAAAGTGGCAAACACGAATCCTTGTGGGACTGGCATACCAGTCGGTTGATGGATCTGGAGGTTTACTGGGATAACCCTGTTATTTCCGAGGGATCATCATTCCAGCCGATCAATGGTAAAGATGAGGGAAAGAAACGGGACGCATGGGGGAATCCTGTGACTGCAGATTCCTCTTCTTGGAAACAAGAAGATTAGGATTAGGTCTTGTAAGGGCCCCTGGCGTCAAGATGGAGATAGGCGGCTGCTCTGAAGCCCCCTTGTACCATCGGGGCAATGGACATTCCCGGAGGGTTATAAGTTATTTAGGTTAGCTAGTTGTAAGGCTAGGATAAGATTAGAATAGGATAGGATAGGGAAGGGAGGGTGATAGGAATGGGTAGGCTATGAGAAACAATTTCAGGGAAGGTAATTAAGGAAGTGGTTGCACTTAGGTGTAGGTGGAGCATCAACTCCGGTAAGGGCGCCTCCCCAGGTGGTGGATAGGGGGATGCTCGCAGCTGCTGGGCGCACCGTTGGCCTGGGATGAGAATCCGGGTCTGATGGGGTGACCAGTGGAGGTGGGTACCGGGGAAGTAATATACCTGGGGCCGACCAACCGGTGAATGAAATTGTATCTCGGAGATAGGTACTATAGGAGCCAAAACCTGTTTAGATTAAATAAAATTGGATACTGTATAATAATAGGAAATGTTTTTTATACTCTGTAAATAAGGCCTGGATTTAAAATTGTACGATGCCAGGCCAAATTAGATTGGTGATTAAAAAAAATTCTTACTATCCAACTGGTTTAAATTATCTACAACTATGTCAAAAACCCAAATTTATTGCATACGATCCTTAAGTTATAAATTTTGTTGGGTTTCATGAAAAATAAATACTGTCTTGTCAGACAGCGATAAAACTGTTTATTTATCCCTACCGGCCTACGTATATCGATTGTTTGTTTAAAATCTATTCAGGTAATCTGTTTACTTAGTAAGCGATCTCGAGTTTAAAAAATCAAATAACAACTTTCTAATCCATTATTTGTTTTTGAATTAATTTAAATTTAGATTTTATCATTTTTTTAAATATGTTATTGAAGTAATTGTAGAAATATTCATACGTAGTCCTGCCTTATAAAATGGGAATGAATATATTGTAGTCGAAAATATGTTCATGTTTTAAATATAATGTATTCTCAGAAATCGATATATCGCAAGAATCGAATATATTTGTATTCTACGCGAAAATAGATAATGGATATGTAAGACAATAATAATAAAACATACTTAGGCATTATTGAGTTCACTATTTCTAATGTATGTTTAGTTGTTAAGCATGTTGTTTTAGTCTTTAATAAAAATATCCATTTGTATTTTTATTTTTGCTATCTTAATACAATAAAATATCCTTTAATGATGATTAAATTTGATCATAGGATAACTAGGCCTAATCCGTTTATTTAACATGGTTTTTAGAAACTTAACTCATTCTAACAACACTTTTAAAAATAACTAAAAGACACTCAAATTTTGATTTATTTGATTTTTAAACAATAATATGAGTCTAGATTGTTTAATTTGTTTTAACCTGTATTTTGCGAGGGGTGGTTGGGGTTGATTAAAATTGAGAGCATTATTGAAATAAATCTTATTTCACAGTTTAGGCCTATATTGTGTAATGTAGGTCTATTTGTATTATTATTAGCACCGCGTCTTACTACCCGTTCGGGTTATACGCACTTACGCTAATGTGTAATGGTAGGGTTATTGTGAGATGAAATGAAGGACCTACAGTTTAACGTGGAATCCGAACCACGGTGGTGGCCTGGCATTCCCCACATTCACAAATTGTGATTAATACACGTCTTGTCAGAGGTGAAGGAAGGGTTTGATCTATTTGTAAATCATTAAAATTTAAAGATTTGTAGGATTCGGATTCGAGATTCTAAAATAAAATGTAAATTGGGATTCGAGATTCAGATTCGAGAAATAATGGATTCAACCCATCTCTAATTAATATATATGCCAATATCTCAGAAACTGTTGGGTTTATAAAAATATATTTCATATAAATGTTTTAATTTTTAATGTTGCTACAATTTTGCAATGATAAGTTATTTAGTATCTCAAATAGTTGCAGAGATAATGAAATACCTAGGTGGTGGGAATAAGGCAGTGGTTTCCGTGTGTGTTTTAACAACCTCGCTCCCACGCATATGCTGACGCACATCCTCATTTATTTTATTCACCTTGTCAAATGACTTCAAACAGAAGCCTTACCTAAGTGGCAGGAATCAGGCTCCGCTTTCATGTTTGTTGTGCCGATACACATCTCACATTGTCACACACACTACCGTAAATAC
This sequence comes from Timema cristinae, assembly GCA_039000515.1. NCBI lineage: Eukaryota > Metazoa > Arthropoda > Insecta > Phasmatodea > Timematidae > Timema > Timema cristinae. Next base: position 96,330,043 of record JBCFYV010011172.1, read on the forward strand.
CCGGGCAAAAAACATTTGCGTGAATGGAGAGTGGGAAGAACTATACCTTGCACGGGTGAGCATGAGGTCTAAATGTCAAGTTCACCGGCTGATGGAGGGAGGTTGGGGTTCAAATCCCTTCTAGGGTCGGTAGTTATACCTTTCGTAAAAAAAAAAAAAAATACGTTTATTTTAAACAAATGCTAATTAATAATACATTAATGTTCGTAGAGTTTTTGCTAAAAATCGGCCCTTGAATGAACGTTAGAAACTACATCTGAGCCGTGGCCTTCAGAGGTCGTTCCAAAACCCATGGAGAGCTTCAACCCGATGTGTCTGTGGACTTTCCGTTGATTAATTGTGACAAAAGTGGTCGCTATTAAGTAAGGGGTGGTGGATAATGAGTCTTCAATAGGTTCATTACTATCTGATTTCAACATTTATGATTAAAATAAACAAGTTTAGTCACACTGCAGTGTTAACGACTCTTCCTAAGTGTTCAATGATACCATCCAAAAGTCATTTACGACGTATTTTAGCCCCCGAGGGCTTATGACACACAGAGCTCACGAGGAGGGAGATAGGGAGGGAGGGGAAAAGTGAAAGGAAGCCCCGTGGTCGAACGAGGTAGCGTTGTAGCTCAGCTCATTATGTGCGATAGCACAGACAGAGGAAGATGAATGGAGGAAACGCTCGGTCCCAAACTCGACCGTCATGGGACGCATGCCCAACGCCAGAGACTGCACGCTACCCCTACCAATAAATAAAAAGCTTTCCCACTAATAAATAAAAACTCCCACACCAATAAATAAAAAAGCTCCCACACAAAATCCTCCCCCAGAAACACAATGATACAATCAAATGGGGGAGGGGGGAATCAAATAGGACAGGAACGAACAAACTTTAACATGAATAAAGCACGTACAAACAAACCCAATTACCCCCCCACACACACACACACACACACACACATACACACCCACATCACCCCAATGATACCAACACCTCCTCTCCACCACCGGATAAGAAATCACGATTAAAAACTTCTAAAAAATACGCTGGCAAAACAATATACACACTCTCCCCCAAAGTGTGCTGGTACACCACACACGCTACTCATACCTCACGCGCTCTCCCTTAAAGAATACTATTGTACAGCGTCCAACTACTGCACGACAGAGAATTCTATTCTGACCAATCGTGAAAGTCCCTTTACTCTAGTCGAATTTCTTTCTTCTTAATTTTTTTTTTCGTGCATATTCCATTAATATGTCAAGTTTCGGAAAGTTAAACGAATAAATGGATTCCTCTCATATCATAAAATTTTCTTTCTTCCCAGATTTGTGAATCACAGATGAAGCACCACAATTGGAACATCAATTGGGACGATGAGGCGAAGGTTCCGTTTGCCAACCGAGAGGAACTTTGGGTCGGCTACGACGATCCAGAATCCATCACTTACAAGGTCGGTCGCTATTTTCAGGCGATGTTTCATACTTGCACTGGATTATTTTGAACTATGCAAATTCTTATATCTACATAATTTTTCTCTAATGAGGTTAAGACAACAGAAAACCGCTAAAACATGTTTTAAGAGTGTGTTACAACTCAACAAATGCCAATTATACTTGGATTCACTTAGGAGAGGTATTATTATATTTACTAAGGTCATTAAAACGACTTTTATAAATACATATAATATTCAAGTGAGTTTGGGAGGATCAAGGGGTATTTTAGAGGTAATATACTCGAATTTGAGTGGAATGAGAGTAGGAAACCATCTTGAAAATCCCTCCCTCAGTAGACCTAACCGAGAATCGAACTCCAGTCTCCCCATCTTCCGCAGGTCACTCAGCAACTGAAGTGGCTTACTTTAATATAAACCAGCTTTGGTGGTCGAATTGTCTAAGGTGTCGCTCTTTCAATAGACTGGACTGCTGATGATGGAGAGATCGGTGCTCGAATCACAGTTGGGTCTAATGAGGGGTGGTTTTCCCTGAATAGTTGTCCATTCTTCCTCCGTGCAAATTTGGGTACACTTATTCTAAATTTTCCCTTACACATTCTTGACCCACTAGTGTAGTTGTTGTGGGACGCGGTGACAAAAAACTTTCAATTTATCCATACGTCCAGTCGTGTGATCTGTAGGGGTAGCTTTTTAAGATGTTATCAATATTTATAAAATAACACTAATAGTTATCATCATGAAGATCTTCCAGCCCCTGGCTGGGTCTGTTTGGAACACAAGCCTCTACCTCCACCTCCTTTCCTCCTTCTACCTCTCTCCCTCCACCTTGGACCAGTCCTCTTCTTTCTCCTCCTTACTCCCTTCAGCCATCTGTCTTCCTCTCTGCCTCCTATTCAACATCCTCCTGGTCATCCTTTTCCTCCATTCTTCTCACATGGCCATACAACCTTAGTCGTGCCTTTTCTATCCTGTCTTAGACTGGCTCTTTTTTTACTATTGTTCTTTGTCTCTCATTTCTCATCCTGTTATATTTTATCACACCAATCCTGCTTCTCAGAAATCTCATTTAACTCGCCTGCATTTTGCTCTTATCCCGTTTCTGCAGCGTTCGTCAATATTGGTAGGTAATAGGCATTGTAGACCACTACCTTGCACTTGTATGGAATATCCCTATTCCAAATAAGCCTTCTCACACTTCTGGAAAATGCCTCTGCTTGCCTTTCTCTCTATCACCTATCTTTCTCTTTCTGGTTCCTTCCATTCCCCTCAGCAATACTGCCCAGACACTTGAAACGTTCTAACTATCTTCATAGTAACCCTAATAATATATTAAAATGTTATTAATGTTGACACCAATAAAATATGTTTGTATTTTTAAAAGGTACCTTCCTACCAAAATCTTACTAAATAGCTCACGTATATCTAAGTCGAGGGAGAGTATGAATCATCTTTCATGAACTAGCTCTAACTTATTCGAGGTAAGTTGTTTCCATCTTGATTTCATTAAAATTGTTCCACCCATTCAAGGACGTAGCCAGCCAATAATTTCATGGTGGGGGGGATGTTTGATGGGCAAATCCCACAATTTCCGGAGACCAGGGAAAATGATAAATAATAAACCGTTCTAAAAGTTATCTGAAGTGTATTTTATGGCAATATAACCCCCTAACATCCGAAGGCTAGGAAAAATCTATATATTTAAACACCTATAGAAGTTCTATAAAGTGTTTTTATAGTAACATAACCCCTTAACTGCCAAAGGCTAGAAAAAGTTACAAATACTAAACACTTCTAGAAGCTCTCTGAAGTGCTTTATATGATAACACAGCCCCCTAATTTGTACTTGTGACTTAAATTTGATATGTTTTGAACCATAAATAGAGCTATATATTTGTTGTTCATTAAATGGGGGGGCGGGGGGGGGGGGGTGAACCTCCAATCTGTATACTGAGCCAAGCTGTCGGATATACCTCATTACTAATAGTATTTAAATTTATTACACCTAATCATAGGTGCCAATTCTTGTAGAGTGTGATTTTCATAGGAATCACGTTATTTTGAAACTGGAAACTCATGTTGCTACAATATCGGGCGGGGGGAATTAAATTGTATCTACATTTTTTTTTCGATTTTATTAATATTATAAAAATAAATTATAATACAGTATTCCATAAAGAAATATTATTGGAAGCTTTTGATAACTTTTTAGCTGAATTTTAAAACTAACAAATAAAATAAGATATTTATAGAATGACAAATTTTATTGATTTTCAATCAATATTGGTAGTCGAATGTAGGATTCCTATTTTTTTTAAATCAGGCATACTCATTTATTCTATCTGATCTTTATAAGTAACAAATAATAAAATAGACCAACAGGAGGAACACGTATTTTTTTTTTTATATCTTGAGTCAGAGTTTTTTTAAATGTGTAACGAGCTGCGCCCATATTGTTCCAGGCCAGATATGTGCGGGAAATGAAGCTAGGAGGTGCCATGGTTTGGAGTCTGGACATGGATGATTTCAAAGGAACTTGCTCTGATAAGAACATACTTCTTCAGAAGATCAACGATTATATAAGCTGATAACACCCGTAGTTAGAACGTTAGCCAAAATACAACTTAATGACTAGAGAAAAAGTGTGTTTTAATTATTCCAATACTATTAGAATATGAATTAATGTTTTGTGTAACTAATCATTTGTAGCTGTGATAAAAAAAACTGTATCTTTGTTATTAAAATATAATAGCTAATTCTCCACCTTCAGGTACACTCCGTTTAACTCGGAAGGTCTTTCCTCGACTGGTTACATCAGGATTCGATAAAATCTTTGATATCGTGGGCCATATAGCGTTAAAAAAAACATGGTGGCCCATTTTTTTTAAGATAGCAAGAAATGTAAACTTTATATTTGAATTGTAGGAGGAGGAAAGTTTCGCTACATATATTTTACGAGACAACAACTTTTATATCTCAAACCCCACAAGAGCCCAAACAAATACTTTTATTTTAAATTAATTTAAATATGTCAAAGACCTCTTTGAACTATAATCATAACTGCATTAAAAAGTTATCTCGGTTGTCTAACAGATGGTAGCACTAAATTTAAGATAAAATTGGACTTTTCCCCCAATTTCTCCCAATCATTTCTCCTATGGTAGTCTAATTAGTTATTAATCTCTTTTTATGAATACAATTACTGTTTGCTTGCTAAATTTTTGCCGGAAGTTGGGATGGTTGATATCAACAGTTGTTTAATATCTGTCAAGACCATAGCAGAATTAGATGCAAAAATTTTTGAATGAAGAGAAAATTTGTCTTCAAATTCCAAGACACCATACACAGATATCAATAACTGTTGAAGTCACCAAGTGAAAAAAACTACATTCTATGTTTCTAATGGAAAATAATTTGATTTATCTTGGTCAAAAAAATGTTTTTGTCTAAAACCTGCAAAAACACTGATCTTAACTTGGGTTCCCTACAACCAAACCTTAAAGCTATAATAGTTATTAATCGATAAATAATCAATTAAATTCCCAAAGTTTCGACAATATTCAGATATTTATAAAGGCAGACCAATCTTTTGAAAATATAAAATAGCGTTCGTTATTCTTCATTGTCAAGCAGTGATTGTAGAAATATTTCAATAAAGGTAGCAGTGTATGATATAGTTACTGTAGAAACATTTAAAATTACCACACGTTTTACTAGGAAACTTTTTTTAAGTTCACTCATAATATATTTTAAAAGTCCTGTCTCGCTACCCTATTTTTTTAAATGGATTTTCGCAATGTCCCATCCAGCAGCCGTTCAAAGACGCAGATACAAAAGTTCACCTCACTCAACCCTTTCAGTAACTTCTGTCGCGTGTTCTGTGAAGCGTTCAGTGGACGAGATTTCCGTCCAACTGAGGTGGTCAAGCAGGCGGAAGAGAGATGGAACCAAATGACTTTGGAGGATAAGTGCCAGTACTTCGTCGGCTCTAGGACCCCTTCTGGACCGGGGGGGCCCAACACTAGTGGAGAGGGCAGTCTTTTTGGATCAGGTGCTCCCAGTACAACTGAAAATGGAGGGGCCAGCAATTCAGGACAAGACAGGAGTTCCGGAACTAGTCATGAGGATTCCATAGGTATCTCTGGACAAGATGGCAACAACGCTTCAGGCAAGGGCCTTAGAATTTTTGGACAAAATGGCTCCAGAACTCAAAGAGAAGTTGGCATCAGCATCTCTGAAAAAGATGATTCTATCACTTCAGCCAAAGGAATTAGAAATTTTGGAGAAAATGTATCTAGCGTTCAAAGAGAGGCTGGCATCAGCTTCTCTGAGCAATGTGGTTACAGCATTTCAAGTAAGGGCATCAGTAATTTTGGACAAAATTGCTCCAGAGTTCAAAGAGAGGGTGACATCTACATCTTTGGTAAAGGTTTTTCCATTTCTTCAGGCAAAGGAAGCATCTTTGGACAAAATGACCCCGTCTTTCAAAAAGAGATTGGCATAGACATTTCTAGACAAGATAGTTCTGGGTCAATTCTCGACGATAGCACCAATAAGACCAAGAAAGCAGACAAAAAGAACAAGAAGCTCGCTTTCAAATGTGATAACGAAGATAAATCCAAGTTCACGAGACGACCTGGCCCCGGTATGACCCACAAGAGGTGCATCAGGGATATCCCTCATTCCAAGCCTACTCTTAAACGTAACATCAAAAACTCAACGCAAATTCAGAATAAGACGGCAGTCCAGTATCGCCCCAAGAACGCTCGTCAAAAGTCCAAGAAGAGTTGTAGCGTCAATAGCAACAGTGGTAGCACAAAGTCCTCCAGTCGAGTTGTGTCAAGGAAAACTCCCTTGAAGAGAAGCGTCAGCAATGACAGCTTAGAATATTCAGAATCAGATTCCTCACTCAATAACAGAGAAGGTTGGCTCATGAAGACAAGTAAGGTTGTAAAGGGTGAAAATAAAGGTATCTCCAAAACCGTAAACATCCGCGGAAGAAGCACAGACGCTAGTAACCTTTCATCATCCGCCTCAACGGGAAGCATCCGAACAACCTCTCTACGAATTTCCGAGACCACACGTAAGTTAGGTTCCAAGACCTCACCGAAGACTAATCGTCGGGATGGTGTCAAGAAACCCCGAATGGGCAGATCTCCAAAGGACAGCTCAGAGTGCTCCATGGATATGGACGACGATCAAGGTTGTATCGAAAAATCCAGGCGACGCAAGGATAGTGATGACAGGCAAGGCAAGGGTAGAGATGATAGACGAGGCAGGAGTAGTTATGACAGAGGAGGCAATGATAATGATGAAGATTAGAGTGACGTTTCCTTCAACAACTCCAGATTTGATTACTCGGACGACTAAACTTGGGAATGTTTCCGCTTGTTTGTTTCTGCTCTGTGATTTATATGAGTGCCAAAAGTTTTTTACATTAGTAGGGTTCCAGACATGTCTATTCTAACATAAATTGTCAATGATGTGATTTGTTTTATATGTATTTTTATAGTATTATTTTGCTTTATTAACTAAATTTTTAATTATAAAATTGTAAAAAAAAAGATAATTATTTGTTTATTGTGTGTATTTTTATCACTATGTCTCACTTATTACCTGTTCGGATTATAATCATATACGATAATTATTCTAATGGGATGTGAGATGAGGGATAAAACATCTTAGAGGTAATCTACTCGCATTTGCATGGAAGGAGAGTTGGAAATCATTTAGTAAAAACCACCCTGCGCAAACCCGACTGGGATTCAAACCCTGATTGAATGTACTTGTTTTAAATATATTTAAGTTTCCAATTGTAAACACAACTAATATTTTTATTTTTTTAAATTTTTTTTATGTTTCGTGTTAAAGGGGGCCATCTCGTTAAGCGATAAATTGTCGCGCAGACGTTCAGCTCTGAGGAGATATGTAATATACTGTACTTTAAGTGGAAAAATGGTACGTGGATACAGGAATCGAGCCCAGGACCTTCAGCTTAATACGCCAATGCTATTACCAATGATTTATTCAGGAGCCGTCCCGAACTCAGGGTCATTTCTCATTCATATTTTAAGGCAGAGTATAAGCATAAAGTATTCGTATTCCTATATTAGATCACACCACTTGGCTTGTTCACCAGTCATTATTTGGGAAAGAAAGCACAACTATTTTAAACAGCTAGCCTACTTTAACTTCTTTATTTACTTGTCAATTTAAAATGTATTGCTCTTAATTACTTTTTATCTAACCTATTTCTTAAGTGCTTTTGTGCGTTTTTTTTTCTATCTATGTATTGAATAACATATTAAGAGACAGCTAAAAATGCAAGTCTGAATTGAAAATTATTTGCAAATAGAATTTATTCATAGTAGGCCTAATATTTTGGTCGGAAGGACCCTTAAGAAAAAATAAACTTTTGTTTGCAGTTAACGTTAGTAAAATGTTACTTTGTCATTAGAGCATGTTTTAGGTATTGACACTCTCTATCAAAATTGCCAGCTGAATATAATATGATTTGAAATATGAATATATTAAAGAAATTTTAATAACTTGTGTAACCGACGAACACTTTATTTCCTACCAAAATTATACTAAAGTGTTAATTGTAGATTATACTTGCATTATATCACTTTAATATTTAGGTGGGGATGTGGGGGACGCGAGAAAAGGTAAGGGTTTTTGCAGTTTTTATAGTGAAACATTTTTAAATCAAAATAAATCAATTCATTTTCCAGTAGAAACACAGAGTTTAATGTTCATGACATGGTGACCTCAACAGTTATTGAATATCCATCATGAGCATAGCGGCATTGGATGAGAAACCTGTTAAATTAATATAAAAAGTTGTCAGTAAATTCCAGGACATCCTTGACAGATATTCAACAACTTACAGTTGAGGTCACCACGTGAAGAAAATTATTTATTATTTATGTTGTCACCTTAAAACTTTTGCGTGTCGTTGTGCTGACCACATGCCACCCTCTATTATCAGATGTTGGCACTATCTTTCCCAACAAATGGAGGCCACTCTGTCATTATGGCTTGATTGCGGGCTGAAGGGCATGGAGTTTTTTTGTGCACTATTTTGTTTAAAACTAATCAACTTGATGACTGGAATAAATCATGTTTTTTAACTAACATTTTTAATACAGTTAACATAATTAACATGTTTTAAGGATGAGGGCGGTTGAATTTAAGTAAATTGTAGCTGCATTTGCGTGGATGATAATTGGAAGAATACTTTGTGGAAAAAACACCCTCAGTACACTCGATTGGAATTCGAACCCCGATCACCACGTCATTGGTGGTCTATCTAGTATATTGCGAAAGTGGTGCCCTAGATCTTTCGGGGGACCTGGTGGTCTAGGAGTAAGGTGTCGGACTTCTGTGCTGGGGGTCCGGGGCTCAATCCTCGGTCCCGGCACAAATTTATCTGAATACCAAACCCTTCCTTCACTTTTGACAATACATGTGGGGAATGCCAGGCCTCCACCGTGGTTCGAATTCCACGTTAAATTGTAGGTCCTCCATTTCATCTCGCAATCACCCTACCATTACACATTAGTGTAAGTGCGTATAACCCGAACGTGTAGTAAGACGCGGTGCTAATAATAATAATAATAATAAAAATAATAATAATAATAATAATAATAATAATAATAATAATAATAATAGATCATTCGATCGCCAAAGTGGGTGAATAATGATTTGTTTGAAGATTTTTTAAATAGTTTTTAAACTTATATAAATGACATGAAAATGTGTAAGCATATGTTTATTAGTGAGTTTATTTGGTTTGTCTGTGTGTACATATATCATTTTATAATTATTGTTGTGACAAAACTAGTTATGTGAACGTGACGTATTGTTAAAAGATGTTCCACTTCAATAAGCAAAATAAACTGATAACATCGAATCTTTTAGAACCCACCAACTAACACGTGCTTAAAAAGTAAGTATGTAGCTTCAAATTTGTTGACCTAAGAAAGTATGTCACACTCAAAAATTCAACAAAAAATTAATTAACCATCGCAATATCGTGTGAAATGGACCACGTACCTATTGAACTTCAAACCTTTGAGGATCAAATTTGTGTATATAAACAGCAAGAATATACATTGCTTTGTAGTGTTATATTTGTTGTAGAATCGCAAGTTTAATAGAACTTTCTAAGGTAAGATACAACACAACTACTGATTGTTTAATACTTTGCTTAGAAATGTTTCGTGTTAAAGGGGGACACCCCGTTAAGCGATAAATTACCGCGCAGACGTTCAGCTCGGAGGAAATATTTAATATACTTTGAATTGAAAAATGGTACCTGGATACAGGAATCGAACCCAGGACCTTTATCTTACTACGCCAATGCTATTACCACTGAGCTCTTCAGGAACCATCCCGCACCTAGGGTCATTCCTCATTCATATTTTAAGACAGAGTCTGTGATAGACGTGTAGAAATTGTCAGCTATATATTTAAGAGATTAACTATGATATTTAGATGCGGCTATAACTGTAACTAACCAATATAATAACGTGGCTATTTAATCTATCTCAATATTTAATAATAATATCACGATTCATTATTTAAAAATTATGGTTCACGCCAAAATAAAGTTGAAATATTCCAACAAAGCTCTTTTTCCTTAACAGCCCTATAGATTGAGTTTTATTAATAGAAATAAATTGGTGAAAATGTGATACTAACATATATTTAACTACTTTTTAATCATATTTAAGGAGCTATGAGACAAGTCTTGATGAATAAGGGTTCTAGATTTAGCCTTCCTCTAACAAATACTGTAATATTTTGATAGGCTCACAAAAGAAAATTTAAATATATTTGAGAACTATCAGCAGCGAGCTTTCCTCTTCACCTTGAGATAAGAAGTTATGTAGTTTTATTTCACATTTTTCTTATTGACATGACAAAGGTGGTTGTGAGTGAAGGGAAGCTTAGAGAGAATATAGAAGTATTTCCAGAAAACGACACAGACTAATGTATTTTAAGCCATGTGGCCTGACAGCGATTCATTTTTTCTCGCTGACCGAGGCGGCCGCCTTAACATATAAAATAATAGTGTGTAGCAGCGTTTCACAAAGTGTGATCCTTGGTCCACTGGTGGTCCACGGTGGCCTATCAAGTGGTCCGCAGGATTCAAAGAAGTATAGTAATATTAATAAATTGGTTACTGTTGATTACATATAATACAAAATTTTAAAATTAAAAAGCTTAAACATAGTCAGGGGCGGATTCACGGGGGTTCAAAGCGTAAGATGACCCCTATGAAAGTTAAAAAATTAATACAAAAAACGAAATGAAAGATCAAATTTTAAAAAGAAAATACAACAGAGATAAATTATACAATTTTGAAACTTTTTAAATGCAGGAACCTCTTAAGACGGATCTACACGTGCGTTATTCGTCTATGTTTATTCAATTTTCTCTTTCAGACGTATCTAGCTATCGTAAGAAATTAAGGTGAGGATCACTCTAAATATCTCCGAGGGGCATACAAATTTCAAAAATGTATCGGTGAGGAGCCCTTTAAATGGCTTATTAAAGCATCAAGCATCTAAATAAAAAAAAAAACAAGGCAAAGACTACTCATAGCTTCTACAGTGAACAATTTTTCAAAGGTATGTTGGAGGCCAACTCCAAATAATTTGTAAAAACTATCGGATTTTAAAAAAATTGGAGAGGATGACCACGGTTTAAAACATACATAAGATCAAATATGAATAAGAAACTATTAAATGGCTTTAAACAGAAATGTAACATCGTAAGTAGCTATGTTATCTATAATTATGACCCCGCTTTGAAAATGATCTGGATCCGCCCCTGAACACAATATATCAATTTTATGATGTGTTTCTATAGGCACAAGTCATTTAAAAAAGGTAATATATGTCAAGCTTAAGTAAACAAATCTGACTAGTTATTGATTAAAATAACTATGAGGTTTAGAATGTTAAAAATAATCAAAATATGTATATGAATTTTTCCAATATCTAATGTAATAAGTTAATTGTTGTCTTCTATTTATAATACTATTTAATATTATTACCTAAAATAAAATTGTCTTGAAATGATGCCCAGCCTGCATAATTTTCAAACGCCCCCCTATCCCCTTCTTCGGCCATCCGATGGCCCCTCAGTGCTCATAGAGTTTATCGTGAGCATTAAGTCGTACTGATACGGACCTATTGTACACTGGGATTTCTATACCGGTTAAATAAGTATTTTTTTTTAAATCAAATGTTTTACTTGTATAAAACAATAATTACGATTCGTTGATGGATTAAATAGCTAAGTTATTAATACAGATTGAATACCCAAACGATTATATTTGGTAATTATTGTTATAGCCACATTTATTCTGGATATATTAGTGGATAGAGCATTGTTTGTTATGTTTGTTTATTTGTTTGTTAGGGTATTTATTTTTGTAACACTTAATTGGACATTAAACATGTATAAAACATTGAATATAACTGATACAAAAAAACTACGATCACCAGCCCCGAGGGGGCTAAAAGATCCCGGGTTCGATTCCCACGTACTAGTGTCATTTTTCAATTTAAAGAATGTTTATTTTGTAGCCTGCTATGTTAGTTGCATTTTGCAAATAGTTCCCACGGGTCAAGAAATATTTGAGCACACTGCATGAAACTTACAAGATGGCCCTGGTGTAATCAGTCAAGGTCTTAAATGATACCTATCAATGTAAACTAACTATATTATACGTAACACTCCTATATGTTTTGTTAAACAGGTAGTCATAATGAAGCTACTACTCAGTGCTGCCATCTTGTTGGTGTATCAAGCAACACAGATAAATGCCGGTGAGTATATAGCAATACTATTTCCATAGCCTAAGTTATTAGTTTACGTTGAATATGAGTAAACTTAACTTGAAAATATAAAAAAGACTGTTAAATTTTTGTCTTAACATATGTTATAATAAATAACTACAATGACTCACGTTCATTTTGAAACATCTGTTCAAAAGTTTAAAATTTCGGCTTCGAGTAGCCTCTGCAGCCTCTGCAGACCTCTGCAGCCAAGATTCAAACCTCTACCCCTGATACCCAGCAATCCAAACTGTACGAGTTGACGTTTATTCCGCATGCCCACTGATGAAAGATTTAATGGTTTAATTTAGTGGATACAAATCAGAAAAGTTGTTTATAAAAGTGCACCCAAATTCGCTGAGATAGGAAAAACTACCAACCAAGATTTGAGCCTGGACCCTTAAGTTACTGAAAATTTAGAAATGTTGCTAGCCTGACACCTTATACTAATTACTAACCACTGACGTTGGTGCCTAGGCCTCTTGCTGTGGGCAAGATTGTTAGGGCATTATGCATTTAAACGTTGCCCAGACACTTTAGTGCGATCTTTTATTTGCCTTACCATTGTGCAAAGTAGGGGCGGTACGAGTTGTTCGGAGTTCACTACAAGTGTAGTAAATGGCAATCACAATACTTAAGGAGGCCGCCTTGGTAAGCGAAAAATTGCCGTGCAGACGTCCAGCTCCAACCCAATAATTCTACGATGCGTTATTTCAAAATGTGGTTCACGCCAAAATAAATTCGAAATATTCCAACATATCTCTATAGTTGGAGTTTTATTAATAGAAACATATGTGAGAAAATGTGACATTAGCACATTTTCAACGACTTTCTTATTATATTTGTAGAGCTATAAGATTAATCTCAATGAAAAAAGGCTCTATATTCAGCCCTCCACTAACAAATAAATAAATTTTTTTTACTGGCTCACAACAGAACATTTTAAGATAATTGAGAACGAGCAGTGAGCTTTCCTCTTTACCTTGGTATGATAAGTTTCGTAGTTTTCTTTCCCCTCTTTCTTATAGACATGACAAAGGGCGGTTGAAGGTGAAGGGCGAGAGGGAGAATAATAATAGAGAAGTAGTTCTAGAAAACAAAACACCCATTTGTATTTTAAGCCGTGTGGCCTGACAGTGATTGATACTTTCTCGCTGATCCGATGCAGCCGCCTTAGCTTGGTTTAAACCCTGGAAATATAACAAGGACAGCCCGGGCTGGGAGGTCAGATGAGATACGCACACAAGTAAATGCACCAATCCTCGCTTATTTTCGCGTGGTTCTAAGATATTGTGTGTTCTCAGACTACAGAGTTGTCTGCTACTTCGGCAGCTGGGCGGTCTACAGACCGGACAACGGCAAGTTCGACGTCGAGGACATAGACCCGAGCCTTTGTACTCACCTCATCTACGGGTTCGCGGGTCTGGGAGAGAGCAACTCCATCAAGGCGTTGGACTCTTGGAACGAGCTGCCGGATGATTACGGCAAGGGTGAGTACCGAGTCATGTTCCTCAGCGGTAGATGTGAGGATATTCACTCCTTGGAATGAGCTGCCGGATGATTACGGCAAGGGTGAGTACCGAGTTATGTTCCTCAGCGGTAGATGTGAGGATATTCACTCCTTGGAACCAGCTGACGGATGATTACGGCAAGGGTGAGTACCGAGTCGTGTTCCTCAGCGGTAGTTGTGAGGATACTCACTCCCTGGAACGAGCTGCCTGATGATTACGGCAAGGCTGAGTACCAAGTCATGTTCCTCAGTGGTAGATGTGAGGATATTCACTCCTTGGAACAGAGCACTAGAACAAACGAGGGTTGCAGCTTTGAGGCACCATGAAGAACACTTGGGCCATGATGCAACTCACTTATAACACAACGCAGCTCACTTGGACCACGATACAGCTCTCTTGTGACACAATGCAGCTCACTTGAGCCACAATGCAGCTCACATGGGCACTTAGGCCACAATGAAGCTCACTTGGGTAGCAATGCAGCTTACTTGAGTCACAATGCAGCTCACTGGCTCACATAATCACCGATTATAATATTACTAACAACTGCCTTTATTTGTGTTCTGTCCAGACGCTTTCGGTCGTTTCGTGAAGTTGAAGGCAATCAGCCCTCAGACCAAGGTGATGCTGGCCATAGGAGGCTGGAACGAGGGTTCCTCCAAGTACTCTGACATGGCGTCCACGGCGTCGAATCGACAGCAGTTCGCAGACAGTGTCGTCGCCTTCCTCACCAAGTACGGTTTCGATGGGCTCGACGTTGACTGGGAATACCCGGCACAGCGCGGTGGGGTGGATGCTGACAAGGTGAGTTTGTACGAGAGAGCCCGGGTTTAAATCTTGGCTGGTAGTTTTTATATCCCCTCAAATGTGGGTGCACTTTTATAAACAATTTTTCTTGTTTGTATATATTAGATTAAGCCATTTAAATTTGTATCGGTAGTCACGTGGAATAAACGTCGATCTTGTATATTATGATATGACGTTGATGTAAACGTCAGGGGTTTGAATCCATTTTTGGTACACTGTGGAGATTTTTTCCCTACGTGGATTATCCCTCTCTTACCACGCAAATGGGGTACATTTCCTCTAAATTATACTTTTATTTAACTTACCCTATTGTTTAATTAGATGTAGATATCTCATACGGGTATTAAGACTTGTTATATCGTAATGTAATATCAATAAAAAACAATTTAATTTGGGGATGCAAAGGAGATAAAAGTGGGTTGCTACCAGGGCTAGCAGCGCTTGATGGGAATGTACTAGTAAATTTTCCCCTCCTATTCAGCATCAAAATTGTCTTCTCTAAAACAAATGCACACATTATTCGATCATTACATTATTGTGGCTGTTGTTGGCCGCATAGTCTTAAGGCGTCAAATCTCGCAATAGACTAGTCTGTTGATGACGTGGATATCAGGGTTCTAATCCCTGTAAGGTGTACTGAGGGTGTTTTTTTATTTCTTGAATAGTTTTCCATTCTCCCGTCACACCAATGCGGGTATATTTGCTCTAAAATTCAACGTTCCTCATTCCTAACACATTAGCGTAATTAGTTAATATGCTTTTTTTTCCCCCGAACGGATAGTAAGACGTGATGCTATCAAAAGAGTTAGGGAGAATGTAATGCTTACGAATACAGTCCTGTCAAGTGAGGATAAAGCCCCATATATAAACTCCTGATCCGTAAGAAATCAATGCGACAGTATCAAATTTCTCTTTCTATAGAGTCCTGAGCGTATTTTTATCCTGGTCCGTACTCCGTAGAAGTTGGTCAACTTAGACTCTCTATGGACTATTTTACACAGCCTACCAATCATAGTTAACTAAAAATGTGCGCGCGCATCATAATAAAAGCACCAATGACAGCTCTTCTTCTTTGTTTATATCCATAATGCTAGTACATTCGTTATGCATTTTCAGGCAAAATCAAACACTAATTAGGAGTTTGATAGTTCAAATATATTTAGTGTGATTGTACTTTTCCTTCATTTAATCTATATCCTGAAAGTTTTCTAAAAAAAAAATTGTTTTATTTTATTGATTGACTTCTTGGAGTTTCTTCTTTCAAAGAGTTTTATTGGACGATGTATCTGACTATCTCATTGGTTTGCATGGTCACGTGATTTAAGGATCAGGACTGTTTAGACGCGAAAATAATTTCCTAAGGGACACAGACTACAGACCTATTGATACGGAGTCTGTACTATTTTGGGCTTTAACACTGGTAATAGCCCATGAGACAAGGGAATAACTAACAAAAATTCAGATTTGAACCCTAGAAAGTCTCATGAATTGCTCAACATGAAAAACGTTCCTTTTCCAAAGCAATGACTGATTAGCAGGACAATGGGGACAAATAAATTTTTCGTGTTGATAAGATGGTGCTGATAACTGTCACTGGCCGGGTTTCCATATTTCATTGTTTTGTTTTTACGTGTGCCCATTTTACGATAAAATTAAGATAACTTTATCGCAGAAAACATTTCATGGATTGAAACCATGTTATCTTCCCGTGTTATTTGTTGCCCTAGAAGAGTAGATGTTTACTTAACAATAAATAAAGCAAGAATAACACAATGAATAGAAACAAAAACAACTATCTTTGCTTTTTCTACATTTTAACTCTACTTTAAAATTAATCCGGTCATCTAGTCCAACACCGTGGTTCAATATGTAGTGTCATCTTTCCTTTTATGTTAAAGGTCGTGAGTTCAATTCTTGGCATGGGCGAAAAGTGTATAGTAGGTGAAATATGGAGTTTCCCCTTTCACATTGATGAATTAATGCACGGGGCTGCTTGGTGATGTGTTTATTCTAAAATTAAATCAGTTTAAATGTCATGTGTCGTTACAATCAGTGAGTTCAGAAAGTTCACGGTAAATACCTCAAGTAAAAAATAAATGGTAGGGAACTCTGCACGGACTTTCTCTATTTTTTAAAAATGGAGATATTTACTTATAACTCGTAATATATATAAATGAAATAATATACACTAGAAAACCCAAGCACAAATTGCGCTATATCTATGTAAAACATTTTTTGATTCCTTTTAAATTTCATAATTTTATTTTTAAGGAATTAACATCTTTATTTGTATATTTGGGCCAGTAAAAAAATTGATATTGGATCCCCAAGGGTCAACACTTCGTATTAAAATTTCAACTTCTTGTTAAAAATTTTGACATTTGATTAGGGGTTGCACATCTTATGGTTATCGCATTGCTATTAAGTTCCTCATTTATAAATTTTGACCAATTAAATATGTAAATAGTGACTATTGAATCTAAAATGATATATATAGATCATTGCTGTACAGATATTTTCCCTAGGAGGTTAAAGAAAAGAGAATATGAACTTTTTGAAAGACTTACTTATATTTAATTACTCTATGGCATTGGAGAATTATTGCGTTAAAACTTAAGTAGTATCTCTTTACAATTAAAGCTCACAAAATTGTTTTAATATATTTGTCAATATCTCAGAAACTATTGCTTTTATACAAATATATTTCTAATAAAAGTTTATTTTTATTTTCAATAGTACTACAATTTTGCAATGGTAAGTTATTTAGTATCTCTAATAGTTGCGGAGATACGGAAATTTCCGCTTCTGTAAAGTACCCTGAAAGTCAATTTCATGGGAAAATTAAAATATCCATTTTATTTATAATCTTAATCAACACTTAGATTTGAATTTTAATCAAAATCGTTGAGCCAGTTTTGAGAAAATCGATTTTATCTTTTTTTGCCCTTTATTAAACTAAACTTAACTCCAGGGTTAAACAGACACGCAGATAGACGGCATTGCAAAAATCACTTTTTAGAGCTCGGGGTAGGGGGGTCATGAGACGTGGACATCTATCAACATTTCGGGTTAGTTTTTTTTTTACGGTTGCAATACTTCACCGTGTTCGAAAAGTTAAAAATTTATATATATATATATATATATATATATATATATATATATATATATATATATATATATATATATATATATATATATATAATGCGTATAGTTTGAGAGTTATTCGTTTTATAAAAATTTGTTTTGTATAAAATAGTTTTACTATAAATAGACCTACATATTTGCTATGATAATTAATTTCATATCTCAAATAATTATGAAGTATTATTTAAAAAATAGAATTTACGCATCAGACCGGAACCCTTAAAGTAATTTTGACAAAAAATTGAGAGTAAATATTTTGTTTGGAATATTGATGAATGTTTAAAAATGAAATTTATTCAAAATCGTTAGAGCCGCTTTTGAGAAACTTGATTTTTTTCTTCTCTCTTTTCCCTTCAGTAAACTACCCTTAATTTTAGGGTTGGATATTCAATTCGAAAAAAACCCTTGGGAAAGCCATATGAAAACACTGGTTACCATAAAAATCTTGAGTTCAATTTGTTTGACGATTATAATACTTTCTCTGCCTGTAAGATAGCAAGAAAGTAAATATAATAAATTAAATGATCACCTATAATAGTGGTCACGGGGACTAAACGTCAAGCTGATTGTTTGTTGTATTTTTTTTTCCTTAGTAAAGAGGAGATCAGGGTTCGAATCCTTGTCTGGTGTATTGAGGATGTTTATATTTTTTGTCTGAATCTCACAGGCCAACTATCCACTGGTCCTGGAAGCGCTTCACAACGCGTTCCAAGCCAAGGGGTTGCTGTTGTCCGCCGCTGTGGGCGCTAGTATCCTCACCGTGGACACGTCATACGATGTTCCTTCCGTGGCTGAGTAAGTATAATACACCTCACCGTCGTGGAAAGGTTAAGGACTTGCCTACCTGTGACGTCATAGCCGATCCAGATAGGATTCCCCATGTTAATGAATCTACATTTTATTCAGAGAATTTTTAAGATATAACGTTGAAACAAAAACCATAAATAATTCTAAAAATAGTCCTACAAAGTCACCAAATTATTAGTTTTATCTTTAAGTAGTTTTTTAAGCGTATTTTTTTTTTTATAAATCAACTACAACTTTGGTTATTTGGCTTGGTCACAAAAATGTCCTGTTGGAATCTTCCTATCGGGATGTAGATTAAAAAAATCCGTGGAAACTAATATCTATCTAGAATAGGAAACAAGAAAAACGTAATTTTAAAATGTAAGTCAATGTTTTCAAGGTGCAAATAGTATTGTGGCCGTGTAAACTCGTCAGAGTAAGAGGGCAAGTGTTATTAGCACATAGATAAGATCCTTCTCTGGGTAATTACTAATTTTTTCCCCTTTATTTCTATTTTGTATATTGGTGTCTAAGTATGATAGTGATAGTGCTTAGACTGCTTAGGTGCGACAAATTAAGATGCAACCCGCTTTGCAATATAGCTTCAAAATCTCCAAGTAGGCAACGTCGTTAATATAACTCGCCCCCTTGCGAAAAAATGTCACAGCTCGAAAAATGCAACAAAAAAATAGTAGAAATAAGACATGTCAAAATTAAAAGACTGTATGAAAATGGCAAACATTTACTTAAGATTAGGGAAAAATCTTAGTGGTTATAATAATAATAATAATAATAATAATAATAATAATAATAATAATAATAATAATAAGTAATATGTAATATGAAGGGTAAAGGGTAAGGAGAGGAAAGTCCGATTTTATCTTAAATTGAGTGGGTGCTGCCCTCTGTTAGACATTCATGAGACCTTTCTAATACACTTTAGATTATTGTTAAAGGAGGCCTTTATAGTATTAAATATTTTATATATATATATATATATATATATATATATATATATATATATATATATATATATATATATAAAAATATTATATATTTTTATTTATTTTTATTATTAATATTATATATATATATATATAATATATATAATTATAATTATATATATGTGTATTTTTTAAAGTATTTTCTGGGTGTCTATGGGGTTTGAGATGTTAAAGTTGTTGTCTTGGTAAGTGTGTGTAATATGACTTTCCCCACTTTTCCCTTGTACCTCCAATATACTATTAATGTTTCGATCATATATCATCATGGTGACGTCACAAGGTTGACTTTAGTAAAGGAGTTGAGTCACTTTTCTTGCTCATCTTTATGTAATGATATCTTGTGAATGTGGGGAATGCCAGGCCTCCACCGTGGTTCGGATTCCACGTTAAACTGTAGGTCCTTCATTTCATCTCACAATCACCCTACCATTACACATTAGCGTAAGTGCGTATAACCCGAACGGTTAGTAAGACGCGGTGCTAATAATAATAATAATAATAATTTATATAATGTTTTTTATTTGTGATTTTCTTGGTAATAATTATGTCACTTTTGATGCTAATTTTTGTTTCTTCTTCTTTTTCTTATTTGATACTTTTAATATTATTTATAATCGACCCCGTGGTGTAGGGATTGGTCAGTGCACCTGGCTATGAGTCTAGAAGTCCCGGATTCGAATCCCGGTTGGTACCTTGGGTATTTTTCCCGAAAGGCTAATTACCCCGGTGGTTTGGTTAGTTGGGTTTAAGTTAGGTGTAAGTGTTTCCACTGGTTCCACACCCTCATACTCACCATCACCATCAACTCATCTCATCGAGACATGGAAATAGCCTCCACGGAAAGGATGTTCGATTAGTACATTTGGGCACCCCCTAGGCAGTGGTACATTAGTACTGGGTATTCTTTTTACAAACTGGGCTACGATTGATGTAACTCAGACGCGCCATATTATTATAATTCACAGTTATGCCAAAGAGTAAGTGAGATATTTTCGAATCTCGAATCAGATATTTTCTCAAATTCTTAGAATCTCGAATCTCCTCAATAACCTTATTCTCCACCAGGCACCTGGACATGATCAACGTGATGACGTACGACTTCCACGGCTCTTGGGACACTATTACTGGGGAGAACGCCCCGATGTACGCCGATTCTTCCGAGACCACCGAGCTGGCAAGAGGTCTGAACGTGGTAAGGCGAGCAAGCGCAAGGAATTGAGACTATTCAAGTTACTATATATCAAGCATGAATTATCTCAAGAGCCCATATTAGAGTCGATTAACCGGGATGTTATAAATTATTAATAGTGGTGTTACAATAACAGGGATATTGATACATGATTAATCGGGATATTATACCCGCTATTAACTGATATATTCGATTAACCGGGATACTAGACAGACTAATAACAGGATTTTGGATTCACGATTAATAGAGATATTAGAAACACGATTAAGAGGAATATTATATACTCTATTAACCGGGATGCTGAATACATAATATTAGATTCACAATCAAGCTCAAACAAAATTTCTTAAACAAGAGCTTTCTTCATGACCTAAATTTTAAAATGTTCATTTCTCAATTTTGTTTAGTTTTTTTTTAGAAATATAATAAAACTGTTTCATTGGTCTCACTGCTACTGTTTGATAAAGTATGATACAGAAAAACGTATCACGATGCGACGTCTGGTTCGAGCTGTGTTACCTACATAAGTTAGGTGTTATCTGTGCGTTGAGATGGGCTCTTAAAATTTAGAACTATTTGTAAAAAAGTATAAAGTAAACCATTTACTTAGCTACATTTTTTAAATAAAACTATACGTTTAGCAAAAACCCTCCTAAGATAGTTATTTCGAACAAAATCATTAGAACCATTTCAGAAGATTTTAGAATTTTGTTAAAACCTATCAGTAAACTGCCCTCAATTATAGTCCTAGAGTAAGAATCACAACTTCTTCATCTTGACTTATGATTTTTTAGTATTTCTACATGGAATTTAAACGAAATATATAAAACCGTTTTTGATGAAGCGCCAGGTACAGACTTACATACATGGGGACAGACAGAATTATTGTATGCTCCACTAAGTTCGGGGACAAATAAACGTCAAGTTCCATCATTATTTCAATTTCATTATTACAATACTTTCTCTGTATGATAAAGTAAAAATTTGCTCTTTTAACATCCATCCAAAGTCACTTGCATAAGGTCCCAAGCCGGTGTAAAAGTGACTATCACTCATATTTTCAAGACCGATAGAATGGGGCCGTTGTTCATTACAGAACTGGTTGAAGGATTGTTTTTTGTTAGGCCACTTGTATACAAAACTGGTTGGACAAAGGCGCACCTGCATCCAAGATCAACCTCGGAATGGGGACATACGGCCGCTCCTTCACCCTCCAAAGTGCCGACAACTCGGGTCTGGGCGCTCCCATCAACGGTGCAGGACAGGCGGGTCCTTACACCAGGGAGGCGGGGACACTCGGATACAATGAGGTGAGATCCTGAAGCAAGAAACTTGCTGAACACCATCAACATCATCATCATCTGACTGTTAGTAAAATTCCTCCATTCTCCTCTGTTATTCAGCCACTTTTGCTCCTTGATTTGCTCATATTCTTCTGCTCTCAATCGCATACTTGCTGTTATCTGCTCCTACCAGTTTTGTTTTGTCTCTCTCACGATATCTTTCTTACTTCCTTCATGTCCTCCATTCTCCTTGTGATTCTTTTCTTTCCCATCCTCGTTACATATCCGTACCATCAAAGCCTTGCTTCCTCTACTATTTAATGTACTCCAACATCCTCATTACATGACCATATCATCTTACACTTGCTTCCTCTACTACTGCATCTCATATACCCTAACCTCCTCATTTAATTACCATAAAATATAACCCTTCCTTTGTCTATTTTATCAAGTATTTCCAGTTACCCAACTCTTGCCCGGACAACTTAATTTCTAATCTGGTTTCTCCTTGTGACATATTCCTCAAATATTTCATTCAATGTCCATTTATACTGCATATATAGCTACGGGTACTTGCCGGCCCTTTACAGACCTTCTTTAAAAATACTTATCCACCTAAATAGACCAAAAACTATGACTTGTCTACCCTGAAAGGTAACAGTCCTACCTTGACAGATTACCCAATGTGGCAGCTTAGAAGACAATTCCATAGTGCAACTCATCAAGGAAATACCACCTGCCACCTCTCAGGTTAAACCGAGCGTGCATGCCTCAACCAATTTAAAACTTTGCTAAGCATATGCAGTCGTCCTAAAAGTCTTGAATAAAAGGGTTCACTTGCTCCTTCCCAGAATGTGCTCAGCACGACCGTCGATAAATTCCATACATATTTGCATATCGAAATATCATATTTCTTTGTTTACGACTAATCATATCCAAATTGACAGCTGCGCATGCGTTATTAATTCACCTCTGCGTATGACAGTATGTACTATCCACAGAAGTGAATTACTGCCGCCTGCGATATCGATCTAAGTATTAGGATAGCAATTAATATGGCATTCCGGTCGCAACCATGTATGCAAGTTGGCGTTGGTCGTGTTTAGCACCTTCTCTGGAGGAGTTGGTGTCTCCGCTATTATTAAATACTCTTAGGAAAACAACTTTCAAAGTGAAATTTTATCTTATTAAAATTAAATTATAATGACTGCAGCAGATAAAGGCAGTAATTTAAGGCTTAATACATTTTGCCCAAATATAACCCTTATGCTGGATGGTATATGAAGAGTGGTCACGTATGTTATTTAGGTGCCTCTTCTGACGAATATGATGAAAAACAAAAATTCCTTGACTTGTAAAATTATAAATACTTTAAAATGATAACTCATTAATTACTAACAGAGAAAATACAACAGGTTATTGTGATTTTATAAAACAATAAATTTAACGGAGATTGAAACCAGATTTGACGATGAGTATCAATCTGGCGAAATTCATTTGATCAAGAGAATTCTGTTCTTACCTCACTGAACAAAGTCGACCTTCATTCAATAATTTGATGTTTTCACCGTTTCACGGAAAAAGTAGGCCTACCATTGGATGTAGAAGCCAAATTGATGACTTGAGAAATACCTCCTTTAGACTAAATACGGCGGTATCAATAGCTATAACGATGTGAATGAAATAATCTCGTTTATTTCCAGATATGTGAGCAGAAGGGTCAGTGGACCGAACACTGGAATGATGATCAGCAAGTTCCTTACGCTGTTAACGGGAATCAATGGGTCGGCTACGATAACGTCAAGTCTATTGGGATTAAGGTAAAATTAACGTTTCCTTTATTGGTATTTTTGGGTACAGCCACCTTAAAATCACCGATAGGAGCTGGAAAAGATAGCCATTTAAATGGTAAATAAACAAGAGCATAGAAAGCTATATTTTTTTAGGGTGGGTCCGCTAGAAAATATTACTATACCTTTAACCAATTAAAGTTTTTATAATAGCCAAACTCTCCTAAACCTCTCTTCCTTCTACGCCCTGAAAATAAAATATTTACTCTATAGTAATGTTTTTTTTTATCTTAGTGCTATTGGAACAGTCGATAAATTAGGTATAATTATCTAGTGGTCTGGTTTAGTGGTTTGGCACGTGTGTTGTTGGTTGCAGTCCGAGTACGTGAAGGCGAAAAACCTTGGAGGGGCCATGATCTGGAGCGTGGAGACTGACGACTTTCGGGGCATCTGTGGGGACAAGTACCCCCTTCTAAACGCTATCAACTCGGTGCTCAACGGACAATCGGTAAGACCCGCACACAATCGGAGTGCTCTCTTTTATATCTTGTATTTTGTTTAGTTGAGGTGTTTTAATTTCATTTTATAATTTTATAAGCGCACAAATTATATTGATATATCACAATTATTTTTATAGAACCGTGCACCCTTTGAAGTTACACGCATACGTACTAATTACGCATATGAACTGAGAATAAGAAAGGTTGAATTTAGAGAAATTGTACCCGAATTATCGTATAAAGAGAGTGGAAACCCCTTTAAGAGAAAAATCCTACGTAGACCCGACCAAAATTCGAACCCCAACCTTCCCATCATCGGCAGTCCAGTTTTATTGCGATATTCACGCCTAAGACAACCACCGAAGTAGGTGAATACGACCTACAAACTAACTTAACATAGATCAATACACACTTTACTAAACACACAGACCTGGTGGATAGATATTTCCTGACTGGGTGGCAGGATGAACCTTAATCTGAATAATAAAGATATTCATCAGCACCAACGGGAATCGAACTATATTTCCTATATAATCTATATCTTGTTTTATTTCCCCGCGCTATCAACATATCTACACTAATGTAATATTATTATTCATATTTTATAAGCATTGATACTATCTTTCAAAAGTAGCAGCTACAGAGCCCATGGTTTGACGTATGAATACACGAAAGTAGATCTAGTAACTTTTCTACACCCACTTCGGTGGCCGCATGGTTTAAGGCGCTACTCTCGTAGTATACTAGAACACCGATGACGGGGAGATCGAGGTTCTAAGCTAGGTCTGGTGTACTGAGAGTTTTTTTACAAAATTGTTTTCCACTCTCCCTTCACACAACTGTGGGTACACTCTCTCTAACTATAACCTTCCTCATCCCTAAAACCACTAGTATAATTAGTATATAAACGTATAACCCGAACGTAGTAAGACGCGGTGCTAACAAAAACTTTTTTCTTGCTCTAAAACAAGGACCTTTCTATTAAAATTGGACTCTACAGTAATTTGTGGACACTTTTTACTACTACAAATAGTTGCTTATCAGTTTTAGCTCAACCCCACAACGTCTGACAATAAAAAAAACTCACCTTAGTTTCAAATGTAAAGATCCATAAAAAAAAGTGCAGGACAGGTAGAAATACTTTAAAAAAAATAAACTCGTATTAAAAACAGCTGATGACAAATCACAAGGACTAAGATAATTGATCAATAATGAACAGCAGCTGAAAATATCTTTCCAGATAGTTAACTTTATTCTTATAATTTCTAATAACACACATGCTACAAACTTATCATACTTTAAGTAACTATGTAGGCCTAAAGAAACAGAACATAGCTTAGACCTTTTAGGGAAGTAAACCATATTTATTATAGTGGGAGTGTAAGGGAACGTGAGTTAATGGAAGTGTTTTCGCAGTTTTTATAGCAAAACAATTTTTTGGCCAAAATTGATAAAATATTGCTCCAGTATTGTGCCAAGATTAAATATTAATATCAAACGGAAATCCATTTAAATCCTTGTGTTAACCTAGGTATGTCAAACTTTCAGCCCGTTGTGGACCGTTTGATGAAACAGAATACAAAAAGGTTTGAGTCTTCTTTTTATAAACGTCGTATGAACACACCATTTGGAAATCACCACATTTTGATATTATCTTCATTTTTTATCGCTGCATCTTATTTTCTAACTGTTCAGGTTATACACATACATGATAATTACTCCAAGGGGTAGGGATGAGGAAGGTAGGATGTTGGAGGTAATTACACACACTTGTGTGGAAGGAGAGTGGAAAACCATTCAAGGAAAAAAAACCTCAGTAGATCCGACAATGATTCAATCCCCAATTTCCTCGTCTTCAGCAGGCCAGTCCAACAAGAGAGTGACGCCTTAAACCATTTGGCTACTGAGGTGGGTGGTATTGTCTATTATTTGGAGAAATATAGCAAGAGAGGTTGGTGCACCCTATTTTTACTCTTTATTTACCAGAGGAGTAGTAAAGGAATAGTAAAGAAAGAGCCAGTCCAGGACAGGATAGAGAAGGCACGACTAAGGTGCCATGTGAGAAGAATGGAGAGAGAAAGGATGATCAAGAAGATGTTGGATATTGAAGCAGAGAGGAAGACAGATGGCTGAAGGGAGTAAGGAGGAGTATGGAGGAGAAAGTGGAGAAGACCGGGCAAAAGTGGGGGAAGAAAGGTGGTGGGAGGAAAAGAGGTGGTGGAGAGTCTCATGTTCCAAAAAGATCCAGCCAAGGGCTGGAAGATGATCATGTTGATGATTATGATGATGATGATAATGATTCACCAAAGATCGATTCCCAAAAATGTTTGAATTTGTGCCTTTGATATATTGTGTAATATTTAACACCACATGAGCACATAACCTTTGTTTTCTCTTATGAAAAAAATACAAAAAAACTCCTGAGAAATCTTTGTTTTCGTAAATGTAATTGAAGTGAACACGGGGGAAATAAGGGAGGAAAATTAAATTTTAACTCAAACTGAGTTAGTGCTGCCATCTGTTAGACAATCGTGATACCTTTCTAATTCAGTTTGGATTGGGGTTAAAAGAGGTATCTGTGATGTTTAAATTAATTAAAATAAAAATATTTGCTGGGGTCCTTATAGGGTTTGAAATTTAAAAGTTGTTGTCCTATAAAATTGTTTGTAATATGCCTTTTCTCCTTTCCCCCCCTATACCGGTCATTGTTATCAATAATGAAGAAATGATTTCAACACGAGATTTAAGCTTTAATACTCACACCCTAAAATGAAAGTTTAAAATGTCTGAGAAAAATTAGAATCATCATCGTGAACATAAGTCTCTCCACCACCTTCTTTCCTCCCTCTACCGCTCTCCCTCCACCTTGGCCCAATCTTCTCCTCTTTCCTCCACACTCCTCCTTACTACAATTACTATACCAATTACTTGTCCATTTCCTTTGCTGGGCCGGTATCCATTACGTCTGTCCTTTCCAAGACTTCATGTTCCTTTTTTTTAAACAATTTTGCATCCGCTACTGGCTCGTTGTCTTAGCAGAACCCTGTCAGCCATCTGTTCAGGGATGTTCGATCTTTTCAAAAATCGATTCTTTGCCCTCGATTAATCGAGTTTTTGGATCGACTCAAAAGCCTCGATCTGATTAACGTATAGATTCTTTTTCTAGCGATTTCAAAAAGATTGAATCGAAAGATCGAAAGAAATCAAAACTTCAAATCTATTCAGGAAAATTTAATTTGGTTGGTTTGCCCCTGACAAGACGTGTATTAATCACAACTTGGGAATGTGTGGAATGCCAGGCCACCACCGTGGTTCGGATTCCACGTTAAACTGTAGGTCCTCCATTTCATATCACAAACACCCTACCATTACACATTAGCGTAAGTGCGTATAACCCGAACGGGTAGTAAGACGTGGTGATGATGATAATAATAATAATAATAATAATAATAATAATAATAATAATAATAATAACATTGGTAGCCTTAGGAAATGTTTTTGTTGACTGTTAGTACTAAAAAAATCTAAACCATGTATTGCAATCTTGCTCTACTAATTAGTTATTATTTGTCTTTAATTAGTAAAGTGAAGCGAATAATCAACTGATCTGGTTTTTTCACGTCTAGGTTATGTAAATTATAACATCACGTTCTTATTTTGCAATATATTTATGGTGACATGTTGGCCAACAAGTCAATAGTTTGGAAGTATTTCGTAAAAATCTCATTTGCCTCATGGAGCTCTAACAAACAAGATAGTAATTTCCAAATTTTGAGACACACCCTACCACAAAAAGTTGTTAGGTTTCCTCAAGACGGATGCTAACAATTGTGTTTAGTTTTAGTACAATCACTAGTTATCGACCAATTAATTTAAACAAATAAGGTGTACTGATTTCACAATTTCTGAAAGATTAATTCAATGTGACTGAGGAAAGAAAATAAGTGCGTCCCTCTCTGGGGTCTAGTGGTTAAGGTTCTGGTTTGTCTACAAAATATATACAGATTTTCTTAAGAATCTTCTGGAAGATCCTGGATCCCCAATCTGCCTATTGAGTTGGAGGACAAAAACCTGTTTAAAAAATACATACGAGATTTTACTTACAACCTCCTTCCCCTTACATAATCATGGTTCTCCACCACCACTGATTCTTCTCTTCGAGTAAAACATTTAAAGTGCTCCTCAATGTGGATAAAATACTATAGTAAGCTTACCACTACACACAAGTGCCCCTGAATTTACAAATTGGAAAAAAGAACAGAAACATGGTATACATTGTATGTAAGGCCACACACATTATTTAAACCACTGCCCTTTGTGGTTACCACAAAAATAATTTAAATATATTTCAGAGGCATTTAATAAGTCATCATAAATCTTTGCTGCCTCCCCCCCTCTCGATACACTTTTACGGCCCCACCCCTCAACTCGATACATTTTTGACGCCTATTCCACCCCTCCTCTCGTTGTAAATTTGGTTAGTGTAGTCAAATAAATCAAACTTTATTTACATGATTCGTTAGATCGATCTTTGGAAGATCGATTCAATTAACTCGATCTTTTGCTTGAATCGATACTACATCTCTTGATCTAGATCGACCCAGAGAATCGATTCAAAGCCCGTGAATTGAACATCCCTTAATCCGTTTATAAATTTTAAATAATCTTCATTTCATTTTAATAATACTTTGGTTTTCTAAATAAAATAATATTACTAGAAGCAGGTTAAGATATATAAATTTTCAGAAATGCGGCTTCCATAAGTAATTTATCAATTTTCAATGTGGCCCCTTTTGACCCAAACATGTTTGACATACCTGAAAGTTAAACATACAAAAATAATGTATTCACATTTGTCTCCTCCAGCTGCCGACGGTGGTACCAACCGCCGGACCCACGACCACGACCGACCCGGACAACCCGGTCCCGCCCACCACCACCACTACCACCACACCGAAACCAAACCCACCAGACACGGGTCTGTGTACCCAGCCTGGTTACGTCAGAGATCCTAGCGACTGTCAGGTGTACTACCAGTGCGTCGACGAGGGTGGCTTCTACGAGATCTTCAAGTTCAAGTGCTCGGACGGCACTTATTTTGACCCCACCATCGACGTCTGCAACTACACCGATGAGGTCAGATGCTGAGACGAGTTCTGATGAAACCTGCGATGCAAGGCTGGGGAAGTGGGGGCGGAATGTGGAGGGGAGTGACGCTTCTTCCCCATTTCTAACCAGAAGTTGGTAATTTGATTGAGTTAGGGAACATGCCTTAAAGCGATTTCGTCATTAATGTGTTTTTATAAAAAGAAAATGTTTTGTTTTTTAAATGTTAATTTTTGTAAATAAATTTTTATAACAAATTATAACTTTGCCATTGTTTTATTTTCAATATGTCTTAGTACCCATTCAGATTATATATATTAAAAAAACTCTATGGCATCATCCAGCAATCAAGCAAAGATCATTTCCTCAGATAAAGTGTTTCATGTGGTCAGTGCAACGAATCCTCCGAATGTTAATCTCAGTTTTTAGACCGGAGCTGCTACTTTTTCATTCAAGTAGCTCCTCATTAGTTTGTCCTCACGAAGCTGTGTTTGACCCCGTTTCAAGCCCTTGCTTAACAGAAAGATCTGGAAGCATATATTATAATCACGTTGATTGTACAGGAAAGGGAAAAGATAGGATTCTAGAGAAAATTTACCCACACTTCAGAAGAGGGAGAGAGGGAAACCATTTAGGATAAAAACCTCCTCAGTATATCCTAGTGGGATTAGAATACCGATCACCCTATCATTGTCTAACGCTGATTCACGCGTTCGCTGAAAATGTGGAACAGAATCTGCTTGAGTCTCACGGCAATTCACGCGGTATCAGAAATGTATGTTGACCCATGATGATTTGCGTCACGAACTAGAAACAACTTTCTTTTGAATAAACAAATCTTTAAGATCAATGTCACGATGCATGTTTTCAAATTATTGTGCTGTGTAGTGAAACAAATGAACGCAGAACGAGAACAACATACACTTTTTTTATTTAATGAGTTATTTCAACTTATCTCACAACAGTAGAAGCAGCTGTATCCTAAAACTCTCGCTTTGTGTGCTCATACGCACTGATTGAGTCAATTGGTATTTAAAATTGTATTGGGTCTCACAAGTTGATACTGTCGCGCATAAAAAAGGAAAGCTGAAGTTGTTTTCAAGTCAGGCCGAGCAAACGACGACGATTAGACTGAAATCATGTGATTGGTTCAGAGGTCGTCACGTGGTTACATTTCTGATCTTCTCCTGATTTTCGGTGAAAGTGTGATTTAACAGTAACATGAGAGTGACGTGTTGGGCCATACAACTACCTATGATGGTATCTCGTTGTTTATTTCCATTGATTAATAGAACAGTTTAATTTCCCAAATTCCTTACAAACAAATCTAGGTACAATTTCTTCTTAGTTTTATCTCCCTCATCCATATCTCTATAAACACGATAAATATGTGGGAAGTAGACTTTAAGGAAGTGCACCAGCATTTCTGTGTGTGTGTGTGTGTGAGAGAGAGAGAGAGAGAGAGAGAGAACCAGAGTAGGAGTTAAAATAATTCTAATAGGCTGGAACTCAAACCATGACATTCCCGTTACCCTCAAATCTGGCAATACAAGATTGACACTTTCATGCTAACAAGAATTTATTTCATAAATTATATTCCTGAGAATCTATTTGGAGTGCTCCTCACTCAGGATATTTCTGAAATTTGGAATGCCCTAGAAGCTATTTAAGTTTGATTTACACTGATAGGACTGTGCTCAGGCCGTGCTGGGACTGTGTCGTGTCGTTACCATTCACACTGATAGGACTGTGCTCAGGCCGTGCTGGGACTGTGTCGTGTCGCTACCATTCACACTGATAGGACTGTGCTCAGGCCGTGCTGGGACTGTGTCGTGTCGCTACCATTCACATTGATAGGACTGTGCGCAGGCCGTGCTGGGACTGTGTCGTGTCGTTAACATTCACACTGATAGGACTGTGCTGGAACTGTGCTGTTAGCGCTGTTTTGCTCACCGTCAGCAGAGACATGGATCAAACAGAGGAAGATGCGATTGTTGCATGTGGTCTTTATCTTATTTCACTTGATAAAAAGAGGAGAAAACGAAGAAAATACTGGGTTCATCATTTGTTTAGAGCAAGAGAAGAAGAATTGCACAATATATTTGGGCAACTCAGAGATGACCATCAAAAGCTTCACAAATATTAAGAATGAGTGTCCCGAACTTTGAAACCTTACAGAAACTTCTTGCATTCAGTTTTTCAGCTATCTCCTTCCGAATATTTTCTTTAGTGAGATTATTATCATAATTTTTATGCTGCAAATTATACAAACCAACATTATTAAGTTTTCTTCATCCATAGTTTTGGCTTATTGCACACAGTTGTGTTAACAATGTTGGAATGTTCCGCAGCCACTGTCAGATTGTAGATAAGTACCTTCGTGAAGGTTCGCAGCTTGCCGGAAGGAGCCGAAGTAGGTGAAACGAGAGAAGACGACATTAAGGCGACATCGTCTACATTCACACTGATAGGACTGTGTTGGGACTGTGTTCGTACCGTGCTGGACCGTGACCTTGGGAAGTCACTTTTGAAACGATCTAAGACGACACAGTCACAGCACGGCCTGAGCACAGTTATATGAGTGTGAATCAAAAACGGTCTTACAAGGTAACTTATGGGAATGACCTGTTCGAGATTGTTGGCAGCACGACACAGTCCCAGCACAGTCTGCGCACAGTCCTATCAGTGTGAATCAACCTTAAAAGTGTTCTTCACTGTGACTGCCACCACACTCCCGGCACATGGGACTCCACTCCATCCCCCATTTGGAAAAGACAAATGGGGTGGCCTTGAATAAAACCACCAGACTTCCAAAAATAAAATCCAAATGGTAAGACCTTCTTATGAAGAGTCTCAGGGTCAGTATAGAATCTTACCATTCTCAATTGAATCTCTTGATCATTATGAACATTCAAAGCACAGCGTTTTGATGATACGTTTTTTTCAATAGGGCTTAAAGCAAATCCTTAAAGACATGAGAAGAGAATAAATTTAAATTCCCAGAAGTTAAACAAAGGCCAGTAGTTTGATGCTTAGATGACCGCCAGGAAAACAAAACACTTTTCAGAAATTAAGAAAAATTAATTTTATATAAATATGTCAATTCCTTATTTCAAGGTATTGAGCAACAATTTTAATTTAAAAAAATGTTACTTGATGTAACACATATTTCACTTTTATCAAGTTTGTCGACCTTTCCTCTAAATAAATAAAAGTGAAAATAAGGTTTTTAAAATAGCATAGTAAAGATGCTTATTGTAATACAGTTCCTGGTGGTTTCAGACCATTATTGTTGGAAGTATATTTACGAAATTTACTGAGGCTACTGAATACTTTAGTGTTACTCCTATCACTATTACCTCTAGTGAATGAGTTGTGTTTTAAACTGATTCAGGTAAAGAGTAACCTTAAATCTACAATGACTCAGTGCCTCCTGGATAACTTGATGCTTGAACAAACACCTGATACAAATTTGTATGTTAATCTAATGATTGGAAAGCTCAAAAGCTTTGTATAATTAGAAAGTGGTTTGTGTCTGTGAAAACTATTAATTTTACGGTAGTGATTATTATATATGTGTGAGTTATTTTTAAATTTAATTCAGTTACATTACAAATTTTTATTTTATCTATATATTAATAAAATAAAGGCTTTGTTTGTCTGTCATGACACCTGCGTGATATCTACCATACACAGAGGTATGAAATTTAAAAAATACTAGTAGCTCCTTTGTACGAACATGTGCAGCAAGAAGCCAAATTTTAAAATTTGAATAATATGTTTTGAAATTAATTTAAAATTATGTTTGAAGCAAAGCAATATTATAATATATACAATTTAATTAACCATCCGTTGCTCTTTTATTCAAAAATACACTATACTGACTTTGTTTAAATCTCCCATGGCTATAGCTCGGACGTCCGGTTAACATATAGGCTGATCAAAATTAACGTTAGCCATTTTGTTTTTAAGATAGCGGCTACAAAATTTTTTTTAGCCTTTTTCTTATCTTCCCTTTTCCTCGTATTTTCATTGGACCAAATTTGAAAGGATTCTAGATATAGTTACGAAATTTAATTCATCCCGTGTGAATAACCGCTAGTTACCTAATTATATCTATACTAGCTAAATTATTAGTTATATATTATATAATATTTCACTAAAGAATATGTTTAATATCATCTAAAGTATTTAAGAATAATTTATATTAGACTAGCCATAGACAGTGCTTCACGCTGTTTCCATATATAAGATCATTTTGAAATTATTCAAAAACTAATCTCTTTTCGTTTCACCCTCTTAGGGCTTGCATTTCAAAAAAATATTAAATCTTTCTGACTTTTTATATAAAAAGAACCTTCCTGCCAAGTTTCATATTCACAGCTCAAGCCGTTTTGAAGATACGTAAAAACCGTCCCCTACTCGCTTCATCCCCTCAGGGGTTGAATTTAAAAAAGTCCCATAAAATCTTAGGCCCATTACCTAAATAGATCCTCCCTGTCAAGTTTCATTGTTGAAGCTCAAGTGGTTTGGAAAATACAGATATACCTTTAGAAACGTTAAATCTTCTGTTTAACCCCCTTGGGAGTTCAATTTCGCAAAACCCGTACATTCTTGTTGGATACCTAAGACCCGAAAGGAAACGTCCTGCTGAATTTCAGGATTCCATATCGGGGTATAGGAAAGATACGGTGATGAGTAAGTGATTGAGAGAGTGAGGGAGTCAGGGCTTTCATCTTTATATGTATATATATATATATATATATTATTTTCTAAGAGATGAGGGGGTATTCATACAATATGAATACTAGTTTTCTGGTGTGAAACCAGAGAAAGGGAGAGGGTTTGGTCAGATTCCAATGCCCCCCTCTTCTCCCCTAATAGAAATATCTAGGCAAGCCAGTGTTTGGAAATGAAAGTGGTCTTCCTCCAACACATTTTTTTTAAAATTTGAATGCTTTTAGAAGTTAATTGAAGTAGTCCTTATTTGGATTTTTTTTTAAATACATGCGTATGAAAGATATTTGGATCGGCCTCCTACGAGTATTTATTTTAAAAATTGGATAGCTCTATAAGTTATTTGTAGTGGTCCTTCCCTGGCACGTTTTTGAAAAGTGAATGCCTCTATAAGTTATTTGAGGTTTGATACAAGGTCATCTTTAAGCTTCATACAAAAAAACTTTGGAAAAATTCCTGGGGAGGGGGTGTAAAGTTTGTGATAGTTTTGAAACTTATAAATACCGCCTTTCCTACACTCATGTATATGAGTTATGGGGAGTGTTTTTTCCATAGTTTTCCCACCCCTCCCATAAAAAATATTTAATTCAGACCTGAAGGGTGCCATATTTGTATATTATTTAGTTTAATTTTTTATTTTTCTACAGCTAATATCTCACGACAGCTCTTCGCGGATAGTGTTTTTTTTAATGATGTATTATTGTATGATATGTTTGATGTATTTAAAATTAATCAAAATACATATAAACAAATAAACAAAGTAAGTATTCATTATCTAAACCTGTGTCTTGAAATCTACGAATCTTCTATCATTCCACTTTTGGCTTTTTAAATACTAAAATAAAAATGTAACAAATTTGTTTTTTTTTATTTTAGCACCGCGTCTTACTATCCGTTCGGGTTACACACCTTTGTACTAATTATGATAATGGTTTCATAGATTAGGAAAGTTGAATTTAGATTAAGTGTATCCGTATTTGCATGGCGGGAGAGTGGAAAACCATTTAGGGAAAACTACCCTCAGTACATCCGACTGGGTTCGAACCCTGGTCTCCCCGTCTTCATTAGTCTAGTCTATTGAGAGAGTAGCGCGTTAGACAACACGTAGGTGAGCACGAGAATTTAAATTTCAAACCCATCTAGTCTGTTGGTAACAAAGAGATCGGGGTTGGAATACCGGTTGGATGGACTGAGGGTTAATTATTTTACCCCCAAAACTGCTTTACACTAAAAAAAAATGCTGGTGGTCAAACTCCGATACGTAATCTTTGCTTTCAATTTGATGATTCCCCCTTCGGAAACAGAATGGTCTAAAGATATCACTATCGCAATATGGACTGCCTATGACAGAGAGGTTGGGGTTCAAATCCCGGTAGGGTGTACTGAGTGTGTTTATTTTCTAAATGCCTTTTTAATCTTTCTCCACGCAAATGTGGGTACAATTCCTTTAAATTAAGCCATTCATACCCCTAACATATTAGTGTAATTAGTACATATTATTATGTGTGTAGCCAGAACGGGTAGTAAGACAAGGTGCTAAAAAAACAAATTTATGATTAATATGTCTCTAATGAGTCCAACACCTTAGCTCAGTTGGTAGCCTGTATCTCTACTGAGCTAAGGATCCCGGTTTCGATTCCTGGCATGGCCGAAAAATGTATCATATTTGAAATGTGGGTTTACCCTTTCACAGTAACGGCTTGGGGATTGGATGTTGTTCCTGTCCTAGTCTTAGGTTAAATTATAAGGCATATGAAGTTACAACAGGCCTATCAAGCCGTTAGTGGAAGATATATGGCTTGAATAAAAAACTGATCAAGCCACAGGCTGGAAACAGTAATGGATGTAAAAAAAAGTTTCTACTGAGTGTCAAATTTAAAAAAAAAACATCAAAGGATAATTATGAAGTGGGTTTTAGGGTACTCATCAAGATAATTAAATATGTGTGTTTCAATCAAAAATGAGAGCATGTGTGATGATTATTCAATATTTCAATTCAAATCATGTTTAGATAATATAACAGATTAGATAACTGAGTATCTAGCGAGAACTATTTTTAGACAACCAGGTTAAGTTCAAGGTAATTGTAATCTGAACTGTTAGGAAAATATTCAAAAACACGCCAATCGATGATGTCAGTTGAATTAAGAAAATTAAGATACTTTTTTTACTTTTTACGATTATTAATTAAAAATTCTTTCACGAATAATTCATTGCTTCCATTATGTTTCATTGTTTATTTTTTATTGAGAATCCCTACTTTTGACAAAATGATAAGATATTTTAATGGGGTTTTTCCTTCAACATTTCACTTACTTGTGAGTAAGAGTATATTTTCCCTAAAAATTAATCCTTGAATTTTATCAAATGACACAAAACAAAAATAACTAGCAAGTTCCAAGAGAAATTACAAGTTCTAATAAAATAATACTAAATTATAATATTTTGCTATTAATAATTATACACCCAAAATGATGGCTAAGGAATCAGAATCAATGTATAGTGTTTTTTCCATTTTTAAAAGGGTCGGGAGTCCAAATTATGCCTGGGCGCCCTTGAGGTTGCTTCCCAAATTTGATCTTTAATCTGCCATACCCTTATCTCCTTTAATGCACGTACACTTCCTCAATACTGCCCTTCTACACCTCCCTCCTGATAGCCATTGTTTTAAACGTACGACTGGAAAATTAGTTTTTTTTTTTTTTTTGCATTCACTCTTCCAATATGAACTAAAATAATTGAGGTATAAATTATGTTGAAAAAATAGGTCTATTTTTCTTTCGGGAGGGTATCAAGAGAAAGAAGAAACTAATTTTAATTTTCTAATACAATTTATGAAAATAGATACTTTTAAAATATAAAAAATGTTAGCATCCGTTCTGTTTAAATGGCATGTAACTAACTCTCCGTCCTTAAGGAACTCGAAAGTTCATGGTTGCCAGAACATAAGCTCACCATCTAATCCTTAATGCTGAGATCACGATCAACTTAACGTTCCCATAACGTTCAGTTAATGTTCACGTACGGTCATTACGTCATTTGTTTGTTTATGGAATGCAAGCGACTTTTTCGGTAAAGTTTGTACACCTCTCGCGATTTCTAAAACGTCGTAAACTTTTGTTACACTTTATTTTGTAGCTCCAGCAAAGCTTATATTGCAAATACTTTCACCCTAATCAACCCTAAATTATTGGGTTTCATTTTAGTCAAAATTTTGTTTTCAAACAGTTCAAATTCATTGTCTATGTTTTTTTTTATAGAGTTGTTACATTACTAAAATCCTGATCACACACTAGTTTATTTACATTAAGAGAACGTTACGTTACGTGAACGTTAAGTTGATCATGATTCCGGTATAACCTGACACCAAATCTCCTTAGAATCAATTTTTACATCATCCTCTCATAGATGTCTCAGCTTTAAAAGCGCTGTCGTATCTTCAGGTTTCTCAAATAAAATGTTGTGTACAAGCCTGTATTCCAACATACTCGCCACATGACCCCCTCACCTCAGTTCTTGTACCTTGATTATCATTAATATCCTCGGGGATGTATACAAACCATAATATTACGTAACATCATTGTTTTTAATGTTCTCTGCATCTTACTATCAATCCATGCTATCCGTATATTTACACTAATAGGGTAGGAATGATAAAGGTGGGACTAATAGGTAATGTGTTCAAATTTACGTGGATGTAAAGAAGAAAACCATTTAGAAATAAAAATTGTCTCACTACACCCGTCAAAGATTCGAATCCTGACCTACCCCGTCACTGACAAAATTATACAAGCTGAGACCAATCGATGACTTACTGTGGATTCACACATTCATCTAAAAACTAGCGCAGAACAGAAACGACGTCACGTGACAAGCTCTAAGCCAATCACAATATTTCCACTTTTTACGCGCAAACTGTTCCGCTAAAGTTCAACTCATCTCTACTTCGTCCGCTCTGCCTGAGATGTTCAGCACAGAAGACCCAATCAAAACTCAGAACTAATGATCTCAATTCAGTGCGCATGCGCATTTGATCATGCATGCGCTGTTCAGCCAGAAGAAAGCAGACAGCTTTGTTGGCCTTAGTGAGGAGATTGAAATAACCCTTTAATGTAAAGCGTGTTTATTGATGTATTGGATTGTGCCATGACACAGCGCTATGATTTGAAAACATACATCGGGAGAATGATATAAACTATATGTCTATCTACTAGAAAATAAAGTAGAATGATAATCAGCTGTTTTAAGTTAGCGTTTCAATTCATCTGGGTCGACATACAGCGAGTGAATTGCTTCGCCAATCAAGCAGATTCTGCTTTCTATTTTCGGCGAACCTGTTAACATGCCGGGATCACGAACAACGTAATTTTAACTTATCGTAACGTTCACTTAAGGTTCACTTAACTTAAGAAAACAGATGTGTGACCACGATTCACGTAACTTAACGTAACAAATCTAGCCAAACATCTTCACTCTCGAGTATGATCTGTGATTTGTACTAGTTGTACGGTGATGATCTGTGAATGTTTACAATTTTCAATCGATATAATAAATATCTATTACTAAATTTTTTGGTAAATTTAGCCTTCATATTTTAGTTTAATTATTTTGTTTCAATGTCTGATCACTAGAACGAATGCTAAAGAGTGAACCTTGGTCATAATACCAATAAATTAATTACTAAATAACCCTATAGACGTCACTCGCATAATAATTGGCTGGCTAGATCATGTGATACCCTTCAAGTAGCGTTCACTTAAAGTAAAAGACCTCCCAGGACATCTCTTACGTTAAGTTAACTGCACCGTGATCGCTTCCATTTAAACACACTAGGAGATCATTTACGTTAAGTTACTTAAGTTAACGTTAATTTGATCGTGATCCCATCATCAAGCTTGACCCCCCGTGCAGTGGCGGCTCGTGTATAGGCACTGCGGAACTGCAACACCCCCTATTTCCACTTGATATTATCGATAACATTTAATATAATGAGTCTGTTTTTCTTTGATTCTTTCTTTATTTTTGTAGTACAATATATATTCCTTAAGCTTAATGTCAGTACTTTAGTAGCCATTCCCCAGTTTATGTAAAAGATACAAAAATCTTTGTATGGAACTGTGCGCTTTACAGTGCCAGCGACGTGGTGTTTGATTGTTGTGCGTATGCGCACATAGGAGGGGGTTAGGGAAGAAGGTGGGACTGCCAGGTAGAGAGAGATAGAGAGAGAGCACTGTTGCTCTCGCAGTTCCGGTTCTGAAGTGTTGGTGGAAGGACGTTTTTTTTTTACTCAGCATGTGTTGTGCTTAAAAACTGTTTACCATATTCTTGAATGTGATAAAGTGTAGAAGAGTGTAGAATTAGATCATTATTCTGCTTCTAGCTATTCTATTGGATTTTTTATTTTCGGTACTTTTATTTAACAGAAAGACTAAATGCGCTTGTATTACTTTCAATGGAGAAAAATGTCCTCAATTGTCATCCAGAGATCAAGGAGAAAATTATTTAACTTTTTGCGCAAATTAAAACAAGAAGAATGGATTTTATTTTTAAATGAATAGATCAAGCTTGAATTGTAAAAATTTTAATTTAATTAAGTAAAAAAGTTTAGTTTTTTTGTTAAGATTTTATCAAGTTCCTGAATAAATTTTCTTTTTATACATTTTTTTTTCCTTTTACACAATGTTTTTATTATTATTATTATTAGCACCGCGTCTTACTACCCATTCGGGTTATACGCACTTACGCCAATATGTAATGGTAGGGTGATTGTGAGATGAAAATGGAGGACCTGCAGTTTAACGTGGAATCCGAACCACGGTGGAGGCCTGGAATTCCTCACTACACATTGTTAAAACAAAGGCTAAAAAATGTCTGGAGTAGCAGTCCCACTAATTTTAGCCACGAGCTGCCACTGCCCACGCGTCCAACAAGAAGTAGTATTGGTTGTAATAGCTATCACCCACATCGGTGAGCACGTGCTCTTGAAGGTGGGAGAGGGTAATACGAGTTAAGGTCAGAGTCTTCGTAGTTTTTATGTTAAAACATTTTGTCAAAACATCAAATATTGCTCCAGTAGAAACATTTAAGAGTTTAATTTACTTCACATGGTGATATCAACACCTTGTTGAATATCTGTCATGGGTGTCTTGGAATTGTTCCTTTATATCAGTCGGTAGCACGTCGCCTATTGACTTAAGGGTTTCGGGTTGGAGTCTAAAATGTGTAAAATTGGTGAAATGTGAGTTTCCTCTATCATATAGATCATTTAATGGCCGGGACCGGATAAAGGGGGGTGGGATTTGGTGTTGGGTCTGTTTTAGATGTTAGTTAAATGCCTCATGTATGTATGTATGTATGTATGTATGTATGTATGTATGTATTTATGTATATATGTATGTATGTGTGTATATAATATATATGTATGTATGTATATATGTATGTATGTATGTATGTATGTATGTGTGTGTGTATGTATGTATGTATGTATGTATGTATGTATGTATGTATTTATGTATATATGTATGTATGTGTGTCTATAATACATATATGTATGTATATATATGTATGTATGTATGTATGTATGTATATAATATATATATGTATGTGTATGTGTGTATGTATGCATGTTTATATGTATGTATGTGTGTAAATAATATATGTATGTATGTATGTATGTATGTATGTATGTATGTATGTATGTATGTGTGTGTGTGTTTGTATGTATGAATAGTACTCAACCCAAAGGTTGATTGATTCCTCAACAGTTCCACCGTCAGCTGTAATGCCTGGACAGCATTGAAGAGGCGTACTAGGGAAATGGGGAGTGAGAAAATTTCCCGTTTCTTTCCTCACTGAGCCATAAGTTACTATTGCATATTAAACTGCTATTCCACAATCTGACCCTACAAGTGACACTTTCATTCCATTCATCACAGAGACTGGTTGTATATTGAATGTTATTACTAGTATTGTTCGTACCTCTGCCACCTTCATATTTGTAGAGCCATAAGTGAGACTGAGACAGATCAATGAAAGTAACAACTTGCTTTACCCCTATCAGAATATATAGTACAATGTAAACACGATATCTAACCAAAGAAGTATCTGTGCCAGTGATAGGTATAATTCTTATATATTTTCATAATTCTCCCTTCACGCAAATACTGTTAAATTTATTCTGAATAATCCTTTCCTCTCCTCTAATCGATCAGTATATGTAGAGAGAAATATACTGGTAGTAAAACGTGGTGGTGAAAAAAAACCGCCTTGGAACGAACAAACGTCCTTGTAATATTAGATATAAAACAATTTATTCGAGACACAAAACAACAAAAGAAATGCCAAGAAAACATAAACTTCAATCATGATTTGTTAAGTTTTTTTCAATGACAAATTGAAGTAGGGAAATACAAGAATTGTTCAAGATTTGGTTTTATCTATGATAGATAACGTGATCACGCCGTTACCAGTACACTTTGTTGTTAAAATTAGTTATTAAGTGGACTTTTTTTAAAATACTAATACATCTACATGTATAATTTTATAGAAAAAGTTTATATAAACAAAAATGTTGCGTTCAACATAGATAAAATGTTAGTTTATCTATAATTTTGTTTTACAGTTATTGATAATATCTATCAAATGTGGCAGCTTAAAATCACATGACTTGACTTATGAATATGTGAAAATAGCTTGAGTACATAAATATGAGATTTAATCAAAGATCGTTAGAGACGATTATGATAAAATCAATTTCTTTTCATCCTAAGCCATCCTTAATTTTAGGGTTAGATATATAATTCCAAAAAAACTCCTAAGCGGAATCTTGTTAGACCCTTAGATACCAATTTTTAACCTGATCGATAAAATGATTTAGGCTCTAATCCCGGTAATAAATGGACTGCATCGTAAAAAAAAAACTTTTATTACTTCAGTATGTCATGAAACGTCGATATACATCAAAACCAATAGATTTTACTTTTAGTATGGTTGAAATCCTCTCTCTCGCTCCAAATGGTTGTGGCAAAGTAGATATGTATTTAACTATTATTATTATTATTATTATTATTATTATTATTATTATTATTATTATTATTATTATTATTATTATTAGCACCGCGTCTTACTAACCGTTCGGGTTATACGCTCTTACGCTAATGTGTAATGGTAGGGTGATTGTGAGATGAAATGGAGGACCTACAGTTTAATGTGGAATCCGAACCACGGTAGAGGCCTGGCATTCCCCATATGTCTTGTCAGAGGTGAAGGAAGGGTTTGGTGATCAGATAAATCTGTGTCTGGACCGAGGATTTAACCCGGACCCCAGCACAGAAGTTCGACACCTTACCCCTAGACCACCAGGTCACCCTATGTATTTAACTGATTCTCATCAATGCAATATGTCATATATACACACACAAACCAACATGTCATCATTTTCCCTAAGCACAAATTAAGTAAGGTAATGAATGATTATTGTATTTTTACTTTCCGACTTGTACACAATTTATTTACTTAAAATAGTATAGTTTTATTTTTAGAGATGTAAAATATATTTCATATTATTATTATTATTTGCTTTTAATAAATGCAGTAAAATGTTGACCTACATTTTCTAGTCTAGACGATTATTTTGATAACTTAGTATAGAATAAGTTTGTTTACAGCTTGAATCACAACTACGCTTTGAAGTGGTTTTTTTAATGCAAGGTGACAGTCAAGATTAAGCGTCTAGACGAAGTTTCGAAATATTTTAGAAAGACAAAATATTTACAATATAGTGCATTAAACAAATATATATATATATCAAATAAAGCAAAATAAAAAAAGGTACTTTAAGATTTGTCGTAGATAAAAACTAATGCAGCGTTTAAAATTTAGTGAAGGTTTGTGGTCTTCAAAATAATGCAGTTTTTACAGAGAAATATTTTGGCCAAAATAAATAAAATATTGTTCCCGTAACAACGTTTAATTTAATTTTCTACACAGAATAATATAAACAGTTGCTGAATATGTGTCATGAACATAGCCGCATTAGACGATAAACTTTTTAAATGAAGAGAAAAGTTGTCATTAGATTCCAGGACACCCCTGACAGATATTTAATAACTGTTGCTATCACCGTGTGAAGAAAATTAAATTAAACGTTTCTACTGGAACAATATTTTATTTATTTTGGACAAAGAAATGTTTTGATATAAAAGCTGGGAAACCGCTCACCTTTTCTTGCATCCCCTTCTACCTCACCTTAGACTAGTTTAATTCTTTGGTACAAAGCTGATTATGTTTAGAGCATGTATCTACATAAAGTGGAGATAAACGATACAACGACCATGTTCCGGGTCCGATTCCCATCTATATTAATAATTTTTCAATTAATTTAAATTAATTGATTTTGTTGGGTTCATTCGTTTATTTAACGGTGTTGACCCGTTACGGTGGCTGCATGGTCTAAGGCGTCACTCTCGTGTTAGAAGACTGGGAGATTGGGGTTCGAATCCCGGTCGGGCTTACCTAGGCTGGTTTTTACCTAATTGTTTTCCGCTCTCCTTCCACGCAAATTCGGGTTTACTTTTTCCAAATTACACCAACCTCATCCCTAGCACATTATCTAGTACATCTGTGTATAGCCCAAACGGGTAGTTAGAAGCAGTGATGAAAAGTTAAGAAATAAATGCTTAAGGTGATGTGTTAAAATGGTAAGATTGTTTAGGGGGGAATTTACAATCCATTAACGTGGAAAGGATGTTGTACCCGGCTGAGATTCGAACCTTACTTCTCTAATATTAGCAACCTAGTCTATTGTAAGCCCTCTATGCTGACGGCCGGGGTTCAATCCTCGGTCCCGGCAAAGATTTATCTGATTACCAAACCCTTCCTTCACCTCTGACAAGACATCTTGTGAATGTGGGGAGTGCCAGGCCTCCACCGTGGTTCGGATTCCACGTTAAACTGTAGGTCCTTCATTTCATCTCACAATCACCCTACCATTACACATTAGCGTAAGTGCGTATAACCCGAATGGGTAGTAAGACGCGGTGCTAATAATAATAATAATAATAATAATAATAATAATAATATTGTAAGCCTGAGTTATTTGACCACCTACCCTCAAGTGGAATATAAATGTTTAAAACTCGGAACAAAGTGTCATCATTTATTTTTCCTCGATGAAAAGTTTATACGCTGAGGATTGTACTTGGAAAAATTCAAAAATATTCTAAGGAGGGAATTCTTAATTTGGGATATAAATTAGAAAAGGAATATATATTTTAATTCTTTCCAACCTATATTGATTTCATTTCCCATTTATGTTTGTAAATTCTAAAGGCTGCAGTTGAAAGCCGTCATTGCAAGAGTGGCTTATGATGAGTCAAATATTAAAATATTAATTGTGTATAGCATTCAAACCAAAGGTTTAATGGATCTTTAACAGTTCCACAGTCAGCTGTAAAGCCTAGTCAGCAATGAAGAGGCGTACTAGTGTAATGAGGAGTGAGGTTTCTTGTTGCTTTCTTCACTGAGCCAAAAAATATTACTGCACATCAGTCTGCCAAGATACCAAGCAACAACATCTTCACTCCATTCATCACAGAGACTGGCTGTATGTTGACTGTTATTGCTAGTATTAACTGACCCTACAAACAACACCTACA
The DNA here is from genome assembly GCA_039000515.1 of Timema cristinae. Lineage (NCBI taxonomy): Eukaryota > Metazoa > Arthropoda > Insecta > Phasmatodea > Timematidae > Timema > Timema cristinae. The sequence continues at coordinate 96,374,852 of JBCFYV010011172.1, forward strand.
TCAAAGGGACTGGCTGTATGTTGAATGTTATCAGTAGTATTAACTGACCCTACAAACAACACCTACATCAAAGGGACTGGCTGTATGTTGAATGTTATCAGTAGTATTAACTGACCCTACAAACAACACCTACATCAAAGGGACTGGCTGTATGTTGAATGTTATCAGTAGTATTAACTGACCCTACAAGCGACACCTTCATCACAGGGACTGGCTGTATGTTGAATGTTATCACTATTATTAACTGACCCTGCAAGCGACACCTTCATCACAGGGACTGGCTGTATGTTGAATGTTATCGCTATTATTAACTGACCCTACAAGCGACACTTTCACTCCATTCATCACAGAGACTGGCTGTATATTGACTGTTATTGCTAGTATTAACTGACCCTGTGATCAGACTGAGACAGATCAATGAAAGTAACAACTAGTTCTAACCCATACCAGATAGTGCATTGTAAACATTATATCTGACCAGAGTTGCATCTGGACATAAAATACTAAATAGTTAAATATAAATGATGTGGCGTTTTGTATTGATTATCTCTTGCGAACAAATCCACACGGATGCATTTAGCATTAGTGCCAAATTTAAATATATAATATGTATTTGAAACTTTAAAAGGATAAATAGATAGATAGATTTAAATTTAAACCATTTAAATTATTTTCTGAAAAGCCACTCATATTTTGGGGACATTCGGACTTTACGTAAAACTCATTGTCTAATTTTGCTGTGACGTGATTGTCGTAGCTCGAACTCCAACCATTTGTAAAGAGGCATTTCCCCCGTAAATGTTTTCCCACTATGTCTTCTCACAGATACGGATAATTCTCACTAATTTCTATCTTCCTAGTCCCTTCCCCATAAGTTTAATTTATTAATGCGTGTAGCCCGGTTGTGGCGAAGCAAATAAATACATAATAATTTAAGATATCAGGACAAAGCTGAACACGTTACAGCCTAGTGTTTGGACGATAAGGCTTAAATTTGGATCAAAATGTCGATTGTCCAAGGTTCAGTTAGCAACTATGTTGCATATTCCGCTTGCTATTACCAACACTTGAGAGTTTACACGCTATTTTGCTAAGGTGTAATTGTAGGAGACGCGATAAAAGGCCAGTGTTTTTGCAGTGCTTACATCAAAGCTTTTTTTTCAGCCAAAATAAATCAAATAATTATCTAGTATAAACTTATAGTTTAATTTTATTCACGTGGTGACATCAACAGTTGTTGAATATCTGTCATGAGCAGTAGATGAGAAACTGTTTTAAATGAAGAGAAAAAGTGGTCATTAAATTCCAGAACATCCTTGACAGATATTCAACAACTGTTGATATCACCATGAGAAGAAAATTAAACTCTCTGTTTCTACTACTATTTATTTTGATCCAAAGAAATGTATATTGAAATAAAAAGCTGCAAACAGCACTGAGCTTTTCTCGCATCCTCTACACTCCCACCTTAAGTTCAGCTCGAGGTGATGACATTTTTAGTAGCCGTTACATCAGTTATCGTATCACGGATTGACAGTATTGAAACTATAAGTGTATCGACCACTTAGCTACACGAGATATCATTTCAGAGAGGTCCTTGATGGGTCCTGCACCATCTAGAAATATCACCACGCGTAGCAACAAATTAAAAGAGGACAAAAGGTAGTAAGACGCGGGGACAGAAAGAAAATATACAATCGTATAGTAAATTCATTTTAAATTACATTAATACCCGCCTCAGTGGTGAAATGATCCAAATCAGGCATGTCAACCTCATTTGATCATGAGGGCCGTATTAAAAAATATATAAGAGTGTTAACTGTTTCAAGTAAAAATAGCGCTCTTGGATGGCCGTATGGTCTAATGTCTTCTTCCCTACAACTATGGATACACTTTATCTTATTTAACCTTTTCTCATACCTAGAACATTTTTGTAATTAGCACATATGTGCATTGGTGCAGGAACGGGGGAGAGAGGGTGATACGTGGATAAATGTTACCACCCCCAAAATTGATGTGGTAAAAAAGTATCATTTTTACCCCCCCTCCCCCTATATATATAATATAAAACTTTTAGTTAATGTAAAGATCTTGTTGAGGCAAGGTACAAAGTTCACACTAAGGTAACATAATAAAAATAAAATGTGCTTGGAACACACACTGTTGGAAAGCTGAAAGTGATACCAGATACATCAGCTACTACAGAAACAAGTTTATCAATGCTTGTATGAAAAAAAACACCACTATCTTCACGATAAGGCAACTTAGACTAAATCACCTTTGTCTGCTGAATGCACATCCTGAAAGGTTCAACGAACTTGAAATAATTGCGAAACTAGTTAGTGGTTTTATAGCTAGTAACGAATATAGTTAAAATGTGTATGGAAACCTACTTTAATTTTTAGTGTTTCATAATTTTTAGTTGAGCCACTTCAAATATAATTTTTATTAATTTGTTTTGTGTGTATTAATTTTAATGTTAGTTATGACTAAAATAAATGAGAAAAATGCATAATAGGACCGTTAAATATTACATTTTCCTGGTCTTTTATTAATACCAAAAATGTTATCTCTTATAACAAACCACACATAGTTATATTCACCCCCTCAAATAAAAACTTTCCTGCGCCACTACATATGCGTGTAACCAGAGTGTGCTTGTAAAATCAATTAAACTGTTCTAGATATTTTTATCCAGTTTATAAATTGATCGTAAGAAAAACACATTAATAATCAATTATTTCAAGGTTCGCTGGAACTCGATCATCCAAATTTATTATTATTATTATTATTATTATTATTACTAGCACCACGTCTTACTACCCATTCGGGTTATACGCACTTACGCTAATGTGTAATGGTAGGGTGATTGTGAGATGGAATGAAGGACCTACAGTTTAACGTGGAATCCAAACCACGGTGGAGGCCTGGCATTCCCCACATTCACAACATCCGAATTTGATGGACAGTCCGGACAGTCAAAATTTTGGATGGTACGGAATTTTTCCCTTTTAGGGATGTAAAAAATTATACATACGTGATATGTCATGGAAATGAGACATTACAGTATAAGGAATAAGATGAGGGTTTTATTGTTATAAAGACAGAATAAGGCTAAAACTTGTTAAAATAATATTTTGTTTTAAATTTAACTATAACTTCCTGGTTGATCGATCTCAAGACCTTTGGAGAATAGGTAGACCCTAATTTTTCTAATAATGGACATGTCAGACAGCTAGAAAAGTAGATACATTTACTTTTATGTATTCATACGTCAGTTCATGTGAACTGCAGTGGTCACTTTTTATAGATATTAATAATACCTATAGAATTATACTAATAATTTTCGTAAAATGTTATAAATTTTTACCGTAAAAAATACGTTTAAATTATTTAAAAATTGTTTCAAATTTCCATACGTAAAAAGATCAATGTTTAAATTGCATCGGGAAGTGTCAGGGAGTGGTGTGATCAGTTTTTAGTGACCAGTAGTATGTTCAAAAGGACACATAATGTTTTTAGACAAAGGCAACCTTTCCCATTTTGGGGAAAATGAAGCGTCACAAAGTGCGAATATTGGAACGAAAAATCCCCATGTTGTTTAAGAACACGTGCTTGATAGTCTTAAATTAAATTCATTGTGTGGTCTCATGCACAATCTGATTTTTGGGCTGATTTTATTTGCTGAAAACGCCGTCACTGGTGTGGTATACCTGAATATGCTTCATATCTTTGCAGCCAGGCAACCAAACATAATTTCTCATCAGGGCAGTGAGCCCATCCCCATTGGAGCTATGATACCCGAGATTTCCTAAATAACACATTCCCCAACCGTTGGATAGGTCGTAATGGTATAATTCACTGACCTCTACGTTCCCTCAACATTAGCTTTCTTACGGGAGTATGTCAGAGACAAAGTTTACTCCATGACAGTTACCAGAATATTGGATTTGAGACAGCGCATTACAAATGCCATAAACTCTGTCACAGTAGACATGTTGTAGAACATATGGTGTGAAATTGACTATAAACTATACATTCCGCGTGCCACTAAAGGCACCCATATGGAGCTGCACTGAAATAAATTGAAATGAAACTAACAATAAATTAGGGAATTTTACTATAACTTTCGTTTAGTAATGATTATATAAATGTTACCATTCTCACTGATTTTTTTTAAATATTGCAGTCTTATAGTGGACACGCTGTATTTTTTATTTTTAGCCTAATAACAAAAATAATAACTTACTAACTGAAATAATGTATGTTATCTTACACTTTTGTTTCATAAATCGAATCTAGAATTGAAAAAACACACGCTATTGTATTGGCTACTTGAGACTTCCCAGATTTTTAGGTTATCTCAGAATGATAATAATCTCAATAATAGTTCTTATTTTTTTTACCCGCTACTTCAAATAGAAAGACAATTTTAAATGGTATATTATAATGAGTTGTTTCATTGACTCATAGTTACAGGATCAAAAAAAGTTGGCGTGATGCCAACTAAAAATAAAATTCGTTATTATTTTGTACATGACGGATATTTTGTTCCAAAAGTTTCCTAAATGCCCCAATCTTCCAATATTGGTTAAAATAATTGACTAACGGCCAAATAGATTCCCAAAAGTTAGGTATTTCTAGACAGTATTCCTAAACACATAGGCATATCTCTAAAACTTGATAACATATGTTTATCCTTATATTTATTATTAGGCCTATAATTATTATTTACAAATATTGTCTAAGAATTCCCAGATTATAGAACATTTTCAAAAAACATATTTTTGTTTTCATATGTTATTTTATAATTTAATTTGTTTAAATTTTAAACTATAAACTGTTTCATCTGAACTCTTTTACTTTCTCGTGGAAAAGTTTTGTAATCGTTAGAATTTTGACATTGAGATTTTTTTTAAATTAGTTTTACCCTAATTTTTTTTAAAGCCTCTTATAATTCCTTATATCTCTTTAGCTGGAGACAAAAAAGATTTTTTAGAACTGTCTCAATCCAGATATTTAAAATTTATTTGACCATACCTCAAGGAAAATTTTGATTTGAATATTTCGCTAAAATTAGAGGTATTTTATAGATAATTGATTTTATAAAGCTTGAAATGCTTTTGAAAAATTGATTTTTTAAACTATGTTCGAAACCAAAATCTGGAGAAGTATTTTCGTTTTTGTGAAAGAAAAATTGAAAATACTTAATCATTCTGAAAATTCGGAGTTTAAAAAGAAATCTTATAACATTTGTGATAGATGTAATTATCTGAAGAGTGTTTCATAGTATAACGAAAACCAAATTCCAAGGGAAAAATATTCAAGGGCAGTTTACTAATAAACAATTTTAAGAGATCCTGTTCTTAAATTTCAATAACCTGTGTTGTGTTCGTTCCTTTTATATGTTTCTATACAACTTACGTTTACCTTCTTCCAAATATAATATTATTAACTCATTAAGTGAAAAAAATGTATTCCTTATATATTATATATTTGCATCTAATGTCCATTACGTGTTTTTGTCCTTTAAGTTATTCCTTTTACACGTTCTTCTATAAGTGTCATATCATTCTTTACAAATCTTCGTTCCTCCCTTGAGTGTTTTTTGGTTTCATCTTTTAAAAATATGTGTTTCGTATTTCACACTCCCCCCTGATGAGTTCCGATAGAATGAAACCTAGGTATGGGTATTGGGCGGAAACGATCGATTTTCTTCAAGAGGATGCCATTACAGTGTATCTTTGTCCAATGGCAGCAGTGTAATGTAAGAAGTGTCAACTGTGTTCTTATTTTCATTGTAAAAGCAATATTGTTTTTGTCCATTTTATATGTTTCTATCCACCTTTTCTATATTCTCCCTTCTTCCATTTATAATAAAATACCCTATAGTAAAAAGTGTTTCGATTGTGTCATAACGTTTATTTTAATAATTAAATGTATTGTTATTAATTAATTAATCTGAGTTATAAGGACAAAGAAGGTTGTTCAGAAGAAGTGTACCTATACTAACCTGAAGAGAAATTTGGAAAAATAACAATAACAATTCACATATGTAAAACCAACCCCACTTGGACACCGATAAGATTCGAACTTAGACCTCACTGTCACCTGCAGTATTATTTTGAGAGCCTGAATCCCTATACCACCTAGGCACAGGTATGGGTTTTAAAATAATTCCACTTTCATAAACCTGGAAAAGAAATATAAACCAAATTATGTTTTTTTAATACATAAATTAGTGCTGCTGACAAGATTCGAAACTCATAATTCCAAAACAAGATAATTCCAGGGATAGATAGATAGATAGAGAGAGAGAGAGAGAGAGAGAGAGAGAGAGAGAGAGAGAGGAAAACAATTTTGGGAAAAAAAACACCCTCAATAAAATCAACTGGTATCCGAACCCTGATCTCTTCATCACTTGCATCTCAGTCCAATTCTAGTGTGATGCCTTAGACCATGCAACCACCAGTGTGGCTAGTCGTAATATTAAGTTTGGTATTTACTAGTACGATTTATTGCTAGTGTATTTAGTGTTGTTAGCAAATTATTTTATCGGATATGAATAGTTAATGGCATCAGGAATACATTTGAGGAAAACGCACGGGGAGTGATTAAACAAGTCACAAACATTGGGGCAGAAATAATCTACTGCATCTTCTCAGGAATCGAACTTTAGACTTCTATAACAATTCTTGAATATAAAAACCCTTTTAGTGGAAACTTGGGTTTACGGCACACGATAATTTATTTTTTAAGGGAGATACCACGTTTTTCTACGGCTAAATGGAAACTTAATCTTCATAGTAGAAGTGTGCCTGCATTAAAAAAAAAATCTTAGAGTATGATGCGATATCAACGCTACGTACGGGACAGACGAGTGGTTTGGACAAAGTTCGGTCACGTGGGCCTTCCATCACTGAAAACTGAGTATATAAGGACCTCAACTTTTCTGTTAAAGACAACCTTCTAGTTCTGACTTCAGTGAAGAGGAACAAGGTAAGAGCAATCAAAATAATTATTCATACATTCTTCACAACATCACAAGCTAACTATATAAACAATTACTAAACAATAAATAATGTAGTAAAACAATTTTTCTTTTAAATTAATTTGAAGAAAGACTTTAAAGACTTGATAAACCAATTAATTCTAAATTAAATTTATAATGGAATATATTGACTAACATTAAATATTGATACTAAAAAAAAGAAAGAGTTGTAACAGATATAATTTGACTATAAATGATTTGCCATTGTGGTTACGAGGACTCGGGTATCTTGTTGGTCGGTGACAGGAAGTCCCGTCTTCGAAACAGAAAGACAAGAATACTGGGGGTAGTTCCCCCTAATCCCTATATGAGGAAACCAAGTAAATTAATGTGTTGAAGGGACTCTTGTTAGACGCTATGTAACAAAAATGTAAATGTTTTTATGGGGGCACTTGTTTGAGGCTATCAGTCAATCAAATAAATGTTTTGATTCGACTCTTGTTAGAGGCTATGTGCCCACAAAGTAAATGTTTTTATTGGACTCCTGTTAAAGGCTATGTAAAATGTTTTGGTAGAAATCTTGTTAGAGGATATCAGTCAATCAAGCCAAATGAGCAATTTTATGTGTGTTTCAGTAGGAAATGAAGACGTTATCCCTTCTCGTTGTGGGTCTGCTGGCCCTCCAATGTGTACAGAGCAGACACATTCGCTGGAACTTTGCTCACCCCAAGTACCAGGTAGATTACCTCATATTATCATAGAGTAAGGCAATATTAATATTGTGTTTATGCTGGTAACATATGGTTACAATTTTTAAACATTAAATTTATTATTTCATAAACATACATATATAATGTTCATGACATTTTCTAGAAAAAAAAAATATTGTTGTAGATTTATATTTCCCTATTCACTCCTCGGTACAAATCTACAATAATATCATATCAATAAAATAGAATTCACGAGATTTAAGGTAAATGTTAATAATGATAAAATTTACAGTTGAAACAAGATGAGCCAACACCTGATAGTAGCACAAGTGATAGCCCACCCTCTGACGAACCAAGTGGCCCACCACCTTCCGATGAGCCAAGTGGCCCACCTCCATCAGATGGACCAAGTGAAGCTTCAGTTCTGAGACAGTCTGGCCCACCATCTGAAGAGCCAAGTGGTCCACCACCATCCGATGAGCCAAGTGGTCCACCACCTTCCGACGGGCCAAGTGGCCCACCTCCATCAGATGGACCAAGTGAAGCTTCAGTTCTGAGACAGTCTGGCCCACCATCTGAAGAGCCAAGTGGTCAACCACCATCCGATGAGCCAAGTGGTCCACCACCATCCGACGAGCCAAGTGGTCCACCACCTTCCGACGGGCCAAGTGGCCCACCTCCATCAGATGGACCAAGTGAAGCTTCAATTCTGAGACAGTCTGGCCCACCATCCGATGAGCCAAGTGGTCCACCACCATCCGACGAACCAAGTGGTCCACCACCTTCCGATGAGCCAAGTGGCCCACCTCCATCAGATGGACCAAGTGAAGCTTCAGTTCTGAGACAGTCTGGCCCACCATCTGAAGAGCCAAGTGGTCAACCACCATCCGACGAGCCAAGTGGTCCACCACCATCCGATGAGCCAAGTGGTCCACCACCTTCCGACGGGCCAAGTGGCCCACCTCCATCAGATGGACCAAGTGAAGCTTCAATTCTGAGACAGTCTGGCCCACCATCTGAAGAGCCAAGTGGTCCACCACCATCCGATGAGCCAAGTGGTCCACCACCATCTGATGAGCCAAGTGGTCCACCACAATCCGATGATCCAAGTGGTCCACCCCCTTCCGATGAGCCAAGTGGCCCACCTCCATCAGATGGACCAAGTGAAGCTTCAATTCTGAGACAGTCTGGCCCACCATCTGAAGAGCCAAGTGGTCCACCACCATCCGATGAGCCAAGTGGTCCACCACCATCCGATGAGCCAAGTGGTCCACCACCTTCCGACGAGCCAAGTGGCCCACCTCCATCAGATGGACCAAGTGAAGCTTTAATTCTGAGACAGTCTGGCCCACCATCTGAAGAGCCAAGTGGTCCACCACCATCCGACGAGCCAAGTGGTCCACCACCATCCGATGAGCCAAGTGGTCCACCACCTTCCGACGAGCCAAGTGGCCCACCTCCATCAGATGGACCAAGTGAAGCTTCAATTCTGAGACAGTCTGGCCCACCATCTGAAGAGCCAAGTGGTCCACCACCATCCGACGAGCCAAGTGGTCCACCACCATCCGATGAGCCAAGTGGTCCACCACCTTCCGACGAGCCAAGTGGCCCACCTCCATCAGATGGACCAAGTGAAGCTTCAGTTTTGAGACAGTCTGGCCCACCTGATGAACCCAGTGGTGGCCCACCAAGCGGCGGACCAAGCGATGGTCCACCAAGTGGCGGACCAAGTGATGGTCCACCAAGCGGTGGTCCCAGTGATCGCCCACCAACTGAAGAGCCGAGTGGCCCACCTCCATCCGATGGACCAAGCGGCCCACCCCCTTCCGAATAGCCCAGCAACCCACCACCTGATGAACCAACCGAAGATTCCTTCCAATGTACTTGCTTTTCACCTAATATTAATAACGTGATTTATTATAACATGTTCAATGTAAAGAATTATTTTTAGTGAATAAGATAAATTTAAAATAAGTTACCACTGCTTTCTAATCTAATAATTTACGCAGAGTACTTTTTGTACAAGTTGATATTTTGAGATTTCCAAAACATGTTTTCTATTTAATAATTCAATTTTATGAATAAATTTTTCATATATTACAAACAATTTTGTTTATATTATTGGTTCCTTAATTGTCACACCACGGATATTCTCCTCTTAAATTTCATATCCATCAACAATAATCCTAAGACTGAATAATATCTTATTACTAAATTTGTGTAAATGGAACCACATGATGCTTATACTTAGTATAGACTAACTTTTGGTTTTTTTGTTGTTTTTTTGACATTGTTTTATCAATCCTTTACCTTCAACTTTTTTCTTTGCATCTACATTTTACGCCATCTAAACTTCGATCTGAAACACTCATTTCTTGTTTGCTGGGGTCTAACATTATTAAAACGATGCGAGACGGAAGTGACCTCTATGGCTTTGAAATGAATAAGAAACTCGTCTTCTGGGTTCTGCGTCATTTTTCTAGGACAGAAAAAATCTGCAACGTGCGATAAGAATTGGAAGAAATAATTGAGAAATGTGCAAAGTTCTCTCATGTTTTAATAGAGTGCAAAGAAAAGTATATGCTTGATAAGCATTTGGAGATTCAAATCTCAGTTGAAGAAATACTAGAAAGGAAAATTATAACAAATACTTTTTATGCCAGGCCACCATATTCAGTTTTTTTGTGAGTTTGTAATCCAATTTCATTTTTAATTATTCCCTTTATTTTTAGTATGGGAGGGAAACTTTCATGCTATCAAAAAATATCCAAATATAATAATTTAGCATAAGCATAAAATATAATATAATCTATAATGTAAATAAAATAATTAACTTTTAACTTAGATTATAATATATGGAATTTTCTTAGGGTATTTTAATTTTAAACAAATTTTAACTATTACGAAATATAAGACAACAATAAATTTATGTATTTAATAATTCGTTTAAGTTTGTACATTGTTGAATTCTAAGGTAATATATAAAATAATATGTTTTGTTGAGGTTGTTTATCCTATGTATGTTTTGTGAGGCATTGTTGCCGTACGTGACCAGAGGTGGGGGTTACGAAAAGCCTGGTAGTTTATTGAGAGGTTGCTAACTCTAATCTCAGTAGTCTAGAGATTAGGCTGATCGTTTTTTGAGCATAGCTATTTACGAACTGGTTGCAAATTTATTTAATCTTTGTTGGTTTTTACCTCCGCCACAAATTTATCTGATTTACAAACCCTTCCTTCACCTCTGACAAGACATCTTGTGAATGTGGGGAGTGCCAGGCCTCCACCGTGGTTCGGATTCCACGTTAAACTGTAGGTCCTTCATTTCATCTCACAATCACACTACCATTACACATTAGCGTAAGTGCGTATAACCCGAACGGGTAGTAAGACGAAGTGCTAATAATAATAATAATTTACCTCCGTGAAACATAAATAATAAAGACCTGATATTATATTTAATTGTATTTTTATTATTATTATTATTATTATTATTATTATTATTATTATTATTATTATTAACATTTGTGAGCCATATTTATATTAGCCTAAATCATCCTTGTGTATATCGCCAATGACAAAATAAGTTATTTTTATAAACAATAGTTTTTTTTTCACATCATGTTGCTAATTGTTCTAAGAACGAGTTGGGAATAACATTAATTGGCACTTACAAAAGTGAGTAGAACCGTTTTTATCATATTCATACGTCAAGTCATGATCTCCACATGTCACTTTTGATTGCGCTGTACTAATAAAATTAAGTGGGCTGCCCTGTTCCATTTCTGGCAGTGAGCCAGCAATTATAAATATGATGTATGAGGGTATGGTGTAATTAAAATATCGGTATGCTAGTGAAGATTCAAGATAATTACGTGGATAGAATTAGTTTTTAATGAATATTCTGTGACATAAGACATTGACGTCAGTAGTAATGTGTGTGTGGTTAGCTAAACTAGACATATTTGACGTATGACGGTGACATAATAAGAGAATTACATTAATTAATTGAATAAAATCAGTTTTGAATCAATATTCCTTGACGTCACAGAAGTATGTTCCATTTCTGGCAGTGAGCCAGCAACTGTAAATATGACGTATGAGGGGATGGTTTAAGTAAAATATCCGTATGCTAGTGACGTTTCAAGAGAATTACGTGAATAAAATCAGTTTTAATGACTATTCTGTGATGTAAGACATTGACGTCTGTAATAATGGGTGTGTATAACTAGGCTTCATTGACGTCACAAGAGTATGACATCTTCAAATTTAATGAATTATTATATTCTGTGATGTGAGCATTAACCACCATTACTTGTCATGTTTTATTAATGACGTCATATTTAAATATGCTTTATAAAGTGTAAAACCTGTATTTTATTTTTTAAAATGTTGTATGGTTTTACTACAAATATATCATTTAAATCGAAGGAAAATATTACTATAAATTAAAGATAAATACACATTTTTCACATTTTATTATTATAATAAAAAATACATATTTTTCACAACTTATTATTGCTATGCATAAAAATACAAAGATTGTCAAATAACGATAAATAATCAAAATATGGAATAGGATCGGGCGGGTCGACAAATGATTTAGAGGTGAGGACCTTGTCAATGAATACATTAGGACCATTGAGAAATTTCACGTGGCAAGTGATATATTGTTCAAGAACGTACATTGTTTTTTATTCGTCCGTAGACATGTATATTTGAATGTTTTTTACACTCAGGCTCAATTTCCACACACCGAAAAGTTTTTTCACCACTATGCTAAAGTCGTCCATGTTGGACTCAAAGTTTACACAGTTCTCCACACAGTCGGACCACAAGGACTTTTCTTTAACGAAAAGTTCCATTGTGGGACGGTGAGTATTAGACGCTTAGAATTTGACGAAAACATCACGTGATCGTAAAAGTTGCGGCTAGGAAAGAGGCCAACCGCTACGTGTTTGTTCTTTTTGTCGTTTAGGAAGAAAGTCCGGATCACCAACGGTGGTTGTGAATCCTTGGACGGGAGATGGTCCTCCACCATATTACAGCTGCACGTCACCTTCTCCAGCGCTGTCTGCGTCTGGACTGATGACCTGTAATCAACAGTCATCACAATTAAAGCTTGTCTCTGTGTCGTCGTCGTCTTCGGTTAGTGGACAAAATTTATACAATTTTTCGACACTGAAATCTGACGAATCGTGCCAAGGCGTTTGCATTATTTAACGCACATGGCGTTGTAGCATCCAAAAGGGGCAGATGCTAACAAAACACATAGCATAATATAAAAACTAATAAATGGGGGGGGGGGGGGTTACCCAGAGTGAGTGCCGAGGAGTTCTAGGTTGTAAATGCTTAACACAAAACATTACAGTCCCACAACTCGCAACCCTCGAACCAGTTTGTGGATTTTATAAATGTGACCCTCTATCTCAACCAGACAGCAAGAGACTGCAGCCTTCATAAAGTTCATACTAAATCAAAATATTAGACGAATTTCCTTGGGAATGATGGGGCATATATCAGAAAGATACAAAACAGGTCAAGAAAGGCCGATTTTTATTAGTAACGCTCAATAGTTGCGTAACAGTTTGATTAAGAGTATACAATATAATATAGGTAAACAACATTATGACTCGAAACCAATGAAAATATTCCATGGAAATGTTAACATTTGTTTTCACAACATGTGTATAGTGTACGCGAGACTAATAAGAGACTTTATAAACATAGTCACACGGTATTACATAAAAATGTAACTCAATGAAGTTAACCATAACTCTATCTTGAAGAGGCGCCCTTCTAGTAACACTAAATTATTAAATATTTTATATTTTTAATATCAAATATTTGTTTCCTATTTTTAATATTAAATGTTCGCTCAGAATAAAAGGAGCTTAGCAAATGACAACAAACAATCTTAACTCAGCAATCAAAAAAGTATCCCTCAAGAATTAGCGTGTTACAATATGATAAAATTTTATATATCAAATAGTTAACCATTAGAAATGGCGCGTAAAAAGTTTTGCACAAGTTACAATTCAAATATCAGATAGTAATCCATAATAAATTAACGACAAGACCAAGAAAATGGTTTCCGTGAAAGCTATTAAATATTCCTAAATACATTAAGACCTAAACTATCGAAACTATCGAAATATAAATGACATTACTGTTGAAAAGACGCCATGACCTCGTTATAAAAAAAACAAGGAAATGTTCCTAACCATAAGATATAAATTTAGACGTATTTAAATATATGGCCGAAAAAGAATTTTGAAAAGTATCATAGTATATAAAAAAAAGGTTTTATAAGCCAAAACTGAATTTAGATCTTACATTTTAGTCGCAGAAAGCCGGAGCTTATGTTATTCCTGCTATGACACAGGCCCAATTGTGTCGTTATCGATACAGAGAACAGAATATATACAAAACTCAGTAGAGGACGAAAGGAGAAGGGGTGGGATACATTCTGGACTTAAATGGAACAATATGCAAGCATGCTGAGCTTCGGGAACCTTCTCGTAACGGGAACTCGTTACTGCGCATGTCCAGCCAGTCCTGGGCGTCGGCTGAGCTTGCCAGTCATTATGCGCTCTTAGTGTCTTGTTCCCCCGGGTCAGTGAAAGTTCGTCCGGAGGTTTTGAGCCGTTCTTCCCCGCAGGCCCAGTCGACAAGCAAATGCAGTAAGTCTCTTCTATTTGTTTTGTTTTAGCGTCTCCCATATAACGTCCAATGCTACAGCGTGATGTCGTGACAAGGAGCGGTACATCCCCAAATATTGGAGTGGATCAAATCTAAAAAGGGACATTTATAGTCCTCGCGTAGAGGGATGAATGTCCGCCCAGTGAGACGGATAAAGAAATGGCCATTTTAATTATTATATGTGTAAGGTACGACGGCTATATCTAAATTTTGCTTTAGAATTGCACCCAATTTGGAGTCGCACAGTCCGGTGGTTTTATTGAATTGATAGCACAAGGATTTTTTCTCGTCTATGAAAATTATCGCTAGCTCGGTGACCATCAACTCTTTTTTAGAGTTGACGATAAATGAAAAATCAAAGATGGCCGTCATGATGATGGTCATCTATCAGATAATTTAATACAAATGATTAAATAAAATTTTAGTATAACTTTTATATCTAAAACACGTCTGGGCACCGCTGCGCGTACACCTTGGACAGCTGCCAAAGTGAAGTTTGAACAGCGTGACGGCCAGTTGGTCGTTCTTGCACAAGTTGGTGGTTGAGAACAGGTATGTGAATCTCCTCAGGCTCCAGCCGGTGGCCTTGGCAACGGCATACAGGCAGCAATAGTGGCCGCACACACCGGACGCTATGGCTTAGAGTCGTTTCTTGTTGTATGTCCATCGTCTCGAGTGTTTATTCATGAGGCTATTCATCGCTAGGCTCGGTCGTCTGTAATATGTATCAAAATACTCTCCAAATTTGGAAAAATATAGAATCACCCAAAATGAGCCGGGTTTAGTGTGAGGGTCTAGATTGATAACAAATAAGGTGGGACGAGTAAAATTTTGAGGTAATTTGTCCGAAGGAAGTGTCCCTTTATAGAATGAAATTTTATCCCTACAACAGTGTGTTTATTTGATGCGAATTCATCGTGTTAATAATTAGTTTTCATCTCCCGATTAAAATCTATCGACACCGTCCCCTTTTACTCAGAGTAGAACAAACAGGTTATGGCGTTATCAAGGTCTGTCTTGAACTGTAACTCAAATCTACCGTTCCCCTCTGGCTAAAGGCTAGTGTGCGAGTCCTGCCCTGCACTATCGGGAGTCAAGTCGAACGCCAGCAAAAAGTAACCTTTATTGAACATGTCTCACGTGATTAAATGTCCGTTGTTTTGGTGGTGTATACTCAATCCCGAAAATAATATGTCATAGGCAAGGGTGGACGTGCCAACGTTGTCAAAATTTATCAAAATGGGCAAATGTTTTTGTATCCCATTTACATATAGAACGAAACGATCCAGATTTATATGAATGAGTTGAAATGGATTCGTGATCAAACTACCCACAAAAGCATCGTTAGGCACCATAGTGAATAAAACAATTTTAGGGATAAGCTCTTGGGTAACATTGTTTAGGCTCACAGACTTGGATCCTTTGGATACGGTCACAGACTTGACGTCCACCCGATTAATGTGGTGTTGGTCCGGCTTTCTTAATAGTGTCTTTTCTATAGCGAGTGAAATAGTCGGCGACACACCCACGTGTTTCACAAAGAGGGTGGCATCTAAAATTCTCAACCGGACATCGGTAATTAAATTGTCTGCGTCTGTGAGCAGATAAAACTCTCTTTTGTTGCGAATAAGTTTAACGTGCAAGGATACATTTTTCAATAGCAATTTCAAAATATTAAATATGTCGGAGTGTAAACGTCCCAACAACTCGACCGGATGTTTTAACAAGTCTAATCTCGTGGCGAAGCCTTTGTTCTCTGTGGATGCAGCGAGTTCACCGTTAGTGGCAGGGGTATCCAAAAACCACATACCGTTCACCAGGTGGGTGTCTGAGGCGTCTCTGCCGTAATTAGTTAAAGTCTCTAAATAAGCCCTGTAGGCATAGTTGTCTATAGGGGTTGTAATAGGTGTTTCATTGAGAGAGATATTGATTTACTAAATAAAGAATGTATCAAGTTGTTGACGCATCCGATTTTATTGTCGGCCGCGACCAGTGTCCCGTCCCCTTTCACCAGTTGAATACGAAGATATAATTTAATCGAAGAGATGTCGCGAAAGTACTCGCCATCTCCGGGACAGAAGAACTATAACTGAGCGTCATTGTCCACGGAAGTGATAGGTTTGTATTCAACCACTTTATTATTTTTAATTACCGTTTGAATGCATTTTTCGTTGAAAAGATCGATTTGTGTTTTTGAACACTCCATAATTATTCGAAAATATCTGTTTAGCTCTCTTGTTCCCTCTTGTTCTAGCGCCCACCTTCGAATGAAGTCGTTAACGCTTTTTTTTTACCCTTTGTAAGCCACGTCCCTCGACAGCCTGAGTGACACGTTTTTTTAACTATATCACCAACTTTTTGGTCGGGTTTCCATGTCGCTATATCGGCCAGAATGTGCGAATCTGTTTGTAACGCTTGTTTTCCCACCAATTTTGCCCCACTCATAAATAACGGTTTGACGAATCAAAATAGTCCGCCCAAGAATGATCCAATGCCCCAGCCTCTTTGCATTTTATAACGGGCGAGATAGACGGGACCGATGTTTTCTCTCTCGCCCTCCATTGTAAAGACTAAGCCAAATTACTACCCCCCGTATCTATTTATCTAATTTTTTCTCTCTAAAATGTAAAACCGCTACAGTGGGCACGGGAGCCGATTGAAAATTCCCTCGTTCGCCAAACTTTGTGTATAAGCCTATACCTATAGAGTTAAAATTACATTTCTCTACGGGGAAATAGAATATAGGAAAGAACACGTGATGTGCGGTGGCGGAGGGGAACTGTATGATTCTATTCCATCTCACATATGAGTCATCTAGCAACTGTGTTCCTATAATGTCAGGGTACACAAAGACAGGCACCATTTTGGTTGAACTAGAGCCGGGCAGTTTACGATTAGGTCGCAAAAAAAACCTTAATATCTTCGTTCATTAAATCCCTCATATGTGTGTTAACCGTTTTAAGTGACTCTATGTTGGGTAGTTTGTTTTGAATGGTCGTAATTAAGTCTCCGATGCCCACATAGAGACGAACCTGAAATTCTATTTTAAATTTTCTTTTCGCCATAGTAAATGAAATTGTGCTTTTGAATCGTGTCGTTATGGGTGACTTGTCGGCCGTCCATGCACACTTTTGTTTTTTAATCTCAGTTAACATTGTTTGATCGCGAAGAATTTACCATTGAAATTCAGATATTAGAACCTCTAGATCGCCTTTATCACTTATCGAAACCTTAATTTTATTATAAGGCTCCTTAAAGGAGGAGAAATCTTGTTGAGGAAACGTAACACGACCCACTTGGGTCACCACGACGTTTGCTGTCAATTCTTTGTCCTTGGATAAAATGTTATCTTCGAGAATTTCAAAAGCCATAGGATAGGATAATTCAGCTAGTCCCACCTCAGACCGGTCGTGTTCTAGCCGTATGGACTGTGACAATTTTGTAGTATATTAAGAGAATGAACTATATTCGTAAATAATCGGCGTTCGAATCCGAATGTAGTGTTACATTAAACTGACTCATATTTGTTTAATGTTAGACGCAGGCACCCAGCTGTTAAAAGAACTGTCGTATACTTTCCACTTGACTAGATGATGTTGATGCCCTTAATCCGCTTACTCTGTACTATTTTTATCTATTTGAAAAATCGTTGGACGACGCACGCGAACTAGTTCGTAGTTATATAAATGAACCTCTATGGGACGTCCCTGGAGATCCTGTAACGAATAGACTGGTTGGGGAAATCTAAGAATTACTTTAAATATGCTAAATATTTCTCGCGTAAAATTAGCCTCGTATTCTTTGTCAAAAATATTTTTTTCTTTACTTATGCGCACATGATCACCCACCTTGAAAAAAAATTTCCCAATTTTAATATTATCCCACTGCTTTTGGTGCCGTAATAGTATTTTAAGGACGTGAATAGGCTTGACAGACGCTGGAGCAATTCCTATAGTCTAATGAACCTTAGCGTTGTAATTTTGAACTAGCTTGCCCAGTGCATCGATGTAGTTGTGAGTGTTGAATGCGGTGAAATATTTCCACATTTTAGTTTTCAGCGTGCGATTCAAAAGTTCCACGACTGCCCCCTTTATGTTTGGATTATGCAAATGATAGAAATGAACACATGTTTGTTTCAAAAGTGTTCTAGATTTGGAATTTAAAAATTCCCTACACTTGTCTGACTGAATCGAAAGGGGGTGTCTTCCCTTAAAAACTATTTTATAGCCACGGTGATGTCTGCACCTGATTTTGTTTTAAGCGGTATAGACCATGGGTACTTTGAAAATACGTCAATAATATTTAGTAGATAGTTGAAGCCTTTGTTGCCCTTTCTTAAAGCTCTCATATCTACTAAATCTATCTGCAGGAGATGATGATTATGTGTGAGCCAATCACACTGTTTTTGTATATGACACGGTAATTTTGAAAAAGAATCTGGGGACTTAAACGTCCAGTGGTGTATCACACTTCCACACATAGATTAAATGATACATTCTTTAATAATGAAGGTACTGTCGGCATCTTTGAACCCCTGAAAATCTACAATGATATTAGACCTGACTGGATGATAGAATTGATGAACCAAAACTGTAAAAAACAAACAAAAAGGTCAGTATCTAAAGTGTAAAAAAACAGTCACGTACATAGATATTTGTGTTATCCCCTTATTATAATGTTCCAAACAATATTTGTAATCTTTCAATACATGCTGCGCATAGGGAGAGAGTAAATCCCAAGTGCAGTGATATCCCTGCGGGCATACACTTTAATAAATTCTGTAGGTAAATTATTTAACCTCGTAGCAGACATCAGACACAGATCCTACTTCATAGAGTACATGAGGATGGACGCGTTGATTTTATCCAATATACTAAATTACAACTACCTATGACTCTGTCTTTTATAGTGGTGTCGCTCGATCCAAATCCTCCTTCCCCTCTCTCACTGTTTGATAGTGAATCAGTGTGTTCAACAATAGGGTAATCAATTTTCACGCAAACTAGCAGAGAAATTTTATCACTCCTTTTAATTCTAAAAACAATGGCACCGTGATTAATGAGTAATACACAAATATTACCACGATAGTCTTCGTCTATAACCCCTGCCAAAACATTTATCCCGTGGTGAAGAGCCAGACTAGATCATGGAGATATTCTACCGAACGTTCTGTGGGTAATATAATAGAAATATTTATTTTTACTAAACGCCTGCACGAAGGTTGTATGCTGTAATTGTACGGACTTTTCAAGTGTAGACCTGCAGAGAGTGTTGTGGATCTAATCGGAGAAAAGGCGTTTCTATTTATCTTTTTGTACATTAATAAGGATGACACTAGAATCAGAGAGAGAAGAAAAATATATACGTATGATAAGTTTATTTTAAATTTGATATGTCAGCCAAATTATTCAATGTCATCCATTAGTCGTCTCGTCATGTCAATATATATTTGATCAGACACCTAATAATTTCTATACAACGTGTTAACCTGTACACAAATAGGGGCATCGTCTGTCGGACAGAAGTTATTAAAGCACCTGCTTTCACATTAATGTAATGATAGCTTTTTCACACCTGTTTCTGTGTGTGGTAGTACCACAGTAGTGGAGTCAACGTCTAGTCTTAATAATGTTAAAATTATATCGTTATCAAAATCTTCACATATTGTCATAGAATTTGTGTTAGTTCTACAATGTTTAAAAGGGGAAAATGTACAGACACGACTCCATTTTATAATATTTTCAATATATGGACGATTATTTCTCCAAATTTATATTTGACGTAGACGAGTACATTCCAAACGAATATTCTGAATAATCACATCAGTCACTAGAAATCAGAGAGAAAAAAAATATTATCAACTATAGCCGTATGGTACGAATGTGTTGTTATTTAACCTCCAACGTTTAGTGAATAAAACATTATAGGTTTTTCTCTCCATCTCGGAGACGACGATGGGATCTCTTTTTCTTTTAATTTTTCGTGGGTTGGTCAAGTGTATGGGGACCATAATGTCTTTCAAAATCATATCTTTAATGGTCGTAAAGTTTACAACCTTTGTGTTTTCATAGTTTAGCGTTATACCCCTGACCTTGGTGGTGGACCTATATTCGTTCGTCTAGGGAACAAACACATTGTAAGAATAATTTTTCGGTCCACCGGAAACAAACGCTGTAATATACGCGCTCAGAGTAAGCGGTCAGTTCGTTTGTCATGTCGCCCAAATTGTCGCCTTTCGGTATCGTGTAAGTGTCTGTCGGTTTTATCACACTAATAATAGAATCCATGTCACAGTAAAGACAAGAACCAACCAAGTGCCTGAGATATGAATATAATTTCATACGTGTACTGGTGGCCACGTACGCGGCTAGAGGCACGTTGACCGTGTCCAGAGAGAGGGCGGCTTCCTCACGGTAGATCCACGAGACGCAAGCAACCTCGTCGTTGTGAAAAATAATGTTGTGAACCTCTGTGCCGGGGGTGTTGAGTAGGGAGAAAAAGTATTTTGGGTTGTTCACTATGGTGGTCTGCGTCTTGTTCTCGTTCAGTGCAAATCATCCCCAGAAAGAGTTTAAACAAAATTGGGCGAGGGTGCGCTTTCCTGGATTCTTGACCATTTCGTTTTTATCCAGCACTATTCCTTCCGTTTTGCAATAGTCACTAACGTAATTGTCTTTGTCCGCGTCTGTTTTTACCCATCCAGGGTAACCCGACGCCTCCTGTTTGATCTTGAGGAACTTGTTTACATACTTGACAAACAGTCCTCCTTCTTTGGTTTGAGCGTCGAACTGGGTAATTTTATATTCCCAAAATTCGTGCACTCTAACCAGTTTGTAACCCATTTCTAGAGCTAGTTGAACCTCGTCCACTATCCATGTACCTGTTTAGTCCTGTCAGAGTCGTCGTGTGTACAATCACCTTGGTTCATCTCGTTTGCACAAGAAGAGAATAAACAAAACATTAACTTTGATTGAGTATTGAAGGTGAGAACAGGGTGATATAAATTTCTAGGAGGTATTACAGTACATTTAATTAGACCCTCTCGATCTACAACGTCATCGAGACAGTCGTCACCCACAAAAATATTTATAGGACGGGCTACAGGAAATTAAAAATATTGCATACTCATGTATATAGACTGCAAACATCTAGATATCCTATTTTCTCGTCGGGGTTAGTCTTATAGTGTAGAGTCATAGATTCACAGCGTCCCCCATACAGTGCATAATGTGAATTGAGCGGGGTAGTTTGAATCATAAGGTGATTGTTTAACTATAGGTCTAGTTCTGTGACTTCAATCAGTATTTTATCAAAGTCGCATTCTTTCATAGTTTTAACAGTGTACCCTACTGCTGTGACGTTGTCACAGACATAATGCAAACATGGACGATCTAGCTCACCTGATCTGGTCCCCTTTGACTGGGCTGGAACTCGACTTCATGAAACACGCACACTCTACTCCACTCAACATCACGCGGCTTACTGACCACCCGTGGCTCGAGGCCCGATTAGAGCAAGACTCGGACAATAGAACATCGAGATGCGCTAACCCGTATGCGCTGACGGTTGTGCTCGAGTGAAACAAGACTCATCCACCGGCGCGTGATTTGAAATTATCACGAGAATCGTCGAGACTTCTCCCGAAGCGACGTACACCCCTCTCCCTTCACCCCAGTGTGTTCCCGCCGTTTGTGAACACGTGATTGACTTTGTACTGTATATAACGGCTGGACTGTGTAGTGATGTCACTCATTTCTCTGCACTCGATTAGGTGAGACACTTGTCTTAGATTTAGGCGTAGGTTGCTGTTCGACGTATTCTAAATTATGTTTGGGTTAATTTGTTCAAAATTTAAGTTTCGACTTTAAATATAAATCATGATTACTAATAGCTATATTTCTCTGAGACTGCAGGATTTGCCTGTCAGCCATTATGGTTTATGCTCTAGCTTTTTCTTGGTACTTAACGTTGTGTCCGCCTCACGGACGGGTTGGAACTTTGGCATGGCGCCATCTTAGGGCGCTAATGGAACTTTAGCTTGTCGCCATCTTGGGGCGCTAATAATTTCTGTTTAACGTGTAACTTACTTAAAATAATTATTCTGCTTGCTAAAGGTTAAAGGTTTGTTACGATTGTAATTGTTATTCAACTCGGGGGGCGCGAGCCCGTGCACCCAGCACATTGGTCATTATAATAATAATAATTTAGATTGAACTAATTTGATTAGGAACTATTGTAACAGGTTAGGTTTAGGTTAATCATTTTCTCTGTTGCGCCTTATAATGGCGGCCTATTATAAAACTTTATACTTATGTCAATGTAGTGTCGGCATCGCCAGGTCGTGTAGACATATATATATATTACTTGTATTTAACTTTCTTGCTAGGTTAGTCGCCTTCTGCGAGGGTCAATTTAATTATGACTACGTTGGTATTAGTCATTCTGTTTTCTCTTAACGACTTGGGGTCTTGCCCCTTTATTTATTGTTTATCTCGGCCCTTATCGGCCAGTCACTCGACTTTCCTAGAGTGCCTCGCTCTTGTATGTCTGCGAGTTGTTTGTTGAATAAAATAAACTCTCTTGTAACTAACCTACCTTCTATTTATTGTAATTTGAACCTATCTGATCATATGAAGGGGGGGTTACAAGAGAGAAGCTGCGCCACTCTGCTCTCGCAGAGTTGAGTGGGGCACTTAATAGGGTATTAGGTATAGTTAGGAGAGAAAATAGGGTCCGCCTGTCTGCAGTGTTGTTGGATGATTGATATTGTATTGATTCTTGTTTGTTTATGTTTCATGACTCCGTGACCATGGAGACCACTCCTGCAACTGCCATGTCCACTTTGACCACATCTAAGACTGCTGTCTACCGCCTGAGCCGGGACGAGTTGACAGCTGAGCTGACTTCAAGGGGCGTCTCCTTCTCTCCCAATGCTACTGTGGGTGAGCTCAGATCTAAGCTATGTGGGGAGATTAGCGGGACTGGGGAGGCTGAGACTGACTCGGGTATGGACAAGATTGAGGATGGGAATCCACCCCCTTTAGCGCCAACCGCTCCTCCTCCACCCCCTTCACTAGTTAAATGTCAGAACAAAGTACTTATGGAGATTTTGAATCGGACCCCTGTTTGCGACGGTCAAGATCACGCTACTCTGTTTAAATTTATGGTTGAGATCAACAGAGCATATTGTCTAAAGTTAGCGAGTGATAGTGAATTTTTG
This sequence comes from Timema cristinae, assembly GCA_039000515.1. Classification (NCBI taxonomy): domain Eukaryota; kingdom Metazoa; phylum Arthropoda; class Insecta; order Phasmatodea; family Timematidae; genus Timema; species Timema cristinae. Next base: position 96,398,472 of record JBCFYV010011172.1, read on the forward strand.
ATTCTGTGTTTGGCCAAAACTTCTGGTTTTTTAACCCAGCTGTTCTCCCGTGGGATTCAAAATGGTTTATCTTGGAGATCACTTACTGACCTCATTTTAGAAGCGCTGTTACCCAGTAGGGCTAGAGAAAGGTTATGTAAGGAAGTTATTCACAGGTTTCAATATCCCCACGAATCGTTGAGAGATTTTATTTTATCTATCACAGAGGCAGCTCAAGTTCTCAATAGTGGTCTGGGGGAAAGTGAGATCGTTGATATTATTCTTGAGAATGTGTCGCCCTCACCCGGCGACATTTTGTATTTACATGTAAGCCCTGTACGGTACTTGAACTTTTCTCTCTAGCATCTTCGATTGAAAACACCCTGCTCGCCGAACAGGAGTATTTAAGTGCGCATGCGCCGGCGGCATTAAACCGCAGACGCACGGGTTCAACTCCCGAACCTATGAATACGGCCTTGTCATTAGCGCCTGTACTATCGGGCGATCGCGATGCTAACACTCCTAGGGACAACTTCAGGCCTTCGGGTTCTGACAACCGTGCGCCCCGCGACCTCTCGCGCATGAGATGTTTTCGGTGTAGAAGACTGGGTCACGTACAGAGACAGTGTAGATCGGGAAACTTATAGGGCGCGCTCGTAGTCGTGGTCCGGTCGTGCCCACTTGTATTAAACCACGTGCTCCTACTCCTGTAGTTCAGATCCAGGTAGCCCAAAACGATTGTGTTGCTCTTTAGATACAGGAGCCAGTCACTCATTTATATGCCGTGAGTTTTTGCGCCAGTTAGAGGGTAAAACAAAAATCGATTATAGGTCGATAGGTCCTAAGATTTACGCCGTGGCTAATGGGCAGACTATCTTGGTCGATTGTAAAGTAGTGCTCTCTATTAAGATAGAAAGATTTGCCTGGAAACGTCCATTCTTTGTTATGCCAGAACTTCCCTTTGATGTTATTCTAGGGACTGACTTCATGTTCGAGACTGGAGTCAAACTTGACCTGAGACGCTTAGGAATATCTTTTAAGTTTGAACCTAGTTTGTTTATCCCGTTTTGTGTTGGGCACCATCCTCGCAGGTTGTTCCCCATTGTCGAGGAACGTGAAGCGATAGATCGTTTGATAGCTCGATTCCCTGACGTCATCACTGACAGATGGGGCAAGTGCGACATTTTGCCGTACGACATTGTGGCGCAGGACCACATTCCTGTTAGATCTGGTCCCTACTCCTGTGCACCCCCCAAACTCGAGATATTTAGAAATCTTATCATGGACCTGGAACAAAAGGAGGTTATTCGTCCCTCCAAATCCCCATACGCAAGTCCTGCGTTCATTATTCCCAGGAAAGGTCATGGGCATCGCTTGATTGTCGATTATAGAAAGCTTAATAAAAAAATTGTGTTCGACCCATACCCCATGCCTAGCATAGAGTCCGCCTTCCAACATCTTGGCGGAGCCAAATATTACAGCTTGATTGACCTTAATGCGAGCTTTCTGCAATGTGCTCTCTCAGAGTCGTCTAAGAAATTCACCGCGTTTATCACCCCCTGGCAAGTCTACGAATTCAACCGTGTGCCGTTAGGGATAAGTTGCGGGGGGCAAGCGTTGAGTAGAGTCTTAGACCATATTTTGGCGGACCTGAAATACAAATTCGTGTTTAACTACCTCGATGATATCTGCGTTTACAGCAAATCTTTTGATGACCATTTGCGTCATGTTGAGGTAGTGTTGAGGCGCCTGCGCGAGGCTGGGTTGACTGTAAACCCGGAGAAAGTCACATGGGCGAAGAGATCTATCCCATATCTTGGCTATATCATTTCTGAGGGTAACCTGCTCGTTGACCCGGATCGGGTTAAGCCTATCTTGGATTTTCCCGCCCCAAAAAACATAAAAGGGGTATTACGGTTTCTAGGTATGTGCGCCTACTACGCTAGGTTCATCCCGAACTTCTCTGACTTAGCCAACCCCCTTAACTCCTTGAAAAAAAAGGGTGCCACCTTTATTTGGGGTTCTGCCCAACAGCAGGCTTTTGTTGCGCTTAAGCGCCACCTAGTGTCGCCAGCCGTGCTACGCATGCCTGACTTTTCTCTGCCTTTCCAACTACATGTTGATGCCTCCTCTGTAGCGCTAGGAGCGGTTCTCTCTCAAACGACTTCCGAGGGAAGTAGACCTGTAGCTTTCGCCAGCAGAACTTTGAGCCCTGCCGAAAGAAAGTATAGTATATATGAAAAGGAATGTCTCAGCTGTATCTTCGGCATCGACAAGTTCGCAGACTATCTAGAGCTTCGCCAGTTTGAGTTGTACACTGACAACATGGCCCTCAGCTGGATGTGGAATCACCCGAAACAACTAGGGAAAATTGGACGGTGGGTTTGGAAGCTATCCAGGTTCAAGTTTACGACCCATCACGTTGCTGGGAAGCTTAATGTTGTCGCTGACGCTTTGTCTAGGATGTGTGAGGATAAGGAACCTGTAGGAGAATGTAAGGGGGATGGCTCGTTATTTGTTATCCATACGATTCCGAATCCTTTATCTCAATCAAAGACCATCAGTTGATGGATCCGTGTTGTAGACAGATCGTTGACAGGATCAAGCGTGGAGAGAGGATTGGGAACTACGAGATCTTTAAAGACCTCTTAGTAGTTCGTGTCAAGGGTAGGATAAGATATTTTGTGCCAGAGAAACTTAGGCCTATGTTACTTAAATATTTCCACGACTCCCTTTTTGGCGGCCATTGCGGTGTCCTTAAGACCGAACGTAAGATTTCTAAGGAATTTTTTTGGCCCTTAATGCCTAGAGACGTTAGAGATTGGGTGCGCAAATGTGAGCCGTGTCAATTGGCCAAACCGGCGCGTAATTCTAAAATAGGGTTTCACTCCGCGGATGTTGCTAAGCAACCGTGGGAGAAAGTTTTTGTTGATTTCGTCGGCCCCCTTACCCGCTCTACCCAAGGGAACACCTCTATACTCGTCGCCATGGACGCCTTCTCTAAATTCGTCATACTCATCCCCCTAAGGAACATGAAGGCAAGGACGACTGTTAATGCTCTGTGCAGGCGTGTTTGGGCGATTTTAGGGACCCCAAGGGTCATAGTAAGTGATAACGGACCGTGTTTCCGTTCTAAAGCTTTCGGAGATATGTGTTTTTCGTGGGGGATAAGACACGTTACCACTAGCCCGTACAACCCATCGCCGAACCATGTAGAAAGGTTTAATCGTAACCTAAACGTTGCCTTGACGATCTTTCACCACCTGGATCACACCCACTGGGACCAGGACTTAGACGTTTTGAACATTGCTTTTAACGCCGCTTTCCATGAGTCAGTCAAAGCCACTCCTTCCTCTATCCTCCTCAATAGGGACCTGAACCACCCGTTATTGTTTAACTGGGATATTGACCCGCTCCTTAATGATGCAGGTGATTGTTCTTATGAAAAGAAATGTGAGGTAGCTTTTTCTAACCTCCTGAAGTCCCAAAGGAAGGTTGCCGCCACCTATAACCGAGGGCGTATCCCTGTCCCATTTAAACTTGGGGACGTTGTTGTGTGCAAGTGTTTTCCTCTTAGCTCAGCTGCTGACAAGTCTTCGGCGAAGATGGCGTATAAGTGGAGTGGTCCCTGGTCAATTGAAAGATTTCTTACACCTGTTTCGGTATTGTTAAAAGAAGTATCCGACCCATCTTTGACACGTAGAGCACATGTCAGCCACCTAAAGGCTGCAGGGAAATGAGTCAATTGACCCCGTGCTGTGTGTCGTCTGTTTGCTTAAGTGTACCTTTGTGATTTAATTTAGCGTTCTTAAGTGCATGTTTCTAGGTATTCTATATTGTTGTATATATAATTTATATAAGGGGAAGGGGTACCACCCCTGGTATTGTTAGGATAAATTTGTTGTACTGTAGGGCCTAGGTATGACTTTGGGCAGAAACTTGTGTTGGACTGTTTATAATAAAGCGTGTGTCGGGTCCAAAGTACATGGTGCAGAACGTTCGCCCCACCGACCGGACTACCTCTAAGTGCGTGTGAAGCGGCAAACCCACCTTTCCTCATTCGTGGAAAGTCGTCGCTAAACAGAGTTGTGGGTATCTCTGTGACTCGTGCTGGTAGACAATGTTAGTGCTACGAAACTGCCACAGTAACTTTCATGGATGGCTGCGCTAACTGATAAACTTTACAATTGGATGTGGTGTTCACGTGTAAACTTTTGTTCTCAGAGACTTCACCGATTCGGCCTTCCGTCCCCCCCTTTTCTGCCCTGCCCTTTCCTTCCCCTCCTTTGTTCCTGTACACTCATCGGCAGTCAATGATCGCCCAGCTGGGCGTGGCGATGAAGCTTCCCTGGTGGTTAAAGCGGGCCACCTTACGAGCATATGCTGTCTCCCTGTCAACCCGGGATGACGGTGTGTTGGAGTGAGCGTGTGAAGCAGAGGTCTGCCCCCGGAGTCCAGTTATTCGTCATCTCCCGAACCTGCATCTGGCCACCTAACATGGCCTCGGAGGGTACCGGAGCCGCCACCCACCCTCTAGTCAGCGGTGAACATCGGGGAAGGCGCCTCCCCGTGTCTTCACCAAAGGCTAAGGACGTCTTTCTTCTCCGTCCAAGGGGGGACATTGTGACGTTGTCACAGACATAATGCAAACATGGACGATCTAGCTCACCTGATCTGGTCCCCTTTGACTGGGCTGGAACTCGACTTCATGAAACACGCACACTCTACTCCACTCAACATCACGCGGCTTACTGACCACCCGTGGCTCGAGGCCCGATTAGAGCAAGACTCGGACAATAGAACATCGAGATGCGCTAACCCGTATGCGCTGACGGTTGTGCTCGAGTGAAACAAGACTCATCCACCGGCGCGTGATTTGAAATTATCACGAGAATCGTCGAGACTTCTCCCGAAGCGACGTACACCCCTCTCCCTTCACCCCAGTGTGTTCCCGCCGTTTGTGAACACGTGATTGACTTTGTACTGTATATAACGGCTGGACTGTGTAGTGATGTCACTCATTTCTCTGCACTCGATTAGGTGAGACACTTGTCTTAGATTTAGGCGTAGGTTGCTGTTCGACGTATTCTAAATTATGTTTGGGTTAATTTGTTCAAAATTTAAGTTTCGACTTTAAATATAAATCATGATTACTAATAGCTATATTTCTCTGAGACTGCAGGATTTGCCTGTCAGCCATTATGGTTTATGCTCTAGCTTTTTCTTGGTACTTAACGTTGTGTCCGCCTCACGGACGGGTTGGAACTTTGGCATGGCGCCATCTTAGGGCGCTAATGGAACTTTAGCTTGTCGCCATCTTGGGGCGCTAATAATTTCTGTTTAACGTGTAACTTACTTAAAATAATTATTCTGCTTGCTAAAGGTTAAAGGTTTGTTACGATTGTAATTGTTATTCAACTCGGGGGGCGCGAGCCCGTGCACCCAGCACATTGGTCATTATAATAATAATAATTTAGATTGAACTAATTTGATTAGGAACTATTGTAACAGGTTAGGTTTAGGTTAATCATTTTCTCTGTTGCGCCTTATAATGGCGGCCTATTATAAAACTTTATACTTATGTCAATGTAGTGTCGGCATCGCCAGGTCGTGTAGACATATATATATATTACTTGTATTTAACTTTCTTGCTAGGTTAGTCGCCTTCTGCGAGGGTCAATTTAATTATGACTACGTTGGTATTAGTCATTCTGTTTTCTCTTAATGACTTGGGGTCTTGCCCCTTTATTTATTGTTTATCTCGGCCCTTATCGGCCAGTCACTCGACTTTCCTAGAGTGCCTCGCTCTTGTATGTCTGCGAGTTGTTTGTTGAATAAAATAAACTCTCTTGTAACTAACCTACCTTCTATTTATTGTAATTTGAACCTATCTGATCATATGAAGGGGGGTTACACTGCTCTAAATACTCAATCTCTCAACAGAGTGCACTCGTATAGTTCGGCGAGCGTCTCTTTCATCCCTGTTATAGTGACGTCACGGTTTGAAAGACATGTACAGACGTGGAAGAAACAACCATCAAACTCAAAAATCTCCCTTTTCGACTCACAATAACCATCCACATTTCTGCCCAGAATTTCTATCTCACGTGCGTTGAAGTCATGTTTTATGTGAATATCGTGCCGGGTTTTCTGCAGATAGACTAACCATTTTATGGCTTTCGCAGCCTGTCTGTCACCGCACTTGTATCCTCCTTTGAGCAGGATGGTTATCGTATAGGGGGCTAAGAACAGTTTTCTAAATAAACGGTTGAACGCCGACGAGATGGTGATCGATTCCTTAAACACATCCGTTGAACCTAAATTTATAAATAGATGACGAAATGTATGGCAACCCTTGCGTAATACATTTACGTCGTCTATACAATAGGCCTCCAACTCTGACTTGTTATTAAATATATACCCCTGCGCTAGCTTCTCAGCGTGCCATGCCATAAAGTCATTTCGCTCATCCTGTTTCATATAATCCGCTCCAAACATTTCGGGACCAGGTATCTCACCGATATAATTTAAATTTTCTTCTGTATTAAACAGATAAGAGTAGTGTCCTTTTTTATAGTCTAGTACAAACGCTTTCGGAATATGTCTCAGTGACATGGGAAAGGAAACTTAGACTATTTAAATTGTATGTGGTCCGTCGTCATGCAGAGTATTTTAGATCCATCCGCGATGATTTAAGGGGTGCAGTTTAGTGATAGAAACCTATTTAGGATAAATATCGCGTCGAATCCCCACGAGCTGTGTGCAAGACAAACGATCTTATTGGCAAACGGCCTTGGTCGTCTCAGGTATTCGGTAAAGCCGTCTACTGGATTCTCCCAAAAGGAATGAGATCATTTCCCACATTGTTCACAATCCTCGTCCATATTATTGTTAAATTCACATTTTACACAATAGTGTTGTACGTGAAGAAAATTCAGTTCGTGAATAAACCAGTCATCGGTTATAGCGCGATCTTGTCTAGTCTCAAAATCATAAAAGACCATTAGATATGTATTATCGAGCTCCTTTCTACTCAACGTCTGCATGTAACAACGGTGAGGGTTTTCTTTATTCTGTTTGCACGTCGCGCAGTAGGATTTAAAACATTCGTGATTACTACCCTTCGTTTTGTCACAAATACTGCATACCTTTCTTAAATTACATACTGTTTTCCTTCCGTCAATTTTATTCGATTTATGAATGGCGAAACAAGTGTCAGACCTAAACAATCTGTTACATTCACTGCAGTATATAGTTTTGTTCGAAAAAAAACATGGAGGTGTGGACATACATTTGGGGCATGTACTCTTACACGAATGACTCCCACCTCCTTTAAAGCCGGTATTACATCCGTCGCAAAAGTATCGAACCTAAAAAGTGGCCGCCATATTGAGTATTACGTTGAAGTGATGAGTGACGTCATCGTACAATAGATGAATGTACCTGGTTGAAGATTAAACTCCCTCGTACCGCAAACCGTTGACCATCGAAAGGGTATTGTACACGCGTATTTTATATTGGTCACGGAGATAACGTTGGAATTTATCTAGATGTTCACACCACCCTCCCATGGATAAATCTATCCGCGTTTTTGCGAGAAGATCATCTACCGCATTGTTAATTTGACGCCCCTGAATTTATGATTAATAATTAATATCATTACTGATTTTGGATATCGCTATTACTATAGCGTGCGCCAAACAATTCATTAATGATTTAACAACGACAATGCTACTTTTATAGTGACTCAGATTATCGTTTGAAAGACATCTTTTTAATGCTGCCCTACCGTTGCCCATAATCATTTTGATATGATTCACTCTAATCATCAATACATTGGTTATACCAAATCTGGCATTACTGTGAATAACTTTTGTCAATATATTTATAAATGTGTTCACATCAATTTGGTCACATCTACGGTACGAAACCCCGACCAGTTTGTCCAGCTTATTCTCTGTCTTCATAATCGTGGGTCCAATTAAGTAGTAATGTGCTGTAGCTCTAAGCAAATACGCCAATAGACTAGAGATACACGTCGTTAGGTAATGAATCGGACTCAAGTTCATAAACAAAGGTTTGAATCGAACTAAAATATCCCTTCCTAACGTGTTGAACCGGCTATACGTACGTCCTGTCTCTCTTACTATGGTAAATGAGTCGTCAGTGTTTGTATAGGGGGCATAGTCAAAAGTGTGATTTCGTTGTCTGTTAATGTCTGACGTAGAGGGTCTAGCATTGTCGATAGATTCGTCAGTTGTAAATGTTTGTTCCTTAGATAATAAAAAAGAGAGAATCTTATGTATCAGTTTAAATAATAAATTGAACACTACTCTGCATAGAGAAATAATAATAAAATTGTACTTACTTTTTCCAAAAGACGAGAGCTCAATGTTTTGTTACGTGACAGCTTCTTTTCGCTCGGCACGGAAGTAGAGAAGTGATAAATTCTCCTTTTATATTCTTATACTGGATGTTTTCTCTCTAAAAGTTGTATTTTGTTACTTTATGTAACCTTAAGACGCAACTTATCTTGTTGTTTGCGAGATTAGAAAGGTAGTCGTTGTTCACCTTGAACTTATTTGTATTTGTTAGAAATTATTTGGTCCAGACTCGTGCGCAAATGTTGGCAATATGTTTATATACGACTGTATAAAATCGCATAGACATCGCTAACATGGAATCAGTCAAGGACTTGTGCTTTAACAAACCTCTTCAAACGTTCAATCTTCGCCATATTGAACGTCAAGCTAGGACTAATGTTACGGGCCGCTCTTATTTTGATAAAGTTAGCAAGAGAGGACGGCGCGGTGTTTCTAAATGCGGCAAAGAACATTTTAAATCATTATCGGTGATTTAACAATTTTGGAAGAGTACTCTGATGGTGATAGATGCGTAGAGCTCAGAACAACTGATTTTTTTTTAAATAATTACACATGTGTCTTAGACATTCTACAAGAGTCCACCATCGTATGCACGATGCATTATTGTAGTTCCGGTTGCTTTGCTCACTTTAAAAAATCATACGTTTGTGGGGAGGAACGCTATTGTAAAGTTATTTGCGACTGGTTTTGGATACATCAAAAGTGGCTACGGAACTGGCAAGAGGTAGCCTTAGATTTTGATCATGTCGTCACTTCTAATTTCCTCGCAGACTCACCCATGAACGAGCAACCTACAAGCAATGTGGACTTAAATTTATCAGGGGGATCCTAAACCCAGAGTAACCATCACACGGCCAATCAAGGTAATTTAACGTTTTTAAAAATTAATTTTACATCTCTGAAATTCTATAATTTATATTTTTTAAACTTACATTTGTACTTTTTTTCAGAGTATGGATACGTTTATAAAATAATTCAATGCCGCTAAGTCGGAGACAACATATATTTCACTCAGAAATTTGGTGGAAAACACAACTTTAAAAATTACATCTTTTGAGGAGCAGGACACTAAATTGGGAAGAGAGATTTACGTGAAGTCTATTTTAAATGATAGCCCCATATGTTTCTTTCTTCCGAAAAAGTTTTCGTGGATATGTACCAAGGAACAAATCGATATGGTCAGTAAATATCCTTCAAAATTTGCATTGATTTATGATGGCCAGGGGGTAGATAAGTCTATTAAATTAGGTTGGCTGAAATTTAGTCCAGTTGAATTTTAATTATCCAGTAGAGTTAAATTATAACTGATTAGTTGAAAAACATCTTAAATAGTATATATTATTTAATTATAATATGTGACTAATAAAATTTTTATTTATGTTTATCCTTCATAATTGTTTTATGTATCCGTTTAAAATATATATGAAATTAGAAATTAAAATAAGTTTTAATCATATATGTTGTTTACTAAAGCCAACCTCTGTTTAGTTATTAATTTTTATAAGAATTTATTCTCAAAATAAAGTTTTCATAACTGATAATCATGTTTGCAATTCTAGTCTATTTAAGTTTTATTTCATATTGGTTGAAACATTTATTTTAACTTGATATACAATTATCATTATACTAAACATTTAAACTGATTATAGTCAGAGGTGGATTTTTTACCAATCATATTTATTAATTATTGTATTTAAAAACATATCTTATTTAACATATTACGTAAATAAAAGAAAATTTATGTTACCTCTCAAAACTGAAGGATAAATAATCAGATGCAAAATGTAAACTTATAAGGCCATCTGCTAACCTTCAACACTAGTCTCGTTCTCAGAACGAAATGATCTTGGGGCTTTTAAAGCGAAGCGAGCTAGCCTTTTAATTATGTCCTCCTTTAAAAAACAACTTGCAGTTTGAAAAGTGGTTCTATTCGACACGCATATAAACAAGTTTGTTCCTATCTAGGTTTACACTAAATACTAACTCAGTTGAGAGTAAAATTTCCCAACTGTTTAATAATTATGTTGTCATTTAAAATACAACTCTCAGTATGGAAACGCACGAAAACCAGTTGGTTCCTAGCTAGGTTTACACTGAATACTAACTCTGTTGAGAGTAACATTTTCCAACGGTTTATTAATTATGTCCTCATTTGAAAAACAACTCAAAGTATGACAAAGCTTTTATAATCGACACGACTAAAACAAGTTGGTTCCTATCTAGGTTTACACTGAATACTAACTCAGTTGAGAATATAATTTTCCAAATGTTTAAATGATATATTTTAGTCATAAAACATAAAGAGTAGAGTATTGTTAGTTGCGGTACATACATGAAAACGTCACTCCCTTTACATAAGATATCTAAATATGGCGTCATTATTAAACATAACAGCCAAACGGATATGATGTTTTGTGCGTGGGGATCACAGATGACGAAAGTGTCCTGGTGAAAGCGTAATGAAACACGTCTCTTCCAACATACTTTTGTATTGAAGGCTAGCAAATACATACATAGTCAGTTGAGACAAATTTGACATCACTGAATAATATAATTTTATTCCATTCATTTCTTTTTTTTTACTCACTGTCTTTCACCACATACTCTTTTGACGTCAGAGATGGAACATACTTTTGTGACGTCAAAGAATATTAATTCAAAACTTATTTTATTCAATTAATTAATGTAATTCTCTTATGATGTCACTGTCATACGTCATATACAATATTTAAATACCTCTAGTTTAGTTACACACACCCATTACTACTAAATGCCAATGTCTTACGTCACAGAATATTCATTAAAAACTAATTCTATCCACGTAATTCTCTTGAAACGTCACTAGCATACCGATATTTTAATTTACTATTGCTGGCTCACTGCCAGAAATGGGACAGGGCTGCCCACTTACTACTCCTATGAAATAACATTAATAAAATTAAAACATTATCAATATGATCGTAAACATTTTCTTTCGACACTTCGGAGATAGATTATTGCAATCGTCAAAAAGTTCGGACTTGAGATTTTGAAAAATTCCGTTGTTTCATGACCCCCTGAAACTAAAATGTTGTTTTCTCGATTCCGTCTGTCCGTCTGTCCGTACCTCGGGCTGGAGCCGAAGCTAGTGATGGGCACACTCGAGTAAAAATAATCGAGTAACTCGATTGTGTTGTGTGATCTGGAGCACTCGGTTCTTTCGGGATTACTCGAGTAATTTCACTCGGTCCTTGTTATTCTTTTATTTTCTCTTTTCTTACCAACTAATTAAAAATCGATCTTATTGTCTGGACTGTTTACCATGCTATTTCCATTTTTCACCAACAGTTTCTGCTGCTACGCAAAAATGACTCTTTATTGTTTTAATGTTGCACATGCCTTTTCAATACAGAATAGTCGCAGATTTAAACTACACAATCTAAAAGCATTCTAATTAAGCTTATCACATTTTCGATTATTTTTAAAAGTACTCAATTAAAGTTACCCGATTATTTTTTTTTACTCGGCACCTTGGTAGTCGCATTTTCACAATCGTATGTAACGGAACTAATTATTGTATTTCTTAATTTATGATTATAATTTCTACTTACTAAAATATGATTATTTATAAATTATCCCAGGCGTCAGGGCGAAAAAAATTTACTATATCAGAAAAAAATGCTTTGAGCGCTAAATTTTGGGGCCTAATTACATACTAATTTTTCCCCTTCGTGGAAGGACTGCGTTCGCTACAACAATGGAGAAAACACGCTAAAATTACATTTTCTTTCAATATCTCCTTATAAGTTAGTTTTACGACAAACATAGCCACTACCTTATCTAAACAAAATCAATTTTTCTATAAAGTGTTATTGATCATATTTATCGTGCGATTGATAGTTTCGAAGCTATAGCCAAAACCCCAACAATGATAAAAGCAAGCTAAAATTATATTAACATTCGGGTCATTATGGCCCTACACAAAACACAACCACTTGCGGTAAGATTCTCGCAATACTCATCATCATCAGCTGCATCAATATCAACTATTTCCAGCCTGTGGCCATGTCAGTTCAGTAACTATCACTTAATTATCAAGTAATTTAGTACTATATTTTTATTTAAGTTTTTTTAGCGCCGCATCTCAATACTCTTACGATTAGTACGCTTATGACTAATTACGCTAATATTTTTATGGATTATTAAGGCTATATTTAGAGGAAGTGTGCCCGCATTTGCGTGGAGATAGAGAGGAAAACCATTTTGGAAAATACCTTAGTACACCCGACCGAGATTCGAACCTCAATCTCTCCGTCATCGGCAGTCTAGTCTACTGCGAGAATAGTGCCTTAGACCACGCGGCCACCACAGCGGGTTATTTTGAGGTTCTTTGCTAGCTCAAAAAATGTAAGAATTATATTTTCAATTATCATCAATTAAGGGAGTGTCCGATTAGAGGAGCCCACATTTCAATTAGTTAATATTAGTTTAAAAATGAATCCGATACCCTATCTGAGTCACTAGAGTGTCTGTGTACTCAGCTAAGAGTCCCGAGTTCAATTCTCAGCATGGCCAAATAAAATTATCATTGATGAAACGTAGGTTTACCAGCTAGGACAAGACTAGCAAGCTTGTAGTGGAAAATATCCGGCTTGAATAAAAAAAACTGATCCAGGCCACAGGCTGAAAACAGTAATTGATGTAAAAAAAAAGTTGAAAAATGACACCTGAACACAATAATTGAACCAGGCTCTAAACCAAAAATCCGTAGTTACAATTTCCATGTTCAGGTGTCAATTTTTGATTAACATAAATTAATTATATTTTCCACATAATTAATTATACCGGTAGATCACAAGAGCCTCGTACCTAGTACCTGTGGGTTGGTGTGTGTGTATATAATTATATATATATATATTTATACACTTTATCGCTATCTTACAGGTAGAGAAATTATTGTTATCGCCAAAAAAATTTAACTCAAGGTTTTGAAGGATGTTGACGTTTCATGACTCCCCGAAAATAATAAAATTGGTTTTCGCAATGCTATCTGTCAGTATATCTGTCTAACTCTAAAATTAAGAGTAGTTTAATAAAGGGTGAAAAGAGAAAAGATCGATTTTCTAAAAATCGGCTATAACGATTTTGATTAAACTTCGTATCTATGCGTTGTTTAAGATTATAAATAAAATAGATATTTTCATTTTTCAATGAAAATGACATTTACAGAAGTGGAAATATCCGTATTGCCGCAACTATTTGAGATACTAAATAACTTGTCATTGCGAAATTGTAGTACTATTAAAAATAAAAAACTTTTATTTGAAACTAGTGCACCGACAGACGTTGTCCTGCCCGAACGTTGGCTTTTTGTTTGGGTGGCATAGTTGATTTCGATAATAAAACAAATACTATGTGACCATCACAATTACAAATTCACAATTAACTCAAATTAGTGAGTTACACAAATATTACAAATTCAGGGCTTGTCAAGACAACATACAAAATGTGAAATTTATTTTTAATTGTTTCTATTTTCATAGTGCAAAATATAAACTGTTTTGGGCCTAGAACCTTTGCGGGCTTACGCAGAACAACTTACCTATATACGTACCATCGAAATAGTATGTATTTGTTGAGTACTATTTCGATAATACGTACAGTCAGCTTTTGATGTGCAAATTTTTTTTTTTAAATTCCCCCCAAAAAATCCCTGAAAAATAAAAATAAATTCTAGAAACCGATTGCAGCGCCATCTACCGGGTCCAATTGTTAATTAAAACGATCTACGGACCCACTCAAACACACATAAAAAAATGGGGTTTTTCATTTAGTAGCTCATCTCAAGTGATTTGAGTTTAAAATTTCAAGAAATCCCACTCCAATCCCAAACAATTTCTGGCACATTTACTCTACATTCTACCTTTCTAATTTCTATCACAATGGCTTTTAATAATATATAAGCGGAAAACCCTAACAGGTATTGTGCCGCGGATGGATAGGGGGAGTGGAAAATGGACGATTTAAAAAAAAAAAAAAACCTTATTCTCATATCGTTTTTCTAATACAAATATTATTATCTTTTTCTATGGGCTAGATGATTATTTTTTATCACCACATCTTACTACCTTTTTTAAAAATGTATTTGTTTGAGGTATTGACGTGCACTTTCTGAATCGACTGAATAGATCAACACATGAGAGTTTCTATGAGCGAGTGCGAAAGGGCTTACCAATTTTTCTGGGAAAGGTATTTTCACATACCTTTCAGGGTTCTTTTAAATGGGACAGTTTAGTTTAGTTTATTTAGACATAGTTAAAATAGAAACATTTAGTACTACAATCAGTCAAGTACAATTTAGGTAAACAACAAAACAGTTCTTAAAACAATAACCTTAACAAATATATTCAACCAAGTGAAAAGGGACAACCTGGACATTATCCTAGACCTAACCCCAGTACCTATTTAAAAAACTGGGGCGTGCTACCCTTCTTAACTCTATTCTCCTATCTTCACAATTCCTCTTCAATTTTAAATGGGACAATCGACATGTGACTGAACGCTTTATTTTACCTCCGAAGGAAGTTGTGCTACGGATGTGTAGCTCTCAAGAAAAATCCGTCGAGCGCGGTTGGGTTTGAACCCAATAGCATCGGGTCCTGAGGCAAGCACTTTACCCCAAGACTACTGAGGTCAACTCTCTGTTATTGCCTGTTTAGGTTCACCCATATATAATAAATTACTCTAATGGTGTAAGGCTGAGGAAGGAGATATTTTAGAGGTATTATACTCGCATTTGCATGGAAGCAAAGTGGGAAACCAATTCGTATAAAAGCTTTAATACATCTGACTGGGACTCGAACACTGATCTACCCGTCTTCAACAGGCCAATATACCACGAAAGTGGCCTTAGACCTTTTGGCCACTGAAGTGAGAAGGGATTGATTGAATCTTATAGTATTATAAAATATAACAACATCAGTAATTAGAAATAAAAATGAAATATATATTTAATATAATGAAATTATTTCAACTATAAATAAAAATTAGAAAAAAAATAGTTTTTACTAAAAAACTTTTCCTTAACCCACATTTTTCATTGTTTTTGCCCTATGAATGTTTATTATGAATATGAATGGTTGAATAATTAAAGTACTCATCTGTAAAAGGTTAGAGATTTTGGCTTCTTAGCCCTCGAACATCACTAATACATTTATTTTCCCATACCTTATTTATAGGGTTAATTCATTCTTATGTACCTAAAATAATGTGTTTATATAAAAGGCTTGCAAGTGCTATCAATTCTAATTGCAAAGGACATATTAAGGATAAGTTTATACTTAATTTTTTTTTAACAATCTTCACCACCACCAGGTCAAATTTATCAATTAATAACATAATACCCTCTTTGGTGGCCAAATAGTTTAAGGCGTCACTATCGCAATAAACTAGACTGCTGATGAAGTAAAGATCCCGGTCGGGTGGAGTAAAGGTGTTTTTTTCCCTCAATTGCTTCACATTCTCTTTTGTAATGCAAACGTGGTTACACTCCTCCCAAATTAAACGTTTCTCATTCCTAACCCTTTATTGTAATTAGTACATAGGCGTGTAGCTGGAAAGAGAAGTAAGGTTCAGTGCTTATATATATAATATATATATATATATATATATATAATATATATTATTATATATATATTATTATATTATATTATATATATTTTTTATTTAGGTAATCAAAATCCAGGCCCTGGTTACATAATGATAATATTATATATATATATATATATATATATATATATATATATATATATATATATATATATAATATTATCATTATGTAACCAGGGCCTGGATTTTGATTACCTAAATAAAATAAAAAATACCTATAACATTACCTAAAAATCCTATAAAGATTACCTCAAATTTTCAAAATATGACCTTAAAATATGAACATTTAGTCGTAATAAATGCACACGACTAAATCAAACAGGTGATTTACAAATGTAAACTAAAAATTATCCATGTAATGAAGTCTTTAGTCGCTAAATTTACCAGTGATTTACAAATATCTGTTTCAGATGTAATAGCTACCCCCTCCCAACACAACCCCCACCAGCCTAGTTGCAGAGTCTCACCACTAATATTTATTTTACAAACACACAAGCAAAAAGGATACAAAGTTCATTGCCTACATTAATTTCTCATTCCGACCACTTTGTGGTGAACAAAATTATGCATTTATAAAATATCTATTGCATTAAAAATAAACTTAATCAACATGAAGGCATTAAAATGGTTCGAAAATGTCCAAGAATTAATCAAAATTTTCTATAAATGCCTTAATGACTTTTAAAGGACAAAACCCTAGAAAATATTACCTGAAATTCCAAAATGAAAAAAATGAACAAAAAATTACCTTGAATATATACGTTTATATAACAAGGAGATCATGAACAGAGTGTATGTAATTGTGAACATTTTATGTGATGAAACAATAAAAAAAATTATATTTCATTAAAATCCGGATCCTGATGATAACGAATGCTAATTTCAATTGTACTAATGTGGGAATTCCGGGAGACTTGTCAAACATTTAAACAGATAATAGATCATAATAGATGGATGGAATGGGTTTTAAACAAAGTCAAGTTATGTAAGTTACATAAGTTGGACAATGGAGGTATTTCCCACTTCAACAACTAAAGAATCAATTAGAAAACATTATTTAGGTCCCTCAAAACGTTTTTTTTAAAGTGCTATCAAGTCTTTTTTATTTGTCTCTTAGGCGATACCTTTTGGAATACATTTCCTACGTCTTACAGCCCGTCCGGGATATCCACTTGTTCAAGAGCGTAGAAAGTTCATTTTTTCTAAAAGGGGAAGGGAGAGGAAGATCCGAAAGAAAATGTTACTATACCTTTATCCGATAAAGGTTTTCAAACGTATACTATTATTATTATTACTATTATTATAGAAACCCGCTAGGTCTATCAAATTCCAGGTGGTTCTGACCCCCCCCCCCCCCCCCGACCCCACTTTATACTACCATGCACATGTTTACACTAATTGGATGGGTAAGGTAGAATTTTAAAGGTATGTACCCGAATTTGTGTGGAAACACAGTGATAAACTATTTGGGATGGGGGTGGCATACCGGTAAACCTGATCAGGATTTAAACTCATTCCTCCTCAACAAGCTTGGAGTAGACAAACGCATTTGTCTGCATGCCCTCCGATGTGGGTTTACTAAAAATTTCAGTAGTTTTTCAAGTTGTAACTCTAGTTTGTAGTAGGGCTATTTAAGATTCGGATGGATACCTAATATATAAGAACGATAAAGTTGTTTACTCTATTGTTTAGAAAATATGCATCATAACAACATGTTGGTTTTTGTATTATATTAAACTTGTAAATTTAAAATGCACTATATTAATAAAAAAGTTACAAATTAATATTTGCTTTTTTTTCAATAAGACATAATTTCAATTAAATTAAAATTGAATAAAACATAAAATACAAAAATATAGTATTTAAGTTATCATGTTTTGATAGAGAATAAGATAATGTTCTATCATACACGATTACTATTTATAATACAATTATTTAAACAAAATTTGATATTTTCAAATTAAATCATGTCTAAACTGTTGAAAAAGTTCATAAGCTTCCTGGTAGATTGCTCTGACTTCGGAAGCACATCTCCCTCTCCTCCACAACCCCTTTTTGGCATTCACTATCTTTTTCCATCTTTTTCCCCCTGTAAACCCCGCTACTCCCCCTTCCATCAACCCATTTATATCCTGTTCAGGTAAAACCCTTGACACTAATTGTCTGTCACCTCCAAACCTGAGCTAGTGAAAATGTTCCCTGTGATGTATTTGTATGATCCATGTTAAAAGTGTGTATAGAGTAAACTTGATTATGTTTACCTTATAAATAATTAGCATAAACATTGTTTCCTTGATTAGATAAAACCTATTTGTATAACATTGATTTTGTAAGAAGAGAAAGGTGAAAAGAATTTCTCTAAATAATTGTATTCGTGTTTTATAGACGAACAAAACCTTTTCCCACTTATAGCAGAATTAATTTTGAAGATATTAAGATTCAGTGGCGCATCCAGGTGTTTACTTAGGGGAGGGTGGGCATGTGTGTTATAACTATTATTCCTATCCCCTGAAAATATTCATAAAATTATTTTAGTTTAAGACATATTTTTTTAGAGAAATTACATTCACATACACACACATGTATATACAGGTTATTAAAAAAAAGGAGATTCCGAAATTATGGATCTTGTTGTACATATTACAGTAGGGGTGGCTTAAGGGCCGTGCGAGCTGGGTGGTTGCCCGGGGCAACAAACAGAGCTAGACATGACCTAACGTAGCCTGGGCGGGATATTAAAATAATCCCCAAACCTAACAACTCCAAACCTAACGTAGCCTGGGCGGGATATTAAAATAATCCCCAAACCTAACAACTTCAAGCCTAACGTAGCCTGGGTGGGATATTAAAATAATCCCCAAACCTAACAACTTCAAACCTAACGTAGCCTGAGCATGATATGAAAATAATCCCCAAACCTAACAACTTCAAACCTAACGTAGCCTGGGCGTGATATTAAAATAGTCCCCAAACCTTACAACTTCGAACCTAACGTAGCCTGGGCGGGATATTATTATTAGCACCGCGCCTTACTACCCGTTCGGGTTATACGCTAATGTGTAATGGTAAGGTGATTGTGATATGAAATGAAGGACCTACAGTTTAACATGGAATCCAAACCACGGTGGTGACCTGGCATTCCCCACATTCACAAGATGTCTTGTCAGAGGTGAAGGAAGGGTTTGGCAATCAGATAAATCTTTGCCGGGACCGAGGATTGAACCCCGGCCGCCAGCATAGAAGTCTGACACCTTACCCCTAGACCACCAGGTCACCATTAAAATAAATAAATTAGTGCTGCTGTAAAGGTTCGAAAGCGAGATTTCTAGATCATAGCTTACTACTATTTTATGTTCGCCACGTCTTACTACCCACTTGGAGTATCCGAATATTTATGTAAAGGCGATAAATTTGAGAAAGGTAAGCATTAGAATGAAATGTACTTGCATTGACGTAGAGGAAGATTGGAAAATAATTTTTGTAAAAACCACCGTCTGTTAAGCCGTCCATTTTTCGAACCCTTATCTCCTCATCACCTTCATCTCAGTCCAACATGACGCCTTAGTCCAAGAGACCCGATGCGGCTAATTGTATTATTAATATAAGTATTTATTAGTACAGTGTATTGCTAATGTACTTAATGTTATTAGTAAACTATATTATCGGATCTGAATAGTTAATAAGATCAGGGTTAACTTTTAATATATATACCAACATTCAAACGGATTGATATTGAACAAGTCACAAACCTTGAGATGGAAATAATCTAATGCATCTACTCAAGAATCGAACTCCAACCTTTTATATCATAGTCCACTACAGCAAACGTACTAACAGTTTTGCTGCACACGTTTATTAAATGTTGTATTTATCTTTTAAGAGAGCTACCACGTTTTTTCACGGTTGAGCAGGTACTTATCTTCAAAGTAGAAGTGGGCATGCATTTTTTTTAAATCTTAAAATGAGATGCAGTATTGACGAGTGGTTTGGACAAAGTTCACTCACGTGGGCCTTCCATCACTCAAAACTGAGTATATAAGGAGATCCACTTTCCGGTTAAAGACAACCTTCTGGATCTGACTTCAGTGAAGAGGAACAAGGTAAGAGCAATCAAAATAATTATTCATACACTCTTCACAACATCACAAGCTAACTATATAAACAATTACTATACAATAAATAATTTAGTAAAACAATTTTCCTTTTAAATTAATTTGAAGAAAGAATTAGTTAAATAGCTAATAAACCAATTCATTATAAATATACGATGGGATTATAAATACCAAAAGGTATCGCCCAGGATACCAATGAAATGTCTTGGTAACACAAAAAAAAAGTTTTGAGGGACATTAATAATGTATTCTAATAAATTTGTTGGTTATTGAAAGTTATGTGCCATTTAAGTAAATGTTTTGATGGGCTCCTTGTTAGAGGGTATGTGCCTACCAAGTAAATGTAAATGTTTTGATATAATGCTTGTTAGAAGCTATCAGCACAAGTCTCATGTTTTGTTGGAATCAATTATTGAGACTATAAGCTAAACAAGTATCATCTTTTGATGGAAGTATTGTTTGAGGCTATCATCCAAACAAATAACTCATTTGGTGGAAGTATTTTTTGAGGCTATCATCCAAACAAATAAATCTTTTGGTGGAAGTATTGTTTGAGGCTATCATCCAAACAAATAAATCTTTTGGTGGAAGTATTGTTTGAGGCTATCATCCAAACAAATAAACATTTTGGTGGAAGTATTGTTTGAGGCTATCATCCAAACAAATAAATCTTTTGGTGGAAGTATTGTTTGAGGCTATCATCCAAAAAATTAATCTTTTGGTGGAAGTATTGTTTGAGGCTATCATCCAAACAAATAAATCTTTTGGTGGAAGTATTGTTTGAGGCTATCATCCAAACAAATAATTCTTTTGGTGGAAGTATTGTTTGAGGCTATCATCCAAACAAATAATTCTTTTGGTGGAAGTATTGTTTGAGGCTATCATCCAAACAAATAAAGTTTATGATGGAACTATTGTTAGGGGATATCAGTCAACAAAGTAAACGTTTTGATAGAACTCTTTAAAGAGTCTATAAGTGAACTAAGCCAAATGAATTTTTTGTGTGTGTTTTAATAGGAAATGAAGACGTTATCCCTTCTCGTTGTGGGTCTGCTGGCCCTCCAATGTGTACAGAGCAGACACATTCGCTGGAACTTTGCTCACCCCAAGTACCAGGTACATTACCTCATATTAGCATAAAGTAAGACAATATAAATGTGTTTATGCTGGTATCATTTGGTTACAAATTTTAAACATTAAATTTATTATTTCATAAATATACATATGTAATGTTCATAACATTTTCTCAGAATATATATATATATATATATATATATATATATATATATATATATATATATATATATATAATTGATGTAAATTAATATTTCCCTATTCACTACTCGGTACAAATATACAATAATATCATATCAATAAAATAGAACTAACGAAATTTAAGGTAAATGTTAATGATGATAAAATTTACAGTTGAAACAAGATGAGCCAACACCTGATAGTAGCACAAGTGATAGCCCACCCTCTGATGGACCAAGTGGTCCACCACCTTCCGATGAGCCAAGTGGCTCACCACCTTCCGATGGACCAAGCGAAGCTTCAATCCTGAGACAATCTAGCCCACCTGATAGTAGCACAAGCGATAGTCCACCCTCTGAAGAACCAAGTGGTCCACCACCTTCTGATGAGCCAAGTGGTTCACCACCTTCCGATGAGCCAAGTGGCCCACCACCTTCCGATGGACCAAGCGAAGCTTCAATTCTGAGACAATCTAGCCCACCTGATAGTAGCACAAGTGATAGCCCACCCTCTGAAGAACCAAGTGGTCCACCACCTTCTGATGAGCCAAGTGGTTCACCACCTTCCGATGAGCCAAGTGGCCCACCACCTTCCGATGGACCAAGCGAAGCTTCAATTCTGAGACAATCTAGCCCACCTGATAGTAGCACAAGTGATAGTCCACCCTCTGAAGAACCAAGTGGCCCACCACCTTCTGATGAGCCAAGTGGTTCACCACCTTCCGATGAGCCAAGTGGCCCACCACCTTCCGATGGACCAAGCGAAGCTTCAATTCTGAGACAATCTAGCCCACCTGATAGTAGCACAAGTGATAGTCCACCCTCTGAAGAACCAAGTGGTCCACCACCTTCCGATGAGCCAAGTGGCCCACCACCTTCCGATGGACCAAGCGAAGCTTCAATCCTGAGACAATCTAGCCCACCTGATAGTAGCACAAGCGATATCCCACCCTCTGAAGAACCAAGTGGTACACCACCTTCTGATGAGCCAAGTGGCCCACCACCTTCCGATGGACCAAGTGAAGCTTCAATCCTGAGACAATCTAGCCCACCTGATAGTAGCACAAGTGATAGCCCACCCTCTGAAGAACCAAGTGGTCCACCACCTTCCGATGAGCCAAGTGGCCCACCACCTTCCGATGGACCAAGCGAAGCTTCAATTCTGAGACAATCTAGCCCACCTGATAGTAGCACAAGTGATAGCCCACCCTCTGAAGAACCAAGTGGTCCACCACCTTCTGATGAGCCAAGTGGTTCACCACCTTCCGATGGACCAAGCGAAGCTTCAATTCTGAGACAATCTAGCCCACCTGATAGTAGCACAAGTGATAGTCCACCCTCTGAAGAACCAAGTGGTCCACCACCTTCCGATGAGCCAAGTGGCCCACCACCTTCCGATGGACCAAGCGAAGCTTCAATTCTGAGACAATCTAGCCCACCTGATAGTAGCACAAGTGATAGTCCACCCTCTGAAGAACCAAGTGGTCCACCACCTTCCGATGAGCCAAGTGGCCCACCACCTTCCGATGGACCAAGCGAAGCTTCAATCCTGAGACAATCTAGCCCACCTGATAGTAGCACAAGCGATATCCCACCCTCTGAAGAACCAAGTGGTCCACCACCTTCTGATGAGCCAAGTGGTTCACCACCTTCCGATGGATAAAGTGGTCCACCATCATCCGATGATCCAAGTGGACCAACCCAAGATTCCTTCTGGCTTAATTGATATCCACCTAATATTAATAACGTGATAAAATATTACATTTTCAATGTAAATATGGCTAATGAATAACATTGCTTTAAAACACGCCATCACTATTTTACAATCTAATAACTTACGCATAGTAAATTGTAAACATGTTGGAATTTAGCAATTACCAAACATGTGCTATACATAATTCAATTTTATGAATTAATTCTTCATTATTAAAAACAAATGTTTATATATTTTATCTCATTTTGTTAATTGTTGTAGTAACATTAATTGTTGTTACATAAAGTTAGTAAAATCACTTTTATTATAATCAGACGTCAAGTCATGCTAACTTCAGCAGTAATTTTTGACTGTCCTGTACCTGTAAAATATCATTAATAAAATAGTATCAATATGATCGTAAAAGGTTCATGTTTGTATTTTCTAGCGCGTTCACACTACATTTACAGTATATGCGTCAATGGGCCCATTCACAAGGCGATAGTGAATAAACCGTCTTGACAATATGATAAATATTAAATAATTGCTGAGTGATTCGGTCTCTCCTCCAGTTCCTCAATCACTAGGCGACTTAAAAGTAATTTGGTTGGCAATCACTCTTTTACACCATCTTGTTCCCATAATTTCAAAGTATCTCTTTGTGAAGTTTCGGCATAAATTATTAACAATTGCAGTTTTTGAGCCGTGTTGTGTACCCTGAGTGATTATATTTATTAATTTGAAAAAAACACTCTTCATTAAATTATCAATAAACCAATTTATTCTAAATTTATTATGGGATCATATTGACTAATATTAAATGGTGGCACTGAAAATTAAAAGCAATGTAAGAGAGATAATTTTGCTAGGAATGATTTGCCCCTGTGGTTACAAGGACAGAGACACCTGGTTTGTCGGCAACGGGAAATCCTCCCACCCTTACCTCAGCATCAGCCACTTAAATACACAAAAATCACTGTGAAAACAACCAAACTATTAAAAATTTGCACTCACACTAACTCCACCATGGAAAAAAAAACACGTGCTGATCATAATGCGTAGTGACAAAACAGTCATACGCGCATGTGTGAATCTAGCAGTTCTAGCGATCCGGTTTCCAACGTCCAGTTATTTTGCAACCACTGTGCGATCTGCTTCAGACTGTCGGCGAACGCGATCAGATTCACGGAACAGACCGTCAATCGAAATATCGCTTGGGCGATCCGAATATCGCATGCAATCGGATTGACTCTAATAAGTCATGGACTGAGCGATATTCGGGAAATTTAGTTATAAGACCAAGTAGGGAAATACATTGTTTCTTTAAAAACTACAACCTTTTAGGGCCTGAGGAGTTTTTTCCTTCTTTGTTATTTGTATTATAAACAAATAAATATAGAGACAGACACCGAGTTAAAATAATTGATACGAGAATGAAAAGGTATTTGTTCGATCAAAATGAATTCACCCTTTGAATCCAATCAATATTTCATTTCGCTAATCATCTCTTATTCATTTTCTCAAAAAAAAAAAAACTCACAAATTATATAATAGGGCTTTTCTTAGCTTTGAATATATATTATCTTGTTTCTACTTTCTCTAGACCCCTAAGAGAGAAAAGTGTTGCGGTTGTCTAAAATATGTAAATTGAGATAAATGTTGAGGTTTCATGACCCCCCTGAAACCCATAATGTGATTTTGGCGATGGAAGATGTATGGCTGGCTGTATTTCTGCCTAGAGCCGGAACAATTTTGCTGATTTGGCTAAGACTTGGTAAAGAGGGTTCTTTCTAAATAGGGGTCTTTATAAATAGATATCTGGCCCTAAAATTAAGGGTAGTTTACTGAATGACAACAAAAAGCAACAATCGTGTCCAGTTGTCATTATTCAACTAATATAAATTAATTGGGATGTGGTCCCCTCCATACGGACAGTGTCTTAATTACATTGATTTGCAACCTGTGGGTTGATTTTAATGAAAACGAAGTGCATTTTTATTGAGTGAACGTAGATAGGTCCTATTTATCTTGATCATTTGAAATTTATTCAGTCTCTTCAGATGTTTTTTGCGCGATCATTGCCAAATTCGTGGACCAATTTTAAAGAAATTTGGTAAGAAACATTCTTTGAATCTAGTCAGAACAATTTAGGTAAATGGTTTTTTGACCCGGTCATACATTTCAAAATGGCGGCAGCTCAAATATTTGTGATCACGTGACCACTTCATGTTTCACATCCGACTGCCCGCTGAAACAACCCGAAATTCGTACCGCATTTTCAAGGAAACGCGTATCGATGGGCTCGTGGATTAAATGTCAGGCTCGTATCTTCTTAGGTTTGATGGTTACGAAAAGGTAAGAGTTCGCATCCAGGCCGAGTGTGTCTAAAGTATTTTTTCCCCTGAATTTTGTTTATTTTTTAGCACCGCGTCTTACTACCCGTTCGGGATATACACCTATGTACTAATTACATTAATGTATTATGCATTAGAAAGGTTGAATTTAAAGGAGGTGTTCCAGCATTTTCTTGGAGGGAAAGGGGAAAATCATTTAGGAAAAGCCCCTTCTACCCCCCCACCCTCCTCAGTATACTCGCCCAGAATAAAACCCCAATCTGGCCGTCCTCAGCGGTCAAGTCTATTACGAGAGTAGCACTTTAGACCATGCAGCCCCCGAAATGGCTTCCACTAAATTATTTACTAATCTACCTCCATAGAATATGCAGGCAAATTTCCTTAAAATATTACCTTCGTAATCCCTTTCCCCGTAAGCGTAATTAAATTCAGATAGCCCGGGTTGGTAGCTAGGTACGATGAAAAAAATAATAATTCAAGGGGACAAAAGACGGATATTGTATTATTATTTTTAGTGAGAACATACGATACCATGTAAAACCATTTGGGGGAGGGGGGGGGGATAAACACATGCCTCCAACCAGTGCATTCAGACCGGGTTTAAACCTCTATTCCTCAATCAAGAGATCTTAGAGTTGAGCTTAGCTCTCTTAACCTAATGATGAAATTATCACCACTTATTGCGTATTTTCTTTCTGCCTGGATTGGCATGAACTTATCAAGGTAACGTGTGTGCACTTGAAGATTCTAAAAATAGGTAAGGCATTGTTATTTGCCGATTGCTGTACGTCTGTCTCAGACAAGTGGGTCAGATTAAAGTTGAATTGAACCACTTCAAAACATAGTATAAAGAGCCTCGTAATTCTGAGTAGAAGCATCTTTCTTTCTCCCTCTGCAAGACACGGAAGAGAAGACAAGGTAAGAACATGGCGAGAGGAAAAAAAAAAATCATCTTATCGTTATTTAAAGCTATAACTGGACTAAATTTTATATAAAAACCGGTAAAATGTTTTGAAGGGATTTTTGATGATAGTATTTTTTGTGAACCTTTTCAGCCAAACAAGTCTCATGTTTTGGTAGAAATCTTGTTAGAAGATATCAGTCAATCAAGCCACATGAGCAATTTTATGTGTGTTTCAGTAGGAAATGAAGACGTTATCCCTTCTCGTTGTGGGTCTGCTGGCCCTCCAATGTGTACAGAGCAGACACATTCGCTGGAACTTTGCTCACCCCAAGTACCAGGTACATTACCTCATATTATCATAAAGTAAGACAATATAAATGTGTTTATGATGGTATCATTTGGTTACAAATTTTAAACATTAAATTTATTATTTCATAAATATACATATATAATTGATGTAGATTAATATTTATCTATTCACTACTCGGTACAAATATACAATAATATCATATCAATAAAATAGAACTCACGAAATTTAAGGTAAATGTTAATGATGATAAAATTTACAGTTGAAACAAGATGAGCCAACACCTGATAGTAGCACAAGTGATAGCCCACCCTCTGACGAGCCAAGTGGCCCACCTCCATCTGATGGACCAAGCGGCCCACCCCTTCCGACGAACCAAGTGGCCCACCTCCATCAGATGGACCAAGCGAAGCTTCAATCCTGAGACAATCTAGCCCACCTGATAGTAGCACAAGTGATAGCCCACCCTCTGAAGAACCAAGTGGCCCACCTCCATCTGATGGACCAAGCGGCCCACCCCCTTCCGACGAACCAAGTGGCCCACCTCCATCAGATGGACCAAGCGAAGCTTCAATTCTGAGACAGTCTGGTCCACCATCTGAAGAGCCAAGTGGTCCACAACCATCCGATGAACCAAGTGGTCCACCACCATCCGATGAGCCAAGTGGTCCACCACCTTCCGATGGGCCAAGTGGCCCACCTCCATCAGATGGACCAAGTGAAGCTTCAATTCTGAGACAGTCTGGCCCACCATCTGAAGAGCCAAGTGGTCCACCACCATCCGATGAGCCAAGTGGTCCACCACCATCTGATGAGCCAAGTGGTCCACCACCATCCGATGAGCCAAGTGGTCCACCACCTTCCGATGGGCCAAGTGGCCCACCTCCATCAGATGGACCAAGTGAAGCTTCAGTTCTGAGACAGTCTGGCCCACCATCTGAAGAGCCAAGTGGTCCACCACCATCCGATGAGCCAAGTGGTCCACCACCATCCGATGGACCCAGTGGTCCACCACCATCAGATGAGCCAAGTGGCCCACCTCCTAATGGACCAAGCGAAGATTCCTTCTAATTTACTTCTTTTCTACCTAATATTAATAACGCGATTAAATATATAACATGTGCCATGTAAATATGTCGAGTGAATATAATAAATTTAAACTGGCTACATTAAGTATAGTTTTTAATTTGTGTGTATAAAATTGTGTATCTACTAATAAATGTAATCCCAAGTATATATCTCATGAAGGCCTAATTAAAAAAATATTCTAGTTCTCAAAATAATGACGTTTCTCAATTTTTCTATACCTTCTTTCATTTAATCGCTAAGCATAAATCACCCTAATGGCGTCATTAGGCCATTAATAAGACTTTAAGAATGCCATCATTTTGTTTGTTTATATTACAAAGTTATATCAGACCCTCAGAGATAATCATTCATCAAACTATAATTTACTTCTTGAAAAGAAGTTTGTTCATTAATCTTAGCTTAGCATCTAGGTATGCATTAAGCCACGACTATCGAGTAACTAAATAATACTAGTTTGAACTATATTTTCGGTGTTAAATTGGTATTTAGCCCGAGGTAAATGTTACTCCTGGACAGGATTGGTTTTTGGCACCCCCTTATATTACCGGTAGATAAAGGAAAATTATGAAAATGGACCCTAAACTTATAAACTCGAAACTTAACGTAACCTGGGCGTGATATGAAAATAATCTGCAGGTAAACTCAAAGAACTTGAAGTGGTAATCCTAAACGTTTCACTACAAGAGTGTACGAAAACGGGTAGAATTACAAAGAAAATTATAAAAACATGTTTTTGGTTCGCTTTATTTTTTATTATAAATAATCCACTTTTATATAATGGACAATTTATGAGATAATTGCAGAAAACAGCTTTAGGGCACCATTTGCCCTTTAAGACTGGCACTATAACCTATCTTATCCGCTACACACACGTTACGTTACGTTTCATGTTAGTATCAAAAAGTGAACAGTTAATATGCTTGGCAACTCCATCATTTCGCGCAGGTTACGTTAGGTTAGGTTGGTGCTTTGTTAAGTGCCCCCCTCAAGCTGGCAACCCGGAAAAATAGAAAAATAAATAATTTTTTGGGTTAAATTTTTATGTATTAGCTCCTTATTTAAATATAAAAAACTTGAGGAGAATCAACCAAAAATGTGATAGTTAAAATACAGAGCATTTAAAGATGTGTCGAGTGCATAAGATACCTTTTAAAACCAGGTTTATGATGCATAATTCAAAAGAGATAAATGTTATGCACATTAAAATATCCCCTGAATTTCCTATTGAAAAAGCAAATTCATACTAGACTCTATATATTGTATGCAAGGCCAAAGCCAGAAAAATGTAATTAAAACTACCTTATTTACTGTTTAAAAATAACAAAATAAATACAAGAAATGATCTATATCTAGTAGTATTGTGATTATAAAAAAAAATCAAACTCGATATTTTGATAAATGTCAACGTTTCATGACCCCTTGAAACCAAAAACATGTTTTTCGCAATGCCGTTTGTCTATCCGTGTGTCTGTATCTCGGGCTAGAACTGAAAATATTTTACCAATCGGGCTAAAACTTGGTATCTGAAATTTTCATAAAGACCTGAGAGTTTTTTAAAAATTAAAGTTAAGGGTAGTTTCATGAAGGTCAAAAAGAGAAAAAATCATTTTGCTCAAAATTCGTTCTAACAATTTTGATTAAATTTCATATACACTGTTTACCAATATTAACAAGATGGAGATTCTCATTTTCTCATGAAAATTACTTTGAGGGTAATTTACATTAGGTAAATTCTCCAATTTTCATCATTTCTCCGCAATTATTTGAGATACGAAATAACCTAACACTGAAAAATTGTAGTACTATTAAAGATAAGGATCTCTTATTTGAAATACATTTTTATTAAACCAACAAATTCCTAGCTATAATTAAATAGCTATACTTTTTAAATCAGGTCTTTAAAAAAAATGTGACTCTTATGATCTTTTGTGCACAAAGATGTTTCTTTTTTCTCACCTTTTCTGTAAACAGTGTTCTTGGTTTATAATCCCATAGAGTATATTATTTCATTTAAAATCTTTGAGGTAGTATTTCTAGAACAATATATAAACCTATCATTTCATTTCACAAATCTTACCGAGTTTTTAGCAAATGTATATTTTAAGATATATGCGAGAGAAATTCTGTGAAATGCATCCTACCCTTTATTTATCTAAACGATAATATTTGTTATCTAATAGTGCGATAAACACTTATTTTTACCAATCTTTCTGCGAAATTTAGACATCCTATACATATTTAAAATCTGTACTAATCTATTTTAAAAAGATCAAATGTTTTCATAATAATTCTTGATTTCAAAACAATTCTGATTTTATTAACTCTTTGTAAATTTTCTTAAGCCTTTATCAATGAGCCAAAGAGTAATTTTAGCACATTTTAAAAAGGGGAAAGTGCTTTCTAAATACCTTATCCCCAAAAATGTCGTTTTGGCTGTGCTTTAATTGTATACTTTATATATTTGTACTTTGTATATTTTCCAAACTAAATGCTTGGGTAAAACAAAATTTAAATATATATAAAACAGGGATTATCAAAATAAATCACACATAATATTGATAACCATACAAATCTAATAAATTAAATCCAACAACCAATAATATATAATATAATTATATCTAAACCAACTTTATAAGAAACAGTTTGAGCAACAGAACGTGAACATCCTAACAATGAATAATTAGAGCTAGAAGATCAATCCGCTACCATAAACGTATAAACACTTATTCTTAAATAAAATAAATATTAAGTCCAAATTGTTTATAAAAAATTAATCAACTAGGGTATCATTAATCAAACTAATAAGGATACAAATAGATTAAACATAGGAGAAAATTATTATATATATAATAAATAATTTGGACTTAATATTTATTTTGTTTAAGAATAAGTGTTTATATGTTATATATATATATATATATATATATATATATATATATATATATATATATATATGTGTGTGTGTGTGTGTGTGTGTGTGTGTGTGTATTACAATATATTATGTATACATTAAGTATTGCAATCCTTATAAAATTTATTCTAAGAACTAATCATTCCAAATAATATAACCATTTTTGTAGATACCATAAAATATTCATGCATTCCTAATGCTATTTTTTAATTTTATGCGCATCCATTACTTATTGTGGTTCCCGAAGTGCCATACTTCTTAAACGACGAGTATCAATTACTTCTGGCAGCATTGCTTCCATATAAAACATACAATACCTTGCAGACATTTCTTTCTCTCAAAAGTCATCGTTTCTAGAAATCCTGTCAATATGGTGGCCTCGTGGAGTCCACACCATGAAGTCACAATATCTCCTTTGGGTTATATGGAGTTGACCCTAAATTTGGTAGAAGTAATGATGGGAGATTTTCAGCTTCAAATCTAGTCCCAAGCCAAAGTTTTTCAACATTTTTGAAGCAGTTTCAAGTGTCATATTTTCCGCTGTTTTGGGACATTTCACCTCTAAAATTCCATCTTCACTCAGAATACCATCAGGAGATGCCACCAGATAGCCCTCATTTAAATCTACAAACAAGCCACATGGTTTTACCTTGACCCTGTAATGATATGAAATTATACATATCAATAATTTATTATTTAAATCTATAATCAAAATTACGATATTTAATATTCGAGCGGGTAGTAAGATTTATTTGTGTAGAACTGTCGAGTTGTAAGGTGTGGTGAAATCCTTCTACGTCTCTATTTAAAAAGACAACGCACTTTCCGTGGAAAGAGACGCACCTGGCTGACCTCACCCCTTTTCTTCTAGGAAGCTTCGAGAAGGAAATGTCGCTTGATATACCCCTTCAAATGCGCACATCTCCTCATTGCTGGTGATCCTTCCTTCTCGACAAGAAGACGTATAGCTAAGATCCATTTAACGCAATAGTCGGGATTTTATCAAATATAGAATGCGTGTGATATCTAGCTAAAAGTGAATAGTTCATTCATTTAAAATTAAAATAAAAGACTATAAAAAAAGAAATACCAGAACTTTTAATTTATAAAATACTACCATTAATTATTGCAATAATATCACCCTTACGATGGCGTATAGACATTTCTTATCAGGCTAGCGTTTTAATTATTACAACCCTATTTTTGCGCAGGGTGTTCTTGGTTTCATTCTGCACACCACTCCAAAGCTTGATGCTGTCAAATGATTCTTTCTTTCCTCCCCCCCACCATTCATTTTCTGACTGCCCAATTGTCAAATTTGATCAATTCTTTTTATCTTCTGGGGAGACCCCCAGATTATTGAGGAAAACCGATTTTCCCCTCTTCATTACATCATCATCTGTGTCAATTTTTTGACATAAGTCACCATATTCAGCTTAACCTTGCGAGTAACTACACATCTTTGATTTTTTTTTAATTCACTTTAAAATTCCCATGCTGGAAAGAAGAAAGCAAACAACGTCGTTTCGATGCATATAGTTTTTTTTAATCATTCGATCACTAATATGCTTTAACGTTTGGTGTGGGCTGCTTAAAGTGCCTTTCTTCCATGCTAAATAGCACCAATGGAGCCCATTTTTAAAATCAAGGGCAGCTCCACAACTTCTATGAGAGTAGGGCCCTCGTTTTCCTCTATTCAGTTGCTTACCACCACTGAATTTTGCTACTAAAGACATAAAGTTTTCAGCCAAATTGCTCGTGTAGTTTGTTATCAGTTGTCCAGCTTTCAAAATCAGTTGTCTGAGAACCACCTTACTTTTTTTAAATTATATTTTCAATGTCTGGACCCTTGGACTTATGATCGTCTTCCTCACCATCTTTGTACATCTTACATTTTACATTTAACCCAAAAACACGGTAAGGAATATTTCGCAGATCATCGACTAGTGCCTCAACTGTTAGACCCATTCTATCATTGTAAGCAATTGCACCTCGGGGCTTTGATAGCATCTTTTTTGCTGAAGAAGTCTCAGTTTGCAATGTTTATAGTGACTTTGTGAAACATTTTACTGCATGTTTAGCGCAATCAATTTTACGCACTTGCTTTCCATAATAAACCAATTACTTTACGTTTTTTAAGACACTCGAATCATAATCACCAATCATGGTGTGATACTGTAATCCATGCATTTGTTCACTTCTCTGAAACGCTTCTACAATGATGTCTGATTCCGTTCCTGTTGATGGCCCATTCTTACTCTTAAAGCATTTATTATGAATATCTTGTAGCCCTTTCTTCTTTAGCTATTCACACATTGTACAGTATTTATTTCTAACACCAGCATACACCAATATTTTAGTTCTGTGTCCAATGACGCATCCCACCCCGTAGCTAGCTGTATAGCGATGGTCGTGGCT
The DNA here is from genome assembly GCA_039000515.1 of Timema cristinae. Taxonomy (NCBI): domain Eukaryota; kingdom Metazoa; phylum Arthropoda; class Insecta; order Phasmatodea; family Timematidae; genus Timema; species Timema cristinae. Next base: position 96,431,523 of record JBCFYV010011172.1, read on the forward strand.
ACGGTTTGACCAGCCTCCATCGAAAATAGCAGCTATAAATGGAATTCCCGTTTTTGATATGTCACAATTTTCTTTCGCCAACTTTAGCTTTTCTTTACCAGCCTCCAACATATCGTTAATAAGGATGGTCTTCCATACCTGTAAGGCTGTAACATTAGCATTTTATTGAAAAAAATATATATATATGTATATGTATGTGTGTTTTCTTAACAATGTAATTTATTTGTAGAAAATTGGAGAAATAATGAATCATGATACTATCAAAATCTAGTAGCCTACGTATGATTTGAGGATATTGTGAGTATAGAATATACTCTACATCACCAATAAATATAACTAATTTACCTTTCCCATATTTTCTTTGACTTTATAGAATGTTTTTTGGTTTAATAGTTGAACACCCATGAAAGAAAACACTTCTTCCTTATCAGCGTAGCCTCCTCCAGTTGAAACAAACCCCCACACTGCTGCATCTTTTAAAGAAATACTTCTGCACAACTTTTTAGATGGTCTATTTTCTTAGTAACAATCTGTATCATTCCGCTTCCTTTGTATACCCTTGATTTCTAATGGTTCACTCGATAGTTTACGTGTTTGAAAACAAAATGGGAATTCAAAGACCAAGCTCCAAATGCATGACATTGATTTTGATGAAATAAGTTGAAACCATCCCTTAGAACTCTTCACATTTCAAATGTTTCTCCAACGAACGTAGGCTCATAACAAAGTATTGTCCATCAACAAGAAATCTACCTGTTATCATTTGAAGATTTGGATCTTTGTCTGGATCAGTACACTCATTTTCAATCATTAGAGATGGTAATTCTTCAAGGGTCAATATTCCAGGTGATATCGTAGTTGATGTTGATGAATCGATGTCTGGTTTGTATGAACATAAAACAAAATAATACTCGTAGCAAAAAATATAGCCAATAGCTTATTTGAGGGAGTGTCTCACAACTCACATAATGTAAGGGTCACTACCCACTCCATTCTAGCTCTGTACAGGTTTATATAACTTACTATGTAGCCCAAGACATTACTTACTTACTTACTTTTTACATCCCATACGCTTTCCAACGTGTAACTGGGTCACTTTTTTTTATTCAAGCCATATATTTTACACTATAAGCTTGCTCTAAGCCTGTTGTAACTTCATATGCCTTATAATCTAACTTAAGACTAGGACAGACACAACATCCAGCCCCCTGCCGTTAATTCATCACAGTGAAAGGGTAGATCCACATTTTTCCAATGATAAATTTTTCGCCCCTACCGTGAATCAAACCCTTAGCTCAGTGGACGGACAAGCTCCCGACTGAGCTAAGGTGTCGGATGAGAGAGACTATTCCAATGGTAAAATAAATTTTAAATATTTATTATTTATAAAAGGTGCTGGTGAAATGGAGTTGTTAAAATTTCCAAAGTTAAATAGTAAATAACTTTTCAGTGTGGTAGAATATTGAGTTTTTTCAGGCCGTGATAAGAACTATCCCGTAAATATATTAAGGTTTGATTAATAAGTTTGTAAAAAGAAGAAGTAGTAAATGGGGAGTGGAATTCACTAAAGATTTCTAAAACTAATATAAATCACAGTTTTTGGTGTGATATCAAATAGAAATTCGTCATGTAAAAGTCGAATGAAGTAAGAATACATCAAATTTGAAAATTTAAGTCCGGGAAACGAAAGAACTCGAAATTGAAACAGCTATTGTAGAATACTACTTATCTGTGTGATTTTTACCCCTTTCAACCTTTATACCCTTTTAATATTTATTATGTGTACTTTTTGCCCTCCTTAACATCTTTTCACTTTTCCCTTACTACTCCTGTTATACACTTAAAACTTTTAAACTCATTACATAACTTTTAAAAATTAATTTGATTAAATTTTTACCCTTTTTTATCTAATTTGTACCCTTTTTGATCTTTTTAGCTACCCTAAACTATTCTCCTGGGCAAGCTGTACTTCATGCTTGTAATATATAAAAAATAAAGTGAGCTTAAGTGTCTGTTCAAAAAAAATGAAATTTTGAAGATCTTTAGAAGGACCACCTCACTAAACGAGGAAAATCTACTAAATTAGGAATTTCAAAATAAGGTTCCAGGACATGGGGGTGGTGGTTAAAATAAGAAAGACGTTTTAACTGAGGTAGAAAATTGAAATTTGGGAATAAGGTTGGGGGACCACACCACAGAATCAAATAAGTGTTAAGATTTCAAATTTATAAGTGAAAGCTGAGAGTGAAATTTAAATTATGATTGCCATAGTTAGCTTGGTATTGTGCAAGGAAGAATTATATAAATGCTAGCAGCCTGATGTTGAACGTCCTAATTTGAATAGTTTGATATAGTATAAAGAATGGATCAACCTGCTAGTAAAATATACATGTGAGATGATTTCACCCTAAACCATTATTTGAAATAAGTCTCTTCTCTAACACCCTCCCCAGTAAACACAATATAATATTTAGTCATAAAAGAATGTATAGTTATCTGAACAGTTAATATGTTATGGTCAGATAAATAAGTCGAGCGTTGAACAATGACGTAGTGGCAAAACAAAACAAAACTTTGCTTAAATAATATTTGTTTAAAGTAAATTAATAAAAATGCACAGCATTTGTCAAAACAATAAAAGTATGTAGCATTAATACACATTTGTAGTTGTCAACAAAAATTGATATTTCAAACACATAATATTCACACAAGTTTGCAAGACAATAAATTAAAAAGGGGAATTAGTCATTTAATGTTAACACTAAGTCAATTAACTATTTTAAAAAATCCATAGCTTATGGAAACATCCCTTATTTAAAAAATGTTCTTCATTAATTAATCTCCCTTTAACATTAGCCCTAAGCTTTAGTTTACTTTTTTAAATCAGCATAAATATATGTATTTACCTAAAAGAAAAAGATAATACAAGTTAGCACAAATAGCTATTTGGCATTTCAATATGGTTTTCCCTGGCTCCTATAATGAGCACAACACCCTAGATAAGGTCCTTCTCGACGTTCTTCGAATTTATTTTTTAGCTCAGTGCCTTACTAAATGTTCGGGCATTTACTCCCGCTAATAGGGTAGGGATGATGAAAGTAGAATGTAGGTGAAATGTAACTGTACTTGCATACATAAATAAAAGGAAAACATTTAGAAAAAATACATCGAAAATGACCGGCTGCGAATTGAACCCCGATCTCCCCGTTGCCAGTAGGCTAGACTAAATGAGCCTTGCATTTAGTTTACGTGCTCACTAGTGCAGCCATGAATGATTTTAGTTGAGATTTTTAATCCTATTCTCGATCAATACTTGGTTTTGTGTTTGTGGCGCTATCTTTATACTTTAGCATTCAATCATATAATAATGCTAGCAGTTTGGTCGACTTCACTGGTCTGGGAGTAAAGTGCTCGCCTCAAGGCCCGGTGTTCGTGGGTTAAAACCTCACCGGGGTCAAAGGATTTCTTTCGAGCTATTAAAATCCATAGCGTAACTTCTTTTGGAAGGAAAGTAAATCCGTCTGTCCCATTTCGATTGTGGTATGTAAGTGAACCCGGTAAGAGCTGGGAAAATTTCTTTCCTGGCAAAATTGTTAGGCCCTTTCGCTCTCACTCATAGAAATTCTCGTGTGCTGATATAATCAGTTGGTTTAGAAGGTGCATGTTAGATACCTCAAAATAAATAAAACTAGTAGTTTGACCCGTTCTTTAACCAAGCAATAAACATTCAAATTATATCAAATTAAGAAGTTTAACACCAAATAAATTATTGTCATTAATCCTGCCCTGCTTATTATCCATCTGTGCTGTACAGATTTTAATTATAATAACGGAATAGAGCTAAGGAAAATATATATTTATAGTAAACGTATCCGCATTTGCGTGAACGAAGCGTGAATAAACACTTAGGGAAGAACAGCCCACGGTTCACGTGTCTGATATTTGAACCCAGAACTTCCAGCTACGAGCAAACCAAACATGAACTGAAACTTACCTCGCGCACCCAACGATTCAGATCCATTGAATAATTGTTAGATTAAATATATCTTTAAAGTATTTATTAGTGTTGTGATATATGATAACATTTTCTTACGAACCTAATAATTTCTACGGTGTATGAAATCAATTATTAATATTTCTAATACAACGTTGAAAATAAGAAATGTGTTTATTAACATTATTATTATTATTATTATTATTATTATTACTATTATTATCATCATCATCATCATTAAACTATTAGGGGTGAAGGTGTATTTTTTGTTAGCTAATCTAAATACCTGTTTCATACTTGATATAGATCGAATTTAAACTCAAACACTTATCGAGGAATAGCTATTTGTTTTTAGTTTTTACCCCAAAACTTTATTTTCTTAATTTTAGAGGATGGTGGTTTTTGGTTCCTCATGGGCACGGTTTTATTTAAAATAAAGTTACAAGCTCACCTCACAAATAAACAAACTAGTTTTCTTAGTGAAACTTGGTAAATTTGTTTGAAACTATCACAAATATATCAACACAAAAGAAAAAACTATTCACACATGAACTAAATACATAAAGTAATACTACTTAAACTGTATTGCATTTTAGAGCAAAAAAAACAAACAAAAACATTACAACTATTCTCACTGAAGAATGTATATTTGAAAACCATTTTGGGACGTCACTCACAACAAACCCTCATGGTAATGCGAGGGGAGCTAGTGGTCGTTGAGCGGTGGAGGAAATGGCTTCAAGAGACACACACAGCAACCGGCCGGTAGACTCAAATTGAAAATCAACGATATTCTGTTTTTAAAAATATGACACTTGATGTGCTGTTTCAGAAAACTGTTCAGGTCTAAAAGTATTAAAATATGGAGGGGGTGAAATAATAATTGGTTACATATTTTCTTAAGTTTATTTTTAATTGATAAATATATTCTTTTAAATATGACCCTTGTTCAAATTATTACTTAAAAACAAATTTTAATTGTTTTTGAAACATTTTTAAATATTCAGGAAATAGCCAAAGAAACAATCTTTTTGAAAACAGAACCATCAAATTTTTGAAAAAGAATTTTGAGCTTAATCATGGAAGAAAAATCATAAAAATTATTTAAAAAAGTTGAAATTCAATAATTTATATCTTTTTAATGGTTGGATTTACAAAAACTAAATTAATTTTGTTGAAACAAACAACATTTATTTTAATAGGAGGGAAATTTACAAATCTATTAAATAATAAATTCCATCATATCTAAGGGGGCGAATAGTACACTTTTTTTTTTTTAGATATTTGGTGGGAGTTCTCCTTTAAGGGTGCTGCATGAAAGATCACTGATACGAGTTGCAGACATTTAGAAATTCCATGTTAATTAAGAAATTATTTGATTTTTTAAATAGTGTTTTTTCCTAAATGTAGGAGAAAATTATCAGCAGGTTTCTGAACAGTTAAAAAAATTTAATTTTTAGTTTAAAGTTTAGAAAATATTAACGAAGCTTCACGTGAAAATATGAACTTCTAAGATTAAGCCAAAAAATTAGAAACCTAGTTCAAGCCTTCCTCTATCAAATAAAGTAATGTTAAATAGGGTTACAACAAAACATCAAGATAATATGGGATCATTTTAAGGATGTTTATATATAAGTTATCACAAACTTTTTAACTGGTTGGAAATTTCACCCACATTTTAGAAAAAACAATAAAAAAATCAAACCACTTCATAAATAATCTGAGATTTCTAAACGTCTGCAGCGCTACTCAGTTGTATACCATGTAGCACCTTCGGTATACTATTTATTATGTTTAGTTTAATTTTCTACACATGGTGATGTAAACAGTTGTTGAATATCTGTTATGAGTATAGCGGCATTAGATGATAAACTTTTTCAAATTAAAATAAAAAGTTACCATTAAATTCCAGGACACCCTTGACAGATATTCAAGAACACTGTTGACATCACCATGTGAAGAAAATTAAAACTATGTTTCTACCGAAGCAATATTTACTTACTATGTCAGTTTTTTTGTTTTTTTTTTGCATGAATAATGCCAAAATACTAGTCTTAGCTAGCGTCCATTCCGCATTCCACCTTTAATCCACCCTTATCATATAGAATTAAAATACAGTAAAGTCAAGCTTTAAAGATTTATTTATTGGTCTCTTTCATGCCTGTTTCCCAAACAAAGTCGACGCATTCAACAACCTCCAGCCCAAAACGCTTTAACTTCCCCCTGGGCAGTTGGCAACCAGATATGTTCCCGTGCCCTTCGATACTGCCCAAATACCCCTGCAAGAAAACCACTTTTAAGGACCTTGATGTATCAAAAGGCTCACTAGTGAATACAGCATACGAGATTCAAAATTAGTTTGTAAAATATTTTAATCCTGAACGATAAAAATTATATGTAACGTTACTTACCTGTTTATTTTATCTTCCCTGGCACTTCTTTCCATATATATTTTTGTTCAACTCTCTATTCTGATATTGTTTACATTTTTTAATCTTTCTCCAACCATTGTTATTAGTTCTTTACAGTCCGTTTTGAACATCAACACTTCTATTTTTCTTACGAAAACGAAAGAAGTAACAACATTTTTGTCCGCATCGAAAAATTGTAAAACTTAGTGCGAACTCGTATAATTATAGTATATTGCAAGAACTTTGTTCACTTCGGGAGGTTTTGAAAGAATTCGTACGAGTCATTTTTCGTACGAATTCTTATCCAATGTAACCACATCCTAAATAAAAAGAAAATAATGTTATTTATTCATTAATTAATTCTCCGCCATGTCTTGCCACCCCATACCAATAGTTTTAAACAATAGTTTTTAATCATTTATTTTGTTTAGTAGCTTATGCACCAAGAATGTGGCCAAATATTAAAAAATTACAGAAATATTTGAAGAGAAAATTGAAATTTCATACAACGAAAATTTCTTTCGATTGCAATTTCACGAATTCTATCAAACTGATTTTTGTTTATTAAAGCATGTGCTTCAATCATGAGCATATCAAATTTTAAAAATCTTTTATGACGTGGTCGCAATCTGTTAGTCGGTATGGACACAATTAAAACAGGGTTTTCAATGCGATAATAATAATAATAATAATAATAATAATAATAATAATAATAATAATAATAATAATAATAATGCGTGTCTGAGTTGCCTCAATTTATAGCCGAGTTTGTGGAAAGATTACCCAGTACTAATGTGCCGTTGCCCAGGGGACGCCCGAATATACTAATCGTACATGCTTTCCGTAGAGCCTCTTTCCATGTCCCGATGAGATGAGGTGATGGTGATAGTGAGTGTGAGGGTGTGAAACCAGTGGAAACATTTAAACCTAACTTAAGCCTAACTAACCAACCCTGATGAACCGTTGGGGTACTTCTCCTTTAGTGAAAAATAACTAAGCTACCAGCTGGGAATTGAACCCGGAACCCCTAGGCTCGTAGCCAGGTTTACTGACCATTGGACCACAGGGCTGTTAATATATTCATAAAATTGTCAAGATCTCAAGTAAATAAAAGTAGATTTGCACAAAAATCACAAAACGTTTGAACATATTTTGAGCGTGTTATTTTATGTATTGATAATACCTATCCAAAGTGACTGTTTCAGATAGCATGACGTTACTTATGAATATTTGGAAGTATATTTAGTAATTTTTTTTAGCTGTCAGATAAGACCCTTCCAATGAAATTTGACTTTATTAATTATTCAAATCATGCGCCCATGTGAGAGAATAAAATTAGTGGTCAGCCACAAGTACAGGGGTTCTTGATTAAATTTCATGTGATGGTGAAAATACATTAATATAATTTTAAAAGGTTGACCCAAGACCCAGCAAAGGTGTTTGTGTATGTATGAAACTCAGTGAATTTTAGACAAATAACGTAACATATAACTGTCAAGCTATATTAACTAATTTTATTCAGATTATCCACATTTTAAAATAGCTGGAGCAAAATGATATGAAATATTTTGGAATTTAATATAGGACAAAAATAAATATACCCTGGTTATAACAAAACTCTGTGTATTTCCTTGATACCTATTTAATGCATCACATAAAAATTAAAGCATTTTTTAATCATTTAATTAATTAAAAGCATTTAAGGTGGATATGTAGAGAAAGAGAGAAAAGGTGAATTTGTTTTGTAGTTTTATAACAAAACACTTTTCGGTCAGAACAATAAAAACATAAAGTTAAAATTTCTTTACACGATGAACTCAACAGTTGTTGAACATTTGTCAAGGGTTTCCTAGAAAACTTTTTCTCTTCATTTAAAAAGTTTCTCATCTAATGCCGCTATGCTCATGTCAGATATTCAACAAATGTTGAGGTCACCATGTGAAGAAAATTAAACTCTTAGATCCTATCAAAGCAATATTTTATTTCGCTAAAAAAAAATTTGCTATAAAAACTGCAAAAACACACCTTTTCTCTCGTTATCTACATCCCCAACATAAAAACAACGCCCAATTTGTGTTGTGTTAAGTTAGTATATTAGTTTATCAGAAGATGACAGTAGCATACTTTATCAGTTATATATGATGAGTGCTGCGATCTAGCAAGCAAAAATTAATTAATTATGTTGATGTACTTAAATCCCGATAGGTTGTACGCATGCGTTTGATTTAGTTACAACATTGAATAATTAATAAGTTCATAGTAAATAATTATACGGAGTTAGGGTGGGCAAGGTAAGCTAAATCAGATGTATTTTTACATCGTCGCAACCACGTGGAGAGATAAATTATCGTGAACGTTAACGTTCATTACTGGGACTTGTGCCAAAGTAATGTTACCGAGCAGGCTAAAAATTGGTATGTGGGGTTTTAATAAAGTTGCCTGACTCGCTTCGGTGGCCGCGTAGGCTAACGCGCTACTGTTGCAATAGATTGGACTGCCGATGACGGGGACTTCGAGGTTCGAATCTCAGTCAGCTGTACTGAGTATTTTTTCCAACATTGTTTTCCACTCTGTCTCTCCCCGTGAAAATGCAAGTACACTTCCTCTAAATACAACCTTCTTAATTCCTAAAAACCATTAGCGTAATTAGTATATTAACGTATAGCCTGAACGGGTAGTAAGACGCAATTCTACAAAAAAAAGTTGCTTGGCAAATGTTTTATCCAGAGTTCGTTCCTATTGTATAGTTACTGCGTCTTTTGTGGCCGCTAGTTTTTGTAAATTCTATTTTGAGTTTTGTATGTGTTCTTAAACTCACAACTAACCTTATATGCGGATTTTTCATATGTTAATCCGTATAGTCCGATTTTTTCTGTAGTCCCAGATAGTTTCGGTCTCATACATATAGAAAAATCGAGTCTCGACTGTATTATAGAAATACCAAAAAGTTGTGAAATAACCGCTCCAGTATAAGTGACGTAAAATGTCTGAAAATAATCGGTGCAAAGCCTTTTTCAACTATCTATTTTTAAAAAAACCTGTTAGGATGAGCGGGTTTGGAAAGGGGGGGGGGAGGCTGGGAAGATCGTGGGCCGTGGTTCGTATCATATAGACTTAAAGCGTTAAAAACAAAATACAAATGAAAAAAAAAGAGAAACTCCAAATTTTCAGGAGGGGGATTGGGGGGAATTACTCAATAAAATGCACCCAATCCTTTCTTAATCCGACTATAATAAGGAAAAAGTGTATTCCTGTTGTAAAGTTTCGTTACACCTTGCGATATTTACAGTCTTATTAGCACATTTCAATTTAAAGAAATCCACAATATTCTGATAAGAAAATTACAACTCTTATCTGTAGTAATTATTTTTATTTATCTCGTATCTTATCATTCTAGATTGGCATCCTTGCGGAGTATATTATTTTTGTCACTAGACAATTAGAGTTGGAGGACTGGCCTGAATCAAGGATAGCTGTCAGATTTAAAAGATTCCTAATAATCTCAGTCTTAAATATTAATCAATTTCCATTTCACTAACTACCCACCAAATTGATCGATTTACAGTTAAATCTGTGACAGCATCTATAAATAAACGGCCATTGTTGTGAAGGGTCCGAGATTTAGATTTTTTTTAAATCATACTGTTCGTACAGTCCGATTTTCAACTTAAATCATGCTGTTCGTACAATCTGATTTTCTCAATTTAAATCGTGCTGTTCGTACAATCTGATTTTCTCAATTTAAATCAAGCTGTTCGTACAATCTGATTTTCTCAATTTAAATCGTGCTGTTCGTACAATCTGATTTTCTCAATTTAAATCGTGCTTTTCGTACAATCTGATTTTTTCAATTTAAATCATGCTGTTCGTACAATATGATTTTCATAGGAAGCCCATTTTGTGAAAAAACTATAAACTCATGTTGCCACAATAGCGTAAATAAAAATATTACAATTTATTTACATTATTTGTCCTTTGAATTAATAATTTAAAGATAAATTTTACAGTAATCTATAAGGGTGTATTCTGGAAAGCGTTTGATAAATTTTTAAATCGACATTTTAACTAATAATTCAATTTAAGGCATATTTATAGATTGCCAATTAATAATGTTAGTGACTTTCAAGCAATGTTGGTGGTTGAAAGTGTGCCTCCTATAAAAAAAATCAGGTCTTTATATAGTTTATTCTTTATCAATCTGATTACTATATATACGTATCATATCAATCTAATTACTGCAATGTAAAGTATTGTGTGCAATATAGTAACAACTAATAATGGAATAAATACTGTACGTAACTTACTTTGCTGCATAACTGCCAGGTGGAAGAATATGGAACTATCGTTTTCGTAACATTCTAACTGGTTTAAAAACAGCTAAAGTTACTTTGAACAAACTACGATGAAATGCCCCCTTAACGCAAATACGTGTTGTCACTTTGTCAAGGGGAGTCAATTGACATCACTTGTCCAAGTACCGGTGTTTTTATGTTTGGATTCTCGTAAGAGAGAACTTTTATAAATTCATACCTTTTTTTTTATCAACATTTCTAAACATTCTACTCTCTTTATTTTTATTTTTATATATCTATTTACACTCTATCAATAATGAAAGCTGACTGACACCTTAGTTCAGTTGGTATCGTGTCTGTCTACTGAGCTATGAATACAGGGTTCGATTCCTGGCATGGCCAAAAAAATGTATAATTGATTACATGTGAGTTTTCCCTATCACGGTGATTATTGACTGTCTGTGGAGAGAGGGGGGGGGGGCAGGCTGGATGTTGTGGCCTTTCTAGATTTTAGATCATTTATAAGCCATATAAGCACTCGCTTCCGAAAGTTAACACTAATACCTCAAATAAAAAAATAGTGACAGCTGAAAATCACTTAGTTTGAAGTATGAATTCGTGAAAATATATTTAGTAACTTCTATAACTGTTAGCAAAATTTCATTCCTAGAGTCTCGTTTTCATAGGAAGTGTCTTATCTGATGGCAATAAAAGTTACTAAAGCGATTTTCAGGTATCTATAAGTCAAGTCATGTGATCTTCAGCTGTCACTTTTGATAGATGATATCAATACCTATAAAATAACACAGCAATATTAAAAAATGTATATCAATATTGGTCGCACCTATATCGGTGGCTGCATGGCTTAGGGCGACACTCTCATGTTAGACTAGACTGACGATGATAGGAAAATCGGGGTTCGAGTCCCGGTTGGGTGTACTCAGTGTGGTTTTTTCCAAAATTGTTTTCCACTCTACCTCAACGCAAATGTGGACACACTTCCTATAAATTCAATCTTCCCCATCCTTAAATCACTAGCGTAATTAGTATATATGCGTACAGCACAGTAAGACGCGGTGCTAAAAGAAAAAAAAGATGGCGAACCAGCCTAAACAGAGCCGTTGATGACGACATACAAACAGTATTCGGTTGTGTTCATGCGCTGTTTACAAAATAAAAGCCTTTTCATTTTGAAACTTGTATTTTGTATGGCTCTTTATCTAAGTAATATTATTTTAGCACCGCGTCTTACTAACCGTTCGGGTTATACGCACTTTACGCTAATGTGTAATGGTAGGGTGATGGTGATATGAAATGGAGAAACTACAGTTTAACGTGGAATCCGAACCACGGTGGAGGCCTAGTATTCCCGATATTCACAAGTTGTGATTAATACACGTCTTGTCAGAGGTGAAGGAAGGGTTTGGTAATCAGATAAATCTGTGCCGGGACCGAGGATTGAACCCCGAACCCCAGCACACAAGTCCGACACCTTACCGCTGGATCACCAGGTCACCATCTACGTACGTAATAAAAAAAACTTTTTAGGAGGGGGGAGGGGGCTATAAGAATATACAAGTGTTAATATGATACGTCTTAATTTATCATTTCCTGTTTCCACAACCGCAAAATAAAAACAAAGTGTTAATACATTTTGCTCTTTCAATTATTTGCGAAAAAGCCAATTTCTTATAAGACAATTCAGATTGTCCGTTGTCGGACACTTCAAAGCCGATACAACAAATCTGATAGCATTAATTGCCCTTTTCTTTATCAACACGTGATACTAAAGTCCTCCGTTTTATGACATTTACTTAGAATCGTACTTCATTTGTCGGTGAGGTTCTCCCCTTGATTAGGGCGGGAATAATGAGGTTTGCCTATTTACAGTCTAATTTCGATAGAAAGTAACTTTTTCGATTGTTATAAAAGTTACTAAAACAAATTGAACATACTGATACACCAAGTTATGTGATCTGTATCTGTTATTTTTATATGGTCTTAAGCAAAAACGCTAATAACATCGTAAAATGTTACCATTGTTGACCGTTTAAAAAAATCTGCCTTTTTCTAAAGGTTCCTTTATACCAGAACTCTACTATATATTAAAAGTTATTTTATCTCTACTATTGCTGTTTGTAATTATTGGAATACCTTGTTTGTGACGTCCGCCATGTTTTCCTATCTCTTATCTCTTTGTGGTGGAGCGCGGCAAGCGCTTGGTTGATGTGTATACAAGAAACGTCTGATAGCGATCGTAGCGGTGATAAAGGGCAATATTCTTTTCGGAAAGATATTATTGTTCTACCTTAGAGGTATGAGTCGGTGAGGCGATTGCATTTTAGTCAATTGTTGTTCCGTTCTTATTCATTGCAGCGGGTATAGTCATTCAGATGTCGTAAATAAGCCATTTGCTGACGTTACTGACATACTAAGTGATATTGAAAAATTAATGCGAAGGAAAGTGTTGGAGCTTTTTTTTTTTTAGATAGGCTGTCTGTGGTGAAGAAAGATAGGTAATTTTCTTTGTTTATTTTTATAAACTATTTAATGACATTTCCCGTTTCCTTTGTTTCAAGAATAGACTTACAACAATACAAGTCTATTGTTACAAGCAAAACTATTTTTTAATTGATAATATCTCATTATAATGTCGAGATGTGTATTTTAACTTTCTCTGTCAAGCTATGAATATATATTTGTACAGTCCAATTTTCATAGGAAGGTCCTTTTAGGAAAATATAAACCTATTTTTTTCACCAAAATTGATAGCATTTTATCATGTTATTGATAATATCTACCAAAAGTGACGTGAAAGTAGTAACTTTTCTAGCTGTTAAATTAGGCTATTCTTATGAAGATTGGACCATATTTACGTAGCTACCACCTGTCGATTGGAAACGCAAATAATTTAATAATACTAAGTGCAACTTGCGTGATTTTTTTTAGTACCATGTCTTACTACCCACTCCGGTTATACACAACTTAATTATTAACTATTTGGTAATTAGCTACCTCAAATAAACCTATCAATAATATTTGTAATAATGCAAAATCTAAGTAAAGAGCTATATTTACCTCTCATCATTTATGATCGATTTAATTTGATGTTTATTATTTATTATTATTATTATTATTATTATTATTATTATTATTATTATTATTATTATTATTATTAGCACCGCGTCTTACTAACCATTCGGGTTGTACGCACTTACGCTAAGTGTAATGGTAGGGTGATTGTGAAATGAAATGGAGGACCTACAACTTAACGGGGGATCCGAACCACGGTGGAGGCCTGGCATTTTACACGTTCACAAATTGTGATTAATACACGTCTTGTCAGAGGTGAAGGAAGGGTTTGGCAATCAGATAAATCTGTGCCGGGATCGGTTTATTAGAAGATATCTCACGGAGATGATATTCGAACCCAAGAACTTTGAGGTAACTAGTTTTATATCCTTTATACAGGTGTATTTTTTTATTTCAATTATATTTAATTTTAATTTATATATATGGCATATAATACAGTTCAAATGGGGGTATCAATGTTTAATTTATTTACAATTATTACATAATGGAGGGAGTAGGTTTGTTAACAGTAGACCTTGCTTTCACTTTTTTTTAAATGCTAAGTACACCTTGTTAAGTATTAAACCATATTCTTATCATTACTACAATCTTAAAGAGTTCTCTTTGGATTTATAGTTAAAATATTTCCTGTAATTTCTCTTTGGATTTGAAGTTGATATTTTTACTCGGCGATCAAGTAAAAAAAAATATAAGAGAAAAATACCAATAAATATTATATTCAATACCTAATATATTATATTCATAGAAATTAACCATTGTTCATCAGGCTTAAGGTGTCGGTCTTGCAATATATGTCAAAATTTAAACGAATACACCCTATATATTTGATGGATTGCTTACAATTTTAAATTAAAATCACTCGAGATGAGCTTCTAAGCGAAAAACCTTTTGAACAGCCACCATATTAAAACGGATAATCCGAGGGAAAACCATTTATATATATCGTTCAGCCTACGTCCAAAGAATGTCCACGCCAAATTTGGTTAAAAATTGGTCCACACATTTGAAAATTATTGCGGAACAAACATCCAGACAGAAGAAACGCCAAGTGGTCAAGTTAAAACAGGATCTCGCTATGCTCAGTCATGATTAGCTTGGACTGTGGTTTCTACTTTTAATGTATCCAGTGGCGCACTTAAAGGCAAATGGAAGGGGAGGCCTTTTTCCATTGCACCCCAAGACAACAAATAGTTTTAATAAAAACTCAAAACATATTAAGTGTATCTTTAGTAAAATATCACTAAGAGTGACTCGAATGCATGGGCAACAATTTAAGATTACGTGTTATCTGTAAGAGGAGAAACAAGATTCGGAATAAAACTATCCTGGAGGAGTGGAGGTACAGGGAGTACATGAGATAATAGAGGAAGCAACACTGAGATGGTATGGGCATATAATAAGAAGAGAAAAAGAAAGGATGCCATAGAAAATGTTGGAAATGAAACATGTAGGAAAAATACTGCAAGGGAGGCCAAGAAAGATATAATAGGAGCAAGTAACAGAAAATTTTCGAGTGAAAGGAGAATAATGGAAGAAATTAAAGGAGGAGAAACGGTGGAAGGATATAGAAAGGTGGTGGCATTTTACTTAACTGACCCGACCATAGGCTGGAAACAGTTCATGATGATGATGATGAGGTTTACGACTTGATATTTTAAATACTATGCGTTGCCATACACGTTTAAAAAAATATAAGTCCTCGATATGACATATATGGATGGCTCCACCCCAAAATAACTGTATGGGCGGGCCATTGATTGTGTTCATAAAACAGCAGCGTTGGTGGAGTGTTGCCGGGGTAAAACTGTACCTGTAATATGTTCTCATCCCTCAGTAGAACATCCACTGACCAAAATTCAAAGAAAAAACCTGTTTTCACCGCATCTTACTACCTATTCAGGCTATACATAAATGTGGTAAATTACTCTGATGGTGTATGTATGAGGAAGGAAGCATTTTAAAGATAATTTAATCACATTTTCGTGAAAGTAGAGTGGTAAACCATTAATGAAAAACCACCTTTAGTAGACGTGACCGAGATTCGAATCTAGTCGGAGATCTCCCCATCATCAGCAGACCAGTTTAACACGAGAGTAACGCCTTCAGCCGAATATACATTTCCATGTAAATTGTGTAGAGAATAGTATAGGTTTGATTGGTCAAATGGGGACAGACGGGTAAAGGGGGAGGTGGAACATATCACAGGTACAGTTTTAACCAGATATGCTAACCCTGACAACACTCCACGCTACTGCAAGTGAGGTATATAGGGAATAATCTACGCACGATTGTTCAAATTGGGGCCAATGCATACCATGGAAACACCTCATGACACGCCACTGGTCATTAAGTAACCAGGAATATTTAGTTCGGGAAAAGGTGTAGAAAGGGCCACTCGGTGGGGTGTGCAAACGATGTGGCCACATAAGGCCCTCCCATTTGCTTAGGTGCCGGGAGGGGGGAGAACAATTTGTGGTGGGAAATGTTTGCTTGCGCGCTCATAATAGGCCATCCATCAAATATTTCCAAAGTGTAAAAACAAATAAAAACATAATCATGGGCAGTGGTGGCTCGTAGCTAAAATTAGTGGGGGTGCTGCACCAGAAAATTTTAGCCTTTGTTTTAAAATTGTATAAAAGAAAAAACATGTATAAAAAGAAAATGTATTCAGGAACTTGATAAAATCTTAACAAAAAAAACAAAACTTTTTTACTTACTTTAACTTAAATTGTTACAGTTCAAGCTTGAGCTATTCATTTAAAAACCAAATCCATTCTTCTTGATTTAATTTGCGCAAAAAGTTCAATAATTTTCTCCTTGATTTCTGGATGACAACTGAGGAAATTTTTCTCCAATGAAAGTACTGCAAGTGCATTTAGTCTTTCTGTTAAATAAAAGAACCGAAAAAAATGAATCAAATAGAATAGCTAGAAGCAGAATAATAATCTAATTCTACAGTCTTCTACACTTTATCACATTCAAGAATATGGTACACGGTTTTTAAGCACAACACACGCTGAGTAAAAAATAACTTCCTTCCACCATCACGCCAGAGCCGGAACTGCGAGAGCAACAGTGCTCTCTCCACCTGGCAGTCCCACTTTCCTCCCTACCCCCTTCCTATGTGCTCATGCGCACAACAATCAAACACCACGTCGCTGGCACTGTGAAGCGCACAGTTCCATACAAAGATTTTTGTATATTTTTCATAAACCACGGGAAGGCTACTGAAGTACTGACATTGAGCTTAAGTAATATATATTGTACTACAAAAATAAAGAAAGAATTATATTATATTATATTATATTATATTATATTAAATTGTATTGATAAAATCAATTGTAAATATAGGGTGCTGCAGTTCCGCAGTGCTTATACACAAGCCGCCACTGATCAAGGGGTTTGATTTATTGAACGAGTGAAGCGAGTTATCGGTGCTAACTCTACCAATTTGCTCTGGTTGAAGATACTAATCTAAGATGTGTTTTTGTTCCAGACATTTCCAGTCACCATGAAGCTCTGTTTCTTGACATTATTTGCCAATGAGAGAACACCCTGCACGCTAATCTCATACAAGGTAAATCTTTTCATACCTGCACATCGTTAACGACGTTGCCTACCTGTGACGTCACAGCAAAACAAGATAGGATTCCCCATGTTATTATTTTTCCTTTTTATTCAGCAAGTTTTAAATATATAACATTGAAACAAAAACCATAAATTCTGAAAATTCTAAAAATAGTCCTACGTCATATTAACATTATTTGTTGATCTAAAAGTAGCTTTTTGTAACTTTTTTTTTTTAATTGTCTACAGCTTAGGCTATTTTATTTATTCGTAGAAAGAACATATAGCCATATTTCTTCTATAGTATAGATTAAAAAAGTTCGTGGAACCATATATCTATCTAGAATATGAAACGAGAAAAATGAAAAATATAAATGGAAGACAATGCTGTCCAGGGGCTAATAGTGAAGGCAGACGAGTTACCTTGCAGGGTGAACGGATTTTTTCCTTTCCACCCCTTTATTTTTTTGTTAATTGGCTTCAAGAGTTATAGTGTTTAGTGTACTGTTAGTTAAAATGGTGAAACATCAAAACCCAAAGAGGGATATCTGTTTATCAAGAAAGCAACGTTCTGTAAGAAGAGCAACTGCTTTAGCACGTCGGTTTGGATATCAAAATAAAAATTAGGCCTATTTATTAATGGAAAAGCAAAACTAACAAAAATGTGATTTAGATTTCGTTACCAGGTCAGGACACGATGAGACTGGTAGCATAACCCAAGCCTTCCTGGCTAGACTTTCCAAAATCACTATCCAATATCAGAACCTTAGAATATTACGTATTAAACTGGACTTTTAGAACTACGTACTTATTTTAAAGTTTATAAACACTACACTCATTGATTTGAATTTACTGATACAAATTTTGGGGTGTTCAGGAATTACGTAAGCACATTTCTGGCCATTTTTGACACCCTGCCCCCATAACAAAATAAGTCAACAAATTTTACGTAAACAAGAGAGGGGTGTTTGGAAAATACTATGTAAGCAATAGAGGGTGGGGGGGGGGGTCAAGTGCTGGCTTTTGTTTACTTACATAGTAATTTACAAACAGCCCTCTCTTGACTATGTAATATCTGTTGACTTATTTTGTTATCTGTTCAGAGGGAAAAAAAATATTTATACAATTTATAAATTGCTGGTACTTATTAACATAGAAGTGTAAATATGGTGTGAAATAATTCGGAATAAACAATGTTGCACAAATGAATTTAAATTTATGGTATTAAACTGGATATTAAATTCTTACCCATCTCTTTATGTCTTAAGTAAGCATTGGTCTGACCCTTTCTTGCCCCTTGTCAGCAAAAATAAATGAAGCTCGAATCCCCCTCCAACCACCAAAAAGTTCTTACGTATAATACTTGAACGCCCCCTAGATACGATTTCTGTATGCTACAATAATTTTCATTGCATGGAATTACCTAAGCTACAAGAAAAAAAACATTTCCCGGTAAGCTAGAAAATTTTGCAAAGGCGGGTGAAAAAACCTAATTAAGTAAACGAACACAAAAACTAGCGCATAACTTCTGGCTACGTAACAATTAAAATAAACCACTTCTAGTGACAAAACATAGTGACCCATAGTGCTACTTTTTTCACCTTTTTAAGTGTTCCCCTTTGGTGCTTTGATAAACTTTGAAACACTTTATTCCAATATTTTTCTACAATAACTTATATTTCGTTTCACTTACATTATTTTTTGTTCTTAGGTGGGAGCTCTGGAATTTTTTTGAAAACGTAGGGGGAGTGGGGGTGCTCAACTCGGGCAATATTAAACCCTGGATGACCCTAGAAGCTGTTTGAAGTTTTGAAGTGATTATTCTTTATATGCTATACTTTTATTATTTTTTTATCACCGAGTCTTACTACATGTTCAGAATATAAGCAGATATTTTTATCTATGGCTTTCTTGGCCATAATGTACATTACAATAAGAACATGGGGTATTTTAAATCAAATATAATTTAATAATTTAGTAATGGGCATGAAGATTAGAATGTAAAGATTGTTTACAGTATCCCTATCTCCCTTAAACCACCCTTCACTATTTCGTGTCAATGTCTCTGAGTGCTTTCATTAGGTAGTCGAGCCATCTCAAACTTTAAATACTGATTACGCTACTGATGTATACACTGGACACACACAAAATGTTATATGCCAAAGGCTCCCAAAGTTTTAGGCTAACCTACCAATCACAATATTAGTTGGCCTTACCAGAATATTTTTAATTTTAAATACGTGTTTATTAATTATTATTTTTATTCAGAAACTCATAAGCCTATTTTAACAATATTTTAATAATAAATTACACAATGTTTTAATCACCCACACCCAGTTACAGAAATCCTATTTTGCGTATGAATACAAGAAAGTAAATCCAGTAGTTTTTAAAACTGTAAGATAGGGCTCCGGGAGCTCTTTGGAAGTGGGAGAGGAGGCTCAACTAATAAGTTGGTCTGAGGGTCCTTCCACGGTAACATTTTGAGCTCTGGATAACTATTTACGCTTTTTGAAAGTGATTGATTTTTCATGGGTAGTACCTTTTTATGCTTTTCTTTCTCGTAATGTATAATAAGAACACAATAAAGAGGATGGATTATAAAAATACTATATTTTTCGCAGTTAATAATCATTAAAAGTTATACTTTATTTTTATTATATTGGTAAAGGTATTCGTAGAACACTATTTGTATTGTATAAGAGGGGGGTTATTTAATTTAATTTTTTTAAGGAGCTCGGATGCTCTTTCCCAGAAATGTTACTAACCTGGTTCTCACCTGGAGATTTTTGAAAATGAGATTCTTCTAAAAACTATTTGAAGTGATCATCCTTTAGCAAGTTTTTGAAAATTGGATTCCACTAGAGTCTAGACCCTATGGTATGTGATTTTTTGCTGAATTTATTTTTGAAAATTAAATTCACCTGAAGTTATTTGGTGTGAGCTCCTCCAGGTAATTTGAAAATTAGATGCCTCTAGAAGCTATTTGTAGTGGGCCTCTACTGGCAACTTTTTGAAAATTTGATTACTTTAGAAACTATCTAAGTGTCATTCTCGCTTGGATTTTTTAAATGAAAATTCCCTCAAGGCTATTTAGAGTGGTCCTCTAGAGGAAAAATTTAGTTATTAATTGAATGGCTCAGATATTTGAAATGATTTTCAGATATCTGGAGTTTTATTTTAATCGTGATTGTAGAGTTTAGTTTGATCTTCTTCACACACAACCAAATAATTACTTCCTACATTAAGTTTGCCACGGATTTTACTGCCAGCCCAGGCTAACGTCTATTTACACAATTTTAAAGATACTGTAAGTGGATTTGTAAAACACTTGAGAGGAAGACATTTTGATATCGCTATGTATTTGGAAAAAAAATCTATAAAACACAGTAAGAAAGTTTGCTTGACAAATTTAAGGAAAGTACACTCATTTCCACCGTTGGAGTTATAAGCCAATTATCAGTGGTTCGGATAGAGTAACCTCTTCAGATATTTCTTGTTATAATATTTTGAATTGATCCAAAGTTACTTTACCACTTATTGGATTTTTGTCAAAATAAAGAAATTGGGAAACGGTAATATTCTGTAATCGGAACACCTTTTTATAGTTTTGAAATAGTTTGTTAACAATCTTGTAGGTATACATAACTAAAATGGCCAATGTAAACATATTATAGTGTTCTAAAACATTTTTGAATAAAAAGTAAAACAAATAAGTATGATTCGTATATTTGAGGCAAATATATTAGGATCAACATGATTATCAACTTCACATTCATTCTTAATTTAAAATTATTGAAGAGCAAAGAGAATGTCATGTCAATTCTGTCAAATTCAACCATTCAATGTGGCTAATTTTTGCTTTATTTTATTGAAGTTATTAAAGTAATAACACCCATGAACACAATATTGACACTTCTTATTCAGTAACATAAGCCTGCATAACCTCAGAGCTTAAAGATTGTCTCAGCGTGCTCTTCTCAACGTAAGAGAAGTAGTGTAGAGTTCACCTCTCTGGTTTTCAGATTATAGTGTAAAGCTTTGTAATTGCTTTCAAAATAAACACTTAGGAAATGTAACGGGAATACGGGGCCCCGCTTCTGACCCTTTTCAATTTATAATTATATATCATGATTTATAAATATTTAAGTATTCATTAAAATTACCACGCTGATAGTGACAGCTTTTATGATAGGTATTTTTATTTTTGTTGTTGTATTAAACTACTTGATATAACATTAATATCAAACAATGGGCATGGTATGATCTAAGTTTTTTAATAAAACAATATTTTTAAAACTATTCTATATGTGCTTTCGAATATTCGTGAAAAATATTGGGAAGGCTTAATATAGTTCAAGCCCCCCAAAATATAAACAGGGGTGGATTGAGGCCCTCCCAACCCCTTTGTTCTGGAGTCCTTGGGTAAGTGCCAGAAACATTAACTCTCTGATAATATTTACTAAACGTTTATTCAACTGTTTGACATTTAATAAAAAAAATTCTTTAAGTCCAAATAAAACAGGATATGTCCCAGAAAGTTTCAATAGTACCATTTCTACTGCAGAAACTCCCAGAACCCCCAGTCAGAATATGAATCCTGACCTCACCAGTTAAACTAAACGAGTGTGACGTTAGACCCATGTGTTGATTTCATTCATATAAACTACTTACATATATATTATTTATATGACTGTGACTAGGATGTCTCAAAAGAGAATAAACAAGCCCAGAGGGTATTTAGAAAGCTATGATAGCAGCGCCCCTCGCCTAAACACAATACTCCTCTCACTGTTTTTTAACTCTCAGGATACCAGTTCCCCATGTAGCATGAGTATATACCCGGTGTAAGACCTCCTGTCTTCGGGACAATTTCCCTAGTCTGAATCTACAAATCCATTGACTGGTCCTTAATCTGAGCCATAGGTCAACCCCACATTGATGGAACCCTTTAGAGAGCGTAATACACGTTTGGCGGCCTTCCATTGATTGATACCATAGCAGTTGTTGAACTGTCCCAGAAGCTTACAGCAAATTATATGTCAGGCCTTGTAGTCGATGCTATGTATGTAAGAGACACAACCAGCTCACAGCACGGAAGCCTTAGATCGTCTTCCGACTGCTCTTCGTTTCCCCTCAGCTTCAAGCTTGCAATCACGGGGGTGGCAACAGGTTTGCATTCGGATATGCCAAACCACGAAAGCAGATCGCAAACGTAGCCATGCTGGTGCATCGTCACCTGCCCTTCTGTCAGGGTAAATTATATCCCCAGGAAAGATTTAGCATAACCTAGATCTTTGACTTTGAAGTGATTGGCCATTCTCCTTCCAAGTTCAACAATCCCCTTCCTGTTACGGGAGGTGATTATAATGTCATCAACGTGTGTCACAATTAGTATAATGTCTTCCCCTGAACCAATATGGTACAAACAAGGGTCTGGGACCAAAGGCGTCGCATTCAGGCTTCTCATAGTTTCGTGCAGCTTAAGGTACCAGCTCCTTCCAGCTTGTCGTAAACCATAAAGCGATTTCTTCAGTAGGCAAACCTTGTCCCACTACTCAATTCTTCAAGTATAATATTTAATTTCGTCCCAATCTGACTCTGGCCATCTTAATCAAGACTATCCTAAAGGATTTCTCATAAAGTCTTTGGTGGTTCCATATAAACCTCTTCTCCCAGGTGCCCATCCAAGTATGAAATTTCCACGTCAAATTGCCTAATCATCATTCCGTATTGGGCTGCAATGGATGCCATGACACGAATGGTACCTATTCGCGCCACTGGAGCGAATGTTTCTGTTTAATGAACGCTGGGTTGCTGACTGAAACTTTGGGTGACCAAGCGTGCTTTTATTCTTTCAAGCTTTCCATCCGATAAGAACTTGTTCCTTAGAAAGATTCGGCTGCCGACAGCTTTGTGACCTCTAGTACAAGCGAGTATCAAAGTCTCGTCCCTCACGATGTATTTCATCTCATTACCAATGGCTTGGCACCATTCGTCCGCATAGGGACCTTATATAGCTTCCTTCATAGGTAAATATTTCCAAGAGAAACGCTTGCTCCACTTCCTCGGCGTTTTCAGCCAGACTTGAAATGACTTGGTACTGCTTCTTCAGTCTTCCCCTCGAACCTGACATGAACTTCCTTGGCCGGCCACGGCTCCTTGTTGTGTGATCAATTTCCTGATGCACATCTATGTCAGGTGCCGTGACATAGGGGGTGGAAGAGATGTCCCCATCTCCGCCTGATCCATCAGGTGATGGTGCATACGCTTTAACAGTGTTGTTGTAGCCGAGGAATACCTCGTCTTTATCGTCCTCATAGTGTGTGATTGGCTGATCATCTTAAGCGTGGCACGTTGGAGGCAATTCAATGTCCGCAAATTGTAGATCTAGTGTAGAGTCTTCGCCCTTCGTGTCTCCTTCCCGATTCATCTGAGTGTTGGCTTTCAAACGAGGCTTGACATCCTCCATGAATTCGACGTCACGGCTTATAAACACTTGACACTTTTTGGGAGACTACATGTGGTACGCCTTGGACTCATTCACATAACCAGGGAAGATCCCTTCCTGTCCATGAGAGTCAAACTTTCCTATTCCAGGTTCTTTGTCCAGGTAGAGCATTTCACTTCCAAATACCCTGAAGGAAGACACGTCCAGCACTCCACCGGTCCATTTCTCGTACGGTGTTTGACCATCCAGGTTCTTTGTTGGTAGGTGATTTTGGAAGTAATTTGCAGTATTAACCACCTCATCCCAAAAGAAATTGGGCCAATTTGCTTCCAAGTGAAGGCACCTAGTGACGCCAAGAAGAGAGCGATTCTTTCTTTCCGCCGTGCCATTTTTCTCCGGGTTGTATGGGACAGTCAACCTCCTATTGATCCCTAGCCTTTTCAAGTACTCTTCAAACTCCTTTTTAGTGTATTATCCACCATTATCGGACTGCAAGCACTTTACAGTTTTACTCTTTTTGGTTCTCAACGAGGGTTATGTGCTCATTAGTAGCTTTGAGTACTTCAATCTTTCACCTTAAGAATCTAATCTCGCACCATCTGGTGTTGTCATCGATAAATTCGACAAAATACTTCGCTCCTCCTATAGACGTTGTTATTATGGGTACGCATACATCTGAGTGTATCACATCCAAGACGTCTGTATGATGGTTTGATTTGCTGGGAAACGGGGCCCTTGTAATTTTTCCCTGTATACAAATGCCACCATTCAACTTACTTACTGAATCCGCCAGCACAATTCCCTTCATGACACCTTTATGAACGGCGTCCGCGATTTCCTTCGCATTAGTGTGACCCAGGCGTCTGTGTAACAAATCAAACGGAACTTTGTTTTCTTTAGAAATTGAAGTGAAAGTGCACGCGTCCTGTTTGAATTCACACACGTAGTACAAATAATTGACTCTGGTAGAACTTAGTACAGTATTCCCGTTCAAGACTTGTATAATGGCATCTTCTTTTTGAAACCAAACATCCAATTCACGATCCGTAATCTTACTGACCGACAACAGGTTCGTTCTCAAGTCGGGTACATACATTGCATTGTCTAGCGATACGTTCCTTTTGTCACCGAATACGTTTTCTACAAATTGTGCTATGCCTACGCCTGCTGTGTCCACTGTAACGCTGTTCGCAAGGTTTAACGCACCGTGCCCGGTGTCATGCATTTCGCGAAAAAATTCTGTATCATTGCACAAGTGCGTTGTCACGCTGCTGTCCAGACACCACTTCCAATTTAGATCGTTTGACTTGCATGCCGAAACATTTAAGCAAACGTTATCCTCACATTTCACCCTTTCCTTTTTGTCCATTTTTCGAAACTCGTTCAGCTTATTCTCAGGCTATCGGCACTTAAAATATCGTATTACGTGCACGCCTCTCTGTTTTTTGCAGTCACTTATATTCACTTTGGGTTTGTCTTTCCGATCGCGCCAGCCTCCATTTTTCTTTGCAAACATGGCACCCGATGACGCGTTCCACGCATCGCTCTTACGAGCATCACTTTCTTCTATGATTTTAATGAAAAGCGCGTCTAGGTTGGCAATTCGTCACGCGATTCAATGGCATACCGGAAGTTCTCAAAACTAGTAGGTAAGCTGTAGAGTAATAAAATCTTCAACAAGTCTGGGTTGATCGCAACTTCCATATCGTTCAACTTGTCTACAGAGTCGAAAAAACTGTCCAAATGCGCGCGCATATCACTTATGTCCACCATTTTCTGTAGCGTTAACCTTTTCAAAAGGGTTGCCTTTCTTGCTGGGCCTTTGGATATTGATATATCTCTTCCAATTTCTGTCACATTTCACGCGATGTATCACAATTTTTCCCGTGCTTGAGTTAACTCAAGGATATAGATAAAATTATGTCCAACCACGCCTTCATATCATTGCGCAACCATTCTCGCGCGTTGGCTTAGTTGGCACGATAGTTCGTCAATTCAGGTTTTAACGCGCCATCGTTCACGAACTCCCATCAATCGGCTTTAATTAATATGGCCTGCATTTGCAGTTTCCAGCCATCATAATTGTCCTTTCATAGAAGTTCAATCCTTGATACATTCGCTGTATTCATGGCGTCGATCTTGGAACTCTCGTGCGTCCGTTTATCTTTTATGTTAAATTTGCTCTTTTACACGACACTCGCGAACCTGGGCTCATAATCTGTTAGGGAAAGATCACCACGGGTCAAGTGAACCGAACAAACAAGATAACACAGTTAAACAAACATCAGCCAGCCCAATAGAATTACAAGTGACAAAGTCACGGATGAGCGCCCCAAACTTATAACGGGCACGACTCGACTGTCTATTGTCTGTTAAAGATACGCACGCTTAACTATGGCTACCCTAAACAACCGCAACTCGTCATAAAAGAATACCAACATTCCAACAGGATTTACATTATACACATAAGCAAAAAATCTCTCCTGATCTGTCAATTTCCAATTTTTCCTCGGTGTGGACTTGTCTGGAATAGAATGACCCGTATACAGTCCCAGGAAATCCTTTAGTTTAACACTGCTCAGTTTCCACAGAGGTATGTTTGCAGATACCAGAACGTCACACAAATCTTTATAAAATGTTGAGGATTTTTCTTGATTCTTGAATGCATTTTATGCAAGTAATTATTGAGAGGTTTTCTTTTTATCGATACTCTTGATACCACAAACATGTTTGTTGTGTCTGATATTCTGTTGAATAGTTAAATTTTTTATCTGATGCCTGCCACTTTCACTTCACATATTTTACAGAAAGGTATTTCCCTTTCTATAGAAAAAATATTCTCTCCGAATTCAGTAACAATTTGCCTCAAATGACTCGCTTTAGATGCTTTGGTTTAAGGCATTCTAAATACACATAAAATGATTGCAAATAAATATTACCTGCACTTTATAAATGAAAACTATGCAAATAAAATCTTTTGACAGCTAAAAATCATGTGTTCTACTTAACATTGAAATACGCTTTTTAAAAGCGATTGCTCCCCATCCCCTGGGAACCCCTTCCAGACGTGGTTTAGTGAGTGACTCACCAGGAATGTAAAGTCGGTACAAAGTTAATTTTAACTCTAGAAATTGCTATCCCCTCCCCCTGCAACCCTTTCAAACTTAGGTGTAGTGAAGGTCTCACTAGGAATGTAGGTTTTATAAGCACGCAGGTAAAGGGGCACAAAGTTAATTTGGACTCATACATTATCTTCTTTAGTCAAGCGTGTGGTAAAATATCTGATGTTTGAATACTCATGTTTTATCAAAGCACCGATAATTCATATATATATCACCTTTTTAAAGTCATTTTCAAACAATCTTAAATTTTCTTTCTAAAAGAATTCTTAAAAATTACTTACTAAACAAAAAAAAAGCAATAAAAATGACCTAAGAATCTAAAATGGCAAAAAATGACCAAAAAATGACCTATCAAATATACATTTCTACAACCAGGGACTCATGAACAGAGTTTATGTACAAATGAGCATTGTCTCTGATGGACCAAAAAAAAATGACATGTCATCAAACACCGGGCCCTGCTCATGTCAGATATTCTACTATTGATATTACCATCTGAAGAAAATTCTCTACCTGAGCAATATTTGATTTATTTTGACCAAAAATATGTTTTGATATATAAAAAAAAACTACAAAAATACGGTCCTTAACTCGCGTTCCCTACATCCCACTTTGAGTCCTACAATAATGCTTATGTTTGCTATATCATATATTTATAGTAGTAAAATACAGTATGTTTGACTATCATTTTTGAAGCTGAAGCAAGATGCTAAGAGAAGAATTCCTCCCAAAACCACATATTTTATAGAATTTTTTTTTCCAGGTATTTAAGGTGCACTTTCTGAACTGATTATATCAGCACACGGCTTATGAATTAACTTATATCTAGAACAGACATAACACCCGGGCCCCGGCCGTTAATTCATCATTGTGGAAGGAGAAACCCATATTTCATCATTGATACTTTTTTCGGCCTTACCGGCAATCAAACTTTGGTCCCATAGTTCAGAAGGCAGACACGCTACCGACTGAGCTGAGGTGTCTGACAATTAATAATTAGAAATGATTATAAAAGTAATGATTTAAAAACTTCAATACATTTATATACATAAATCATGACTTGACAGCTTCGGAGCTTTCAAGAATTTCCAAGGTTCTGGGGCAAATAATGATCATTATTCAAGCTATTAGAATTGAATGTTGCTACTATATACAGTCAGCTGATTTACAAGATCAATGCTCCCACAGTATTAAAGGAATATATTATGTCCAGTAACATTTTGTGAAGAAGATAGTTTAAAGATAGTTTTGTTTGTTTCACCATTTTTATTGGAACAAGGTGGCCTATTGTTTCTAACTTTTTTATTTCTTCATTTCAGGAGATAGATCCAGGCTTAGATCGACATGACAACCATTTGCCTCAACTTCCACCCGGGTCGACTCAGCAAAAGTTCAATCAACCAAGAGATCCTCCCAGAAGAGGCATAATTGAGCCTGTCACAGAAGAAAAGACGCAAGCACCCGTTCCTCAAACACAGAAAGACGAAAGGTTTGAGCTATAGATAAATTCACCAAAACGTTATCATGAACTATTTAATTTATTTGAGGTATTTAGTGTGCACTTTCTAAACCGATCTTAAATCTATAACCAACACAATACACACTCCTCAACCGTTAATTCAACAATGTTAGAGTGTAAACCCACATTTCACAAATTATAGATTTTTCAACCATGATGGGAATCGAACAGCCGAGATCCTCAGCTCAGTAGACAGACACGTTACCGACTGAGCTAAGGTAACGTACATAATCAAATAATTCATTATAAGAAATTCCCAAAATAAGCCCACCCATAAAAGGTTCTTGGTTACACTTTTATTTAATCTCAGGGAATGTTTTAAAGAAAACTAATTTTGACCTTGATGTGTTTGATTTTATAAATGACACATATATGAGTTTTTCCATCATTGGTGAAAGGCTACCATGAAGTGCACTCAATTTTAAAAAAAACATACACAGGACGTGTCAATAAACGAGGCTTGTTGGGTACCTCAAAAAACTACCTCAAACCATATAGGTTGCCTATCATGTTCATAGCAATGATATTTTTTATCGATGAGGGGAGGTTAAGGCCAGTGATTAAGAACGAGGCTGAACGAAACAGAAGTTGGAGTGGGGTAGAAGGTGAGTTGAGTTACGGCAAAGTAGATAGGAAATCTACTCACCTCCTACTCAAATCCACTTTCTGTTTCGCTCAGCCTCATTCTTGCACGTGGACCTTTAAGAATTTAGGAAAATTATAAAGTTGGGTGTGAGGGGAAGTGAGAGAGTTGGATTAAAAATAAAACTATAGTCCAATTTGCATATCAAGAAAACTAGAAAACTCACTATAAATCTACTTTCATATATTCACACGTCAAATCATGTGATCTGCAGCTGTCACTTTTGATAGATACTATCAATATCTGTAAAATAACATGTATAATATACTAAAAAGTTATTAATGCAAAAAAAAATGTATTTCTTAAAAAGCTCTTCCTATGAAAATTGGGCAATATTTCCAAATTGTGAACATGTTTAGTTTAAAAAAATATATTTATTCATCCTCCAAAACAAATACAAAGTTTTGGTGCTATTATTACATTTCTTAAAATCCATAGAAGCAGTATTCTAATTTTTTTCCGAATCGTTAAAAAGATTATAGTCGAAGAAATAACAAAGCTATTTTACAGTACAAATCTACGACACCCCCTAGACAAAATTGTTACCAGATTTCTCATACTAGCCATATATCAGTATTTTCATTTCAAGGGTGAGAGGGGGGTTAGAACCTCCTCTTCATTCTCTCATGTATACAGCCATGATATAAACCCTTAACCTGTAACAGTTTAAAAAATTAACACCTTCTGACAAACTGTTTTTTAAGAAATATGTGGCCAAATTTACCTTGTTTCAATCAATCATTGTGATATAGTGAGTCACGATTTCACCTTTGATACATTTATATACCATGCTAAGAATCAAACAAGAGATGTTTAAAATAGATATTTTACATACTTAGCTTAAGGTACATGGCGGTCTTTAAGATAAAACACACTCAAATTTGCATTAAAAAAATTAGAGGGTATTTAAACTTATACACCTGAAGATGTGATCTAATTTGCTTGATGAATGATATTGTTTGACCCATTCAGGACCGAGGAGTTTCTGAAGATGGCCATTTTGGAAAACGACTTTTTGAATAAACTGGAAGATAAGAAGATAGCCATGCTGGTAAGGTTCATGTACAGCAAAGAAGTGGACCAAGGAACGTTCATCATCAAAGAGGGAGAGCAAGGTACGTTCATCATCAAAGCCGTAAAGCAAGGTACGTTCATAATAAAATAGGGAGAGAAAGGTATATCCATCGTCAAATAGGGAGAGCAAGGTACGTCTATCATCAAAGAGGAGCAAGGTACGTCCAGCATCAAAGAGGAGCAAGGTATGTTCATCATCAAAGTAGAAGAGCATGGTACGCTCACTATCAAAGAGGGAAAGCAAGGTACGTTCATCTTCAAAGAGGGAGAGCAAGGTACGTTTGCAGCAGCGCTTTAGTTGGCAATAAATACGCTGACTATATTTACAGGAAAATTAAAAAGGATAGATTAATCGGAGAAGTACCATCGATGTTTGAACCATATCAGTCTCTAAACATCGATGATACTAATCCTAAACCATCGATGTTTTAGTTTAAAAACATCGAACCTCTTAAACTTAAAATATGATTGTTTAATGATTACTGTGGTAAACAGAATATATTATTAAATTAATATTAAAAAAATTACCACAGCAAGTGTTTTAAAATTGCTTTAAAACCAATAAAAATATTTTTTATGTTTTTTGTTCTTTGGTTTTTTGTTGGTTTGTTTGCATCGATGTTTTTATATCGATGTCCATCCCTAGTTTGAACTTTTAATCTACAAAAGAAAGCATCGATAGTACATTAAAACATCGATGGTCTCAAAATACCGGTCATTCACTATTGATGGTGAAAACATCGAACATCGACCATCGATGCTCATCCTTAGGTGTAATTACACTTTATGGTGCGAAAGACGAGACAAGATGCTAATTCAAGTTACTCACTGGTTGGGAGACCAAGACTACAGACACAATATAGTTGCAATAGTGAATTTGTTGAAACAAACATCTAAAGTTTGACAACTGACCAACAAGGAATGGTCGGAACCAATAGATCATTTAAGACTAAAAAATCCTATTTTAAGAAGTGAGAATGATGTGCGCCAGTGAATCTAGCATTAAAATGTTAAGCATCTAGAATTGGTTACATAAGTTTCAGAGAACTGTCTACCTATCCCAGTCATAGAAACACCGGGCTTATATCTTACAGGATTCTAGGCCTCTATAAAGTAAAGGCTCTTGTTACCAATTAGTATTGCCAGAGACAATGAGTTCAAACACACTCAAACATAGGCACAAACTACATTTCAGAGAAATGTTACAGGAAATCTGTGAGCTCTAATGCAGCTCCAGAAGGGAACCAAACATGAATATTTAACTTGGCGTGGGCAACGCCAGAAGGGCAGCGACAAACCCACAAGTTGCGCACCCCAAACCTGGTGAACAACAATGAACATCAGTTCACAAGAACAATTACCCAACTAGGTCTCAATAACGGGCCTTGAACAACCTAAATTCCTCCTTTCCTACCAGGTGGCACTGCAGACCTGAATATGGTCATACAGGCCAGGGAGCGAGACAATCTCCAATGAAACTACCCGTAAGGACCGAGTAGGAAAAAATTAGATACAAATAGCACTTCACGATGTAGTCAACATGACTTTGACTACTGCAACCTAACAGAATTCATTTAACTAAACTTCAGAGTGACAATCACTCAACCTTAGACAAGAAAAGAAGTTACATGAAACTTACTGGCCGTAAGTACCGACTAGAAAAACAAGAGATATTAAGAATACCTCATGATGTGGTCAACTTGACTTTTACCATTAAAACCTAACCTATTAGTTACATGACTTTAAACGTATAGCCTCCAGCTCCTTCAAATGTAAATAAAAACTTTAGTTATACAAGTTTTTCCGTCTGCCGGAAGAGTCTGACGGCACCATCATCGTGACTACAATATCTTCTCGGTTACTGTACTTTTGAACGGAGACGAGCGACGTTAGTAGTCGAATACAAGATAGGTACTGTGTCTGTGTCACAGTCGCAGTCGCATATTAGCATGCTCTGATGCTCCCTGAAGGGGAGCACGAGAGAAAATTCCAACACGTACCGGCCAATTGGTCACACCGTGTGGTTTCGGATTTTAAAACAAACGGATTGTCCCATTTCGTGAAGTTTCTGAAACAAAGGAAAAAACATATTATTAATATTGGTGGGGGGTAGGGGGGGAGTATAATGAAAAATCGAACAAGAGTGTTTAGAGTTACGTGCGGAGACACTACTCTATGGGGGTCTGGATGAGAGCCTCCCAAACCACTGTTTGACACTTCTTGCTTATCCGAGCACCCTCCAGGGCCGATGACGTAATTCCCAAGCTCCTGGATAAGAGGATTGATGGCACTGGGAAGTCTGCCATAGAAGTACTGCGTCAGCTTCCGGAAGTGGTCTTTGATGGTAGGCATATCCAGGTCATGATGCAGAGTCACATTCCGAACGTACCAAGTTGTGTTCACAATGCTCTTCAGACACCTGCTCTGGAACGCCTGCATCCTCCTCATATACGTGTCCACCAGGTGGCCCCGAGCAGGATACGTATAGTCAAGGATCAGCCTGAACAACTGCTTGTAAAGAGTCAGACCATTCCTTGTAGACAGGGCGCTACGCCTGTTAAGCAGTGGGCCTAGGACTCCCAGCCTTTGCCTCGCCTTGTTAAGTCTCTCAGAGCAGTGTAGTCGCCAGGTCAGTTTGATGTCCAGCGTAAGTCCCAGATATTTAGCACTGTTCACCCATCTGATCTGCTCTCCAAACAGCTAGAGTGGGGCTGGCCTGTAGAACTTTCTTTTCTGTGTGAAGAGCACTGCTGTGGTCAGCCACCCCTCCAACTGCATCAGTTGTGTCTGGAGTCACCTCTCCAACAGATGCCCTAGCCACGACTCCGCTACTAGAGCCGTGTCGTCCGCATACAGTGCCAACTTGGAGTCTGGGGATTTAGGAATGTCGTTCACATACAGACTGAAGAGCACGGGGCCCACGAGGGAATCCTGCGGCACTCCAGCCCAGATGATTCTGACTTGGAAAGTGGCTTTCCCAAAGATAGTGGGATAGATAAGATTGTACAACCTTAACTAGTTAGAAGGGCAGATTCAAGGAGAGGAGTTTAAAAATGAGACCTTCGTGCCAAACACAGTCGAAGGCCTTTGCCACATCGATAAAGACAGCACCAGCAGCCTGTTAATGTTGAAGTTCCTTGTGGCCTGCTCCACGAGCCGGACGAGTTGGTGAGACGTAATGTGTCCCACCCAAAAGCTGAACTGCTCATCCACCAAGATGCTCACCTCACGAATATGCCGGGTCAGTCTCGTCAGTAGAAGTCTCTCGAACAAATTTCCCAAACAGTCGAGCAAGCTGATTGGTCCGTAATACGAAGCTATGGCTGGGTTCTTACCCGGTTTATGAAAGCAGAGGAAGTTGGCGTGCTTCCAGAGCTCGGGGAAGTGACTCAGAAGCAGGACAGCTTTGAATAACTTCACGAGGAAGTGAATCACCTCCAAGGGCAGCTTTCTGAGGACCGTATTATTGATATTGTCACGTCCGGAGGCCTTGTTTAGTCTTAGAGCGGCTAACGCCCGTGACATTTCTTCCGCCTCCATGGGTTCAGGTTCATCCGAAGGTCTGAACGAGACTAGACTAATAACCCGGAGCCACGTGCGCAATATGCACCGGGTTTGATGGGTTGTCAGTCGGTACAAATTGTGTCTCTAAGTGCTCAGCGAGAGCATCGGCCTTCTCCTAATCAGAGTTTGCCACTCCATTATGACCTACAATAGGTGGCCTTGGTGCGGGGACCCACATCAAGTTATTCGTCATCCACCACAAGAACCTGTCCTGCACGCAAAGGCTCTAAATATTGTCCTCCCATACACTGTTCCAGTATTCTTGGACCATCTCGTGAACCGCATGGACTTTGAGGCTCCAGTTGGCCTTGTCTACCGGGTCCCTCAAGAATTACCAATCCTTCCTCAGCCGATTTTTCTCTTGGACGTGCCTGAGGATAGAATCGGGCAAAGAAGGCTGTGGCACCCTCTTAATACGTTGTCTTGGCATCGAAACTTCGGGCGACCCTTTGATGGCGGAAGCTATGAACTCCACCCCACGATCGATTTCTGCTGTTGTTCTAAAGGTAGCGGTGTGTCCCAACCTCTCTCTCAATACATTGGTGAACCTGTTCTAGTCAGTGCGCTTAAGGTCAGGTTTTTAGGGGTCTATTAAAGACAATGCGCATCCCAGGTCCAGAATAACGGGATTGTGATCCGAGTCTAGTTCAGCTAGAAACTTCAGCACTAACCGCCTTCTGATCCCTCTGGAGACATGAAGTCTAGGACGTTTGGAAAAGCAAGGGGATTGTGAGGGAAGTGGGTGAGGGTGGGAGGATCAGAAGCTATCCAGCCATGTAGATCTATGACATCGTGGAGCTATCCACCACGAGCGCACACAATCCTAGAGCCCCAAGAAGGGTGTTTAGCGTTGCGAAGTCACTACCGATTAAAACAGGCGTGGTACCTCAAAGCAGCACCTCCATGTCAGCCCTCTTAGCTCGATCAAACCGGTGGCAGAGAGGTAAGTAGATTGAAATGAGTCACACTGGGCTGGTAAAGGTCACCAGTTGGATATCCGTTGCTTCCATGTGTTGGAGGGGAGGAAGCGAGATGACGTGATTGTCAAGGCCTCTTCGGACCAGGACCGCTTGTTCCATCCCTTCCCACATCTCCCATTCGGTCACTCCGATGGCAGATGAACTCTGCTAACGAGAACCTCATTGCTGAGCGCAAGTGGGTTTCTCCCAACAACATTACGTTGACACGATGCTTTGCCAGAAAACTTTCAAGCTCAGCCTTCCTCCTCTCAACTCCGTTAGCGTTCCAGAGTGTGACAGTGAGCTCCTTCTGCACTGGTGGTTCTCCTCTATTTGGGTGTACTGCCATGAGAACCAGGTAGAGGATGATGTGCTTCATGACCATGTGGCCATGGTTACTC
The DNA here is from genome assembly GCA_039000515.1 of Timema cristinae. Lineage (NCBI taxonomy): Eukaryota > Metazoa > Arthropoda > Insecta > Phasmatodea > Timematidae > Timema > Timema cristinae. The sequence continues at coordinate 96,466,613 of JBCFYV010011172.1, forward strand.
CTCAGAGATTCCGGAACCTTCCTCAAGATACTCGATGAAAAGTCCCATGGATCCAGTCCTGGAATGACCTTAAGTAGCTCAATGAATTTTTTGAGCTTTGCACTCTCACACTCTGAGGTAGGTGTGGTGAGCGGTTTGGGTGTAATGGTGGCAGGGGCGAAAGGGTTAGGAGTGGGGAGTGGGTAAGAAGGTGTAGGGGTGCGAAGGGGTGAGGATAGAGAAGCAGGGTGCGAGGGAGTGAAAAAAGAGGGTTGGGATTGAGAGAATAGCGGTCTTGGACAGGTCCGCGACCGAAAGGGAAAAACAGGATGCCACTGGTTCTGGTAAGTTGGCTTTGGCAAGTACCTCATCCTGAGGTGGAGGAATTGGTCTCCCTGACAACACACTGGTGAAAGATTGCACCAGCGGCTTTGGTGTTGGAGCTGGAGCTGGAGTCACGGTCACCTTCCGTGCTACAACGTGCCCCGAGGGCTTCTTGCCTACGATTATACCATCCGTCCTCCCTTCTTAACCCTTGGAGGCCCACACAGTCCCTGCCACCCGCAAGGACTTGTACGTGGGATAGCCCCACCACACCGAGAAGTGGGCTCCTGAGCAGTGCAGGCACTTCGGATGAGATCGACTCTCCTACGGGCACCCGCCCCTCTCGTGGTCACCACCACAGAACCCACACCTAGGGTTAGCACGACAATCCCTCCACACATACCCAAACTGGAAACAGTTCTTGCACTGAAGTGGGCCACCGGGAGACTTGTACTTATCCATCTTGGCGTGGAGACCACACAGGACTGATATGGAGTAGAGTACAGACTTGAGGTATGCTCCCCAGGAGTCAGAGAGACAACGAAGTTTGGCAACCACTAACTTTCTTCGGTCCTCTGATCTCATTTCTACTGGGAGAGTATCTGGGTGCCGGATTTCACGAGGAAGCCCATCTCCGCCAGCTCTTCCTGGATGTCACCAGGGTGTGTACGTGTCAGGAGTCCCTTCACCACGACCCTGACCATTTGCTCCCGTCCCGACTTGTAAGACCAATGCTGGATCCCCAAGATAGGCAATAACTTCTGAAGGGCGCGGTAAGCTTCCTCCGACCTGCACTAGAAGCGCACTCGATCACCCGCTGCTTGACCATCTCCACAGGCTCTCAAACCTTGGATCGGATGGCCCTCACCCCCTTGGAGTAATCCTCCACATCACACAAGATGATAGGAGGGATCTTTCTCTTGGCTTTGTTGGAGGTGTTGGAGTTGACGTGGGTTTTTGAGGCCCTTGCGATCAAGCTCACGTCAGTACCGCTTGCAGCGGTCTTTACCGGTCAGAGTTTCCGTTGGCACCGTTAGTTTTCCACCCATCGTGCTGGCGGGAGCTTTTGCCATCCTTCCCGGTCTGAGGGTTGTCGGCCCTGAAAAGGGCCTTTAGTTCTTTTTGGCTATCAGTGGTATGCACACCTCCGGTAGTTGGAGGGTCCCCACTAGAATCACCCATATCGGCATTTCTGCCAATGCTTTGTAGGGGGCCGGCACTGACCAATGAGCTGAGGCCCAAAGATGCAATACCGGATGGCCTGGTGGATCCGTCAGTGGCATGCACACCTCCAGTGGTTGGAGGGGCCCCACTGACCTCAACCTGGCTATCTGCGCCCACTTCCCTGGTAGTTGTGGAGATCACGCTGGCCACCGTGTTGGCCCTGGAAAGGGCCGGATCATTACTCGCTCCGAGAAGGGCCAGCAACTCCTGGTGGCAGCTACAAGTGGCACGCTCATCTCCGGTATTTGGAGGGGCTCGCTGGCTTCGCCAGGTTGGCTGCTTGTTTCGCCCACCTCCCAGGTAACTTTGGAGGTCACGCCAGCCTTGTTGACCCTGGAAAGGGCCGATTAGTCTCCCGAAGGTGACTCTTGCTGGGTTCGGTCAGCGGCACGCTCACCTCCGGTAGTTGGAGGGGCCCCGCTGGCTTCACCCGGTTGGCTGGTTCTTGCGCCCATCTCCCCAGTAATTTGAGAGGTCACGCCAGCCCTGTTGACCCTGGAAAGGGCTGATTTGTCACCCAAAGGCAACTCGCGCTTGCTTCGGCCAGCAGCACGCTCGACTCCAGGAGTTGGAATGGCCCCGCTGGCTTGGCCTCGACTGCGGGTTTGTTGCCCCTCGAGATGGCAGCTACTGATAAATCTTTGGCCTTCCGGTTTGTGGTGAACCACTTGCCACCCGGCATGAGCTCCTTCCTGACCGGAGGAGCCTTCAGTCCCAGCGAACTGAAACCTTTGCATCCCCCCCTCTCCTGCCAAGACGGGCTGCACAAGCCTGCCGCTGACGGCAGATCCCCGACGCTTACCACCAACTTCTTTCTTCTTGGGGCCGGTCACTTCCCGGGCCCGGTATTCTTCAACACCTCATCCGGTGGTCTTCTCCCGACCCCAACTCTGACTCCTTTCTTCATCTTCACCATGGTTTCCATCGCAGGTCGTAGATTAGCACACTCTTAGAACTCTCAAAAGCCAAGAACACGTAAGGGAGGCAAGACGACGCCTTGCACTCCCATGGTGTCTGTGTCCAGCAGACCCAGGCATTTTATACTAGGGGCATAGGGAGATGAGGGAGGAGGCAGTCTTCGGAAGGTTGAAGTAACTTCTCGAAGATAGCAGAAAATGCAAGCGCCGGGCAATGACGTGCGCACCTTAGCGAGCTGTGATCAAATCCGCTCAGTACAGCCGGTGGTCTAATCAAGTCGAGTACGGAGTTGAATGGAGGTTTGTGCGTGTCTGTGCAACTCTTTCCATGGAGCCTTTCTCACCAGGCAATGCTCCCTAGCCGTGGTATGTAACAAATTATGTTTATAACATTAATATATATATTCTTAGGTATCCATATATTGTATTATGGAAAGTCGTTTCCTCTAGCTGGCGTAATTTGTACAGGCAAGGACTGCTGAGCCCGCTACACATTCATCATCAAAGAAGGATAGCAAGGTACGTTCATCACCAAAGATGTATAGCAAGATACGTTCATCAAAGAGGGAGAGCAAGATGCGTTCATCATCAAAGTGGGCGAGCAAGTTAAATTCATCATCAAAGTGGGCGAGCAAGTTAAGTTCATCATCAAAGAGGCCGAGCAAGCTAGTAGGGATTTCCTTGTCCATTACTTGAAATTGTTTATTTGTGTCGCCAGGTGACCACCTGTATGTGTCCGCCGAGGGACAGTTTGAGGTACATAAACAAGGAAATGTCTTGGGAAGTTTCGGATCGGGCCGAGTGTTCGGGGAGCTCGCCCTTCTCTACAAGGTGAAGAGGAACGCTTCCATCCGAGGTAAAACATCCCTAATGGTAAGAAAGAGCTGTCAATTAGATCAAGTGCCACAATTAAAACAATCACCTCTTTGAGTTGGAGGCAGGATGGAGGTAGGTAGGTTTTAGGTAGGATAGGGGTGGGTTGGAGGCAGGATAGAGGTGGGCGGGTTGGAGGTAGGATAGAGGTGGGTTTTGGAGGAAGAATGGAGGTGAGTGGCTTGGAGGTAGGATTGAGATGGGAAGGTTGGAGGTAGGATAAAGGTGGGTGTTGGGGGCAGGATGAAGGTGGGTGGGTTGGAGGAAGAATAGAGGTGGGTGTTGAAGGTAGGATGGAGGTAGGATAGAGGTGGATGGGTTGGAGGCAGGATAAAGGTGGGTAGGTTGACTTTGTATGCTGGAAATATTAGGGTACATTATAATAGACCATGTCACCCTGAGCTACACTCGAATTTTCAAAGGAAGGTGGTTTTATCTAAGAGCTAAGCAAAGTTACTAGCTCTAATTTCACGCATTCATACGTGAAGTCATGTGATATGAAAATGACGCTTTTTACAGATATTATCAATATTCATAAAATAATAATAATCTAGTAAACTGTTATCAATGCTGACAGCAAAAATAATACATATTTGTATTTTCTAAAAGGCCTGTACTCTTAGTCGCCTTGTGTCTTTGGTTTCAGCAACCACCAAGGCCAAGGTGTGGGTCCTGAACAGAGAAGTGTTCAAACAAGTCATCATATCGTCCAGTATCCAGGAGACCAAGGAGAAGATCAAGTATCTGCGCAGTGTACCGCTACCGATACTCAAACAGCTGAGCGACGATAACCTTGAGGAGATGGCTAGCTTTCTAGTAGTGGTGAGTGGCTCGCTCCCATATTTAAGGGCGTAGCTTTCCGATTGGATGACAGATGAGTGCGGGGAGGGGATTACACTATCTTCTTTGAAATAATGGGATGGATATTAGTAAAAAGTATCACTGATACAATGAATGAATCCTAGTTTTTAAATCCCACGTCGGTGGCAGATGCTCGCTGGGAAACCACTGAGGCCCTGTGCTAAAGGGCGGTGAAGAGGGGATATCAAGGCACGGATGAAAGTTATGTACAAAAAACATTCTTATCTCATTCCATTTTTCCACTATAGATAAAAGACAAAAAATGAATGTATAAACTACAATGTTGGAAAAAAATATATCATATAATTATATTTAATTAGTGAGTAATTTTTTTTAACTTTTTTAACAGTCTAAACTTCATCATTTTTTATCAATAATTATTCAAATTTGTTGATTTAGGTTGGAACTCATTTCCTTTTCTATATAACTTGTGTTTACCAAGAAAATAAATACATTAGTATGGGTAGTTAATATTTAATCTTTGTAAGACGTCTGGTTCGAGTAGTATTACCTACCTTAGTTAAGCGTTATCTGTGTGGTAAGACAGGCTCTTAAGACGTATGCTTAAATTCTGGCGGTGCAGAGATTGTTCTCTTCGTGCCATTAAGGGAGACATCCTGAATTTCCTCCTATTGCAGTCTCAGGCACCAATGAACCCTCACTAAAATAATAATTTATAAAAAAAAAAGATTGTGCACCAATAATAATATTGATAATGATCTTTGATAAAACTTGTGTTTTATGTATAGAGTCGTTTATATTTTTTACGTGTCTGTTGTTAGAAACTTTACGCCACCGGTACAAAGATCGTAGAACAAGATGAGAACGGAGACGAGTTTTTCATCATCACTGGAGGTAGCGTCAGGATAACTAAACGAGTACCAGGTAATAATCCAAAATGAAGGAAATTAAAAAATTAATCAAATTGAAATTATAATCACGTTATAAGAAGTTAATCTTTAAGTTAATATAATCCAATAAGATCCATACAAATAGTTGATTTGACTTAGGAATAACCATTTAGGAGATATGTTATTAATTATTATTGATCTTAGGAGTGGCATCGCAGTTATAGTACTTACTACCTTTGCCTTCAATATCTCTCCCAATCAACAAATACAAGCATCATTACCTTTACCAATCAATCATTACGAGCCTCATTACGTTTCTAAAATGACAATTATTGTGAGCCTCATTAAAGCCTCATTCCCTTTCCTAATCAACAATTGTGACCCTCATTACCTTTCCAAATCAACATATGTGAGCCTCATTGCCTTTCATAATCAACAAATGTGAACTTCATTACCTTTCCCAATCAACAATTATGAGCCTTATTACCTGTCCTATTAGTTTTGTATTATGCATGAAGTCCAGCCTTAAATGAAAGCTAAGTACAAGCTTTGGCTGAGCTGTTTATACTGATCATTGTTCTGTGAAGGTTCTCTAGAGCAAGAAGACTGTGGGGTCCTCGTCAGGGGCGACTACTTCGGGGAGCAGGCACTGGTCCATCAGGTGCCTCGTCAGGCCACCATAACCGCCTTGGCCCCTGGGGTGGAGTGTCTCGTGCTGGAAAGGGGGTGAGTGGACAAGCTGACCTTTGTTGTATCAAAGAGGTCGAGGAGGGGACTTTGTCCATCTTGGCTAACGAGATAATAAAAGGGAACATGATATGAAGATCGTATAGCTAGTGGGTACCAATTTTGCACACATGATGGCATCACCCAGACACACAAATATATGTATATATATATATATTTATATACATGTATATATATGTATATGTATATATATTTATATACATGTATATATATATGTATATGTATATATATATATTTATTTATATATATTTTTATATATATACATATATATATTTATATATATATACATATATATATAATGGTTTCTTCAAAAATATTTATTTTCAAAATCAACTACTAATAAACACAGGTAGTGCAAACAAAGAGCCTTATACGTCTGGGCCACATATACTTTAATTGATTTGTCTCAGTCTCACTTATGGCTCCGACAAATATGAAAGTAGCAGAGGTGTGAACGATATACTAATAATAATATTCAATATACATACAACCAGACCCTGTGATGAAGGTGTCACTTGTAGGGTCAGTATATACTAGTAAAAACATTCAATATACAGCCGGTCCCTTTGATGAATGGAGTAAAGATGTTGCTTGGTAGCTTGGCAGACTGATGTGCAGTAATATTTTCTGGCTCAGTGAGGAAAACGATTCGAAACTACCTCACTCCTCATTTCCCAAGTACACGTCTTCATTGCGGGCTAGGATTTAAAGCCGAGGTGGAACTTTAGTATTTAGCCAACCTTCGGGTTGAGTAATATATATTAATTACTTTGTTAATATTACAAATATTATTTTTTATTATTTGTGTTTATGGATACATTTCTTAAATTACTTTTAATATTTAGATTCATTTACTAAAAATGAGCTTCGGTTACGTTTATTTGATTGATTTGAAAATAATCACAGAGTTATATATTATAAAACATTGAGGTTTTGTAGACAATGTCACAGAATCAATGGAGCGATCTATGTTATGTTTACTTATTCAATGTTCATTTATATACCATACTTACGATCATGTGGCAATCACATTAGAGACATTTCAACGGGTTTTGTGATTTTTTCAGGCCTTTCGAGAAGTGTTTCGGTGGTATTCAAGAACTGAAGGTGAAGAAATATCCATCCGTGCCCTCACACCAACCGAAACAGAGTAAGTATTAATCTCTAGGAGTTATGAAACCTGACTGCGCATCTGACATATTGCCAATCAACTGGTGCGCTTAGGTTGGATCTTGATATAACTTTTATCAGTATACGAGTTTGTTGTTTACTAGAATGGACACAAAACTATTCTCGACGACCCTATAAATATATTTACTGTACTTGTAAACATAGTTTAAAAGTTGACATTTTACTCACTGAAAAGTACAAAAATCCACATATCCCTAAGATCTAAATGTCTAGAAAACGAAAGGTAACTGGTATAGGAGCGTAGAATTAATTTTTGTTAATCAAATAATGTAATTTAATAGGAGTAGTCACCACATAAATTGAATTTAAATTTATATTTTCCTCCTCCCTGTTTGTTCTCCTACTGCTGGAAAGTTCCCACCCAGGAACGTAATAACGTTGGATCCTGGTGTTTAAGTATTTCTGATCAACAATTCTAGCATCTTAAGATGAGGAACCTTGCTTAGATCACAGGACATTCAGAAATCTATTTAATGCATGAAGCGATTCAACAAATATTTCGGGAATTCTACCCAACTGGTTTGCATAACTCATTTTTTTATTGAAAGTTTAGAATGAGAATATTAATAAAATATTAAAGAATGAACCCCAACTAGATTGAACACAATAACTATCAAGGGGGGTTCGATATATACAAAATAATAATCAAGAATTGGTGATAGGAGTGAGTCGTTTGAGTTACAAAATATTGAGAACCTGGGTGTACCAAGTGTACCCAGACACGCAACCCACCCCGATTGCGGGAAGAACCAGATGGCCAGCTTCAAGGAAAATAAATAATCTCTTAATTAATCTCTTATAATTTCTTAATCACCCATATACAAAAATTTAAAGATTGGGAAGTGCTAGACCTAAGGATATTGACTACATATAAATTAATGAATAAAATTGAGAAGTCCGTGAGATTGTTTATTATGTTAGATATTAATTTTATGGTAAAAGAATCATTTACCAGATAACTCCAAAACATTAATAAAATGAAAAATCTCTATGATCACCACCGAACAACAATTTAACACAATATGGAGAATTTATCAATGAAAAGTTTCAATTTAAAGCAAAAATATTCTGTGTGAATCTTAAAAAAAAAGTCATGATATTTACTATCTGTCTCCTAAGACTCGAACGTAAATAACCAACATTTACTTCATATTACTCATTTCAAAGGTTCTCATCTTCTTTCCTTAACTTGCCATGACTCACAAAATTAATCTAAACTTCAAACAATATTTCATTTAGACCCAATTATAATTTACGTTAAACAGGCCAATCTTGTCATAAATCAAAATACAAATAATGCCTATAAAGTTTAGTACCAAACCTAACACTAACAAAGAAAACATTAATAATCATAATATAAACAACAGTTCAATAATCAAAGTCAATATCTGACTTCTGTCCATGAGACGCATTACTAGCGCTACCCAAAAATTACGTCTAATTTCCTAACTACCATCTTAGTAGATTAATCTAAGGTTAAGAACAATAGACATTATCAGGGCCAAAAATTTTACACTTTTGTAAAAGGTAAATAACTTGAATAGTTACTCAAAACTTTATAGATAAATAAATTTTGGTCTGTCTAAGAAATTATCCTTACATAATATAAATAACGATCTGAAGTCTCCGCTTCTTCCTACAAGACCTAACTCATGTCCATGAGCGGACATTTATATATATATTAAAATGAACTAAACAAAAACTAAAATCTGCCGAAATTTAATTTAGAAGAACAATACATTGTTATGCCGAAATAGAATTTGTGCTTACAATATTTCAATGATGACCGAAGCCTTAGCCTCGTCCTACTATCCCCAAAGCATGTCCAAGAGTGCTCTTCATTTTTCACTGCAAGTCTTATATATGATTTTACACAACTCACAAAACGGAACGACAGGACAACGGGGAGGGGACTAAAGAGAAACAAAGAAACAAACAAAGGAAAGGATCGACACGCGACTCCACGCTTCTACTATCTTCTCGAACCATTATTTTCTTTGGAATTTTGGGACGGGAGTCATCTCTTCTCTTCTCAAGTTATTTGCTTGAGCTCGCGCTTTGGCGCTAAGACGGGCCCATTTTAGTTGCTCGTGGTGTGTTGTTGTCGGGCCGGTCATGTCACACGTTGGTTCCGCGCTCACAGCATTGGTGAAAAGGGGTAAGTCGATGTTTTGGATGTTTAGTATATCTTAATTTGTAGCTAATGCTACAAGAATAAGCCATAATTTCAGGAAATGTTTATTTCTTTAGACAGCAATTTCTTGAGTTCTACAAAGATTTTAGTTTTCTCTTTTAATAAGCCAAGCATTTACTTTGAGGATTATTATTATCAAAGAAAAGTATACCAATTTTCATTAGTAGAACTGCAATCTATTTATAATTTACTTTAGTCACTGAACGTATGGCCACTATTAATAGAGAGTTCTCAATGTAATAAAAAGGTAGTTGTCTCTCAAAAAATTGTCTTGAGCTGCAGATTTGAATAAAAATTCTATATAGATGCTTATCACTGGATCCACACTCCAATTTTTATAGGAATAACCTTTTAAAAAATAAACATATTTTTGTGGTCAACATTGGTAAAATGTTACTATCTTAATAATGTTATTTTATAGCTACTGAAAAATCTATCACCTGTGCTTTGGCGGCTACGTGGTTTAAGGTGTCACTCTTGCAATAGACTAGACTGTGGATGACAGAGAGATCGGGGTTTGAATCCCGGTTGGGTGTACTGAGACTTGTTTACCCCTAAATGGTTTTCCACTCTGTAAATGCGGGCCCACCTCATCTAATTTCAACCTTCCTCATCCATAACTCGTTAACATGTGAGCCTCAGTCTCTCTTGTTTAATTGTGTCCAGTATACCTTGACATGAGCCTCTACTGTGTATTTATGTCCAGTGTACCTCAACATGAGCCTCTAGCGTAAGCGTTTAAGCCGGCCCTAACAGAGCTTAACTCTAAGTATTTGGGATATAAATATTCCCCAATCAATATGAACGCAACTAAAATACTATCAATGTTCGGAAGAACGCGTATGTGTGAATGTTTTTTCTCCCTTTTAAAATTGAATACAATCAAGATAAGAAGTCAGCTTACAGATGAATATTTACAAAGCACAATGAGGATTGTTTAGAATTAAAATATTTCTTCAGATTATGATAATTAACCAGTACCGTAAAATGGGGTGAATAGGAACGGTTTTTAACTTTGAATGTAAAAAAACATAGTAAATATTGTCTTATATAAAAGAATTCTAGCTAATTATTTTAGTCCTACCTTCTTCTATTAATACCGAGACATCAGAAAGTTCTAAAGAGAGAGGGGTGAACAGAAACGCCTATTACATTATTAACTTGTTTCTATTCGTACACGTGTAGGATCAATTGGAATGAGCACCAACCGTAAAGGGTGTAAAGGAACACACAGTTATTATGAAAGAAATATGTATTGTTACAAAAAAAGTTTTTCATGGAAAATGCATAGGTACTTCTTCTTGAGCTTGGCTTAATACAAAAACAAATCACTACGGTCGTTCTCAAAGCTTACCATTTCTTTAAAACGAGAAGAGGTATTCACACTTACCACTAGGGTCAATTTTTTTTACAATATCATTTAATTCAAAAAATGCCTTATCTTCCGTTTGGAAAAACTTCCAAATTTGAGGAACCTTCTTGAAAAAAATCCAACATATCCGTCATCTTGAGGGTGTAGCACTTTGCTAACATAAAGCCTGAATGTGTCTTTGGTCTTACCATACACTTTGACAACTAGGAAGTCTCCAGGACTATAACAAGTCTCAGGTGTTCTAGGACTGTGCTGGAATTTGAATGTTAGATTCTTAATCAGATGCTGTTGATAACACAAGCTCTTTGTTATGTTACTATATTGTAGGGAGTAGTCCGAGTCATCCGAAGAACTTGATTATGGTGATAATATTGGCTTCTTTTTGGGACGTCTTTTAATTGTTTTAGGTGCTGGTTCTCTTGCAACTGGATTACTTGAATCACTGCTTTGAATTCTCGAAGGTCCTGGTTCAGAGTCAGCCACACATAGTTCTCCTAAGTCTGTCCCTTCAACGCTTTTTCCAGGTGGGACATTAGGTTGTGTTCTCTTCTTCTTTGGTTTCTGATCAGTATCAAACTGTCTTAATGGCTACAGCAGTTCTTTGAAAGTCTCGTCAATGCTTTTACCCAAACCGGTTCTAACAATGGTGTCTGTATTCCTGATTGACTTCCACTCCAATTACTGCTACCGAGGTTGCCTGAGCTTGGCAACATCAGAAGAACTTCATTACGATCTAAAGGCACAATGCCACACTTTTTGAATCCAGATTTCACGTTTTCCTCCTTGAGAGAATCGCACCGTTTTTTCAACAGCCCAAGGAACTTATGTTTAGGGTCAGTAGCTTCACCTCTGCTTTGTTTTTTCCATTCTTCAATGATATGACGCCAGGAAATTTTCATAGGTCTAAAAGATGCCACGTTGAGTGGTTGGGTGAGATGAGTGGAATTACTGGGTAAAAATATAAACTTTATATCCTTTTCTTTGAATAGAGTGATCAAATCTATCGACAAATGAGACGCCAACTTGTCCCCAATCAAGTATTTTTGTCCCTCCGAGGTCTTTAGAAACGGGGTTTGCAATTGATTCTACCCAGTCCGCAAAGCAGAAACTTTTGAACCAGCCTGACTTGGTTCGATTGAACCATTATTTTTTTGAACCTCCCTCCTTCCTTCCAACTATCGTATACATGCTGCGCCTTATAAACTACATAAAAAGGCATTATTTTGCCTTCTACGTTTTCAGCAAACATCAGTGAAGTAAATGCTTTTGAAGAGTTTAGTAGCCTTTCTGGATACTTGCACCCATGCCTGAAAATTAATTTACGTTTTTCTGGGTCATCACACAAATTTATCTCATCATAATTGATTATGTGAATTGCGGGCACGTCCTTTAAGCTCTCGTTCAAGCTCATCAAAATATTTGTTGACAATATCAGGAGACACAGCTGATATAGACCTTTTAATATTCTGGCACATTCTTGATGACAGTGAGTTTTTGTGACAAGTTAGAAAATAATACACCCAGTCACGGCCAGGAATGTTGTTCTTGAACTTTTGTACAAGTTTTCCTTGGCGTTCAAGGTAATCCTGCACTAGTAACCGTAAGGTGAGTGAATCAAGAGGGTAGGCCCAGTCGCTACAAATGCTCAACCTGCCAACTTAAACTGCCTCTTCTTCTTAATTTAGTCTGTCCTCCTTTTTCTTCGTTTGATAATTTTTCACATGTCTATTAAGGATAGTAGTCGGAATATTGAACTTTTGATAACATTTCCTGTAAACAAACACTTTTTTGATATTACCAATAGCTTTCTTTAGATCTTCTGATGTGTGTACTTCTTATTCATGCTCTTTAGAGCTACAGGTTGATATTTTCGCGGCATGTTTGCTGAAACCTGCAACAAAAACACTTATTATTTTTGTGTTTCTATTCACCCCAGAGATTACAAATCTATGACGTCACAGCTAGTAGTTGTTTTTCACATTCAATGTGAAAGATAAATTGAAATTTAATTATGACATGTCGTTATATATGCCTACAAGAAATTAAAATTAATAATCTTACGTCTATATTGACAGTAATTTTGTACTTACAGGAAAAGTTTTGGCGATGTCAAATATCCGCGGTTTTTAATGGCGTTGTTTACACTCTTGTAAATATAAAAGCAGTGATGCCAACAACACAAAACTTTATTTCACAACGTATTATCATGTTAGCCAACTGGCAGAAATTAACATCTCTAAAGGAGTAATTTTTTTAGGGTAATGTTTTTCTTAATACAAGAAGTTTTGTTCCTACTCATCCCACCATTCCTATTCACCACAATTTATGGTAAGTGGGGAGCGATGCTAGATTTCCAACAAACAGTATATTTGATAAATTACTATCCCACCATTTTGTTTTAAATGAAAAATATTTTAATTTTGTGCTAAGTTTATTATTACCGGTACTGTCTTTGTCATTACAGTTGATTTTTTATTTTAGCAATTGTTTTTAATATTGTAAATTGACAATACCAAATTATTATTTTTAATTTGGCTTTAACGTCCACATTAAGGGAAATGAATATGTTTGTAAAAATCAGTGTACTTTAAGAATGAAAAGGAGTTGAGAGGAATAAAATGGTAAGATTTTTAATTCTGTCCAAACATTTAAAATGTATAATATAATAAACAAAAATCTTATTTGGGGCCCAGAATTCCTCCTTAATAATATAATGCGGCCCTCACACCTGTTTGAGTTTGACACACCTGTCTAGTGTGTATTTGTGTCCAGTGTACCTTTACGTGAACCTCTCGTGTGTATTTGCACAGTGTACCTTGACATGAGCCTCACGTGTGTATTTGTGTCCAGTGTACCTAGACTTGAGCCTCACGTGTGTATTTGTGTCCAGTGTACCTAGACTTGAGCCTCACGTGTGTATTTGTGTCCAGTGTAACTTGACATGAGCCTCTCGTGTGTATTTGTGTCCAGTGTACCTCGATATGAGCCTATCATGTGTATTTGTGCCCAGTGTACCTCGACGTCAATTTGAAGGATCTCCTGTACGTGGCCACGCTGGGCGTTGGAGGGTTTGGCCGGGTCAAGCTGGTGCAGCACAGGACGAACAAGAAACTGACGTTCGCCATAAAATGCCTGAAGAAACAGTACGTGTGGGAACAACAGCAGGTGCAACATGCTTACAACGAGAAACTCGCTATGCTGGAGTGTGCAGAGTGCCCGTTCATTGTCAGGTACGGGAGGGACAGATTATATCGGTGGTTTATAGATGGTCTGCTTTACCACTATACTCCCCAAGTGAATTCTGGATCATTTATTAAAATACACCCTTCTCTCATCATCACTAACTGGTCCTCAGTGTGATTCAAGGTGTGTGACTGCGTGCTTTGTGTCTTACTACCTTCCCAGGCTATCTGCATATTTACACTTATTGTGTAGGTTTGAGAGGGGGGGAGGGGGGGGGGAGGGGGGAGTGAATAGAAGGATGAAAAGGCGGAAGCTTGGAGAAGATTCAAACTCCAACAAAACCGACTACATATACCAGACAGGACTAACAGTCCTAGTCCGGCTCTTAACCGTGGCATTGATATGTATTTATAGTATGATTTGGGTAAGAAGATCAGTAAATGTTAGTTACTAAAGTTACTAAAACAATGTTAATATATTCATACGCCAAATCATGTGGTCTGCAGATATTATTAGTACCTTTAAAATAACACAAATATTGTAGCAGTTGTTATCAATGTTGACAGCAAATAAATATGTTTGAATTCTCTCAAGTGTTCTTCCGACCAAAATAAGAGTATACAATCAAACGGATCACAGTGGTGGTCAGTTAGTCTAAGGTGTCAGCCTCGTGATTGAATGGATTGTCGGAGACAGAGAGATCAGAGTTTGAATCCCGTTTGGTTGTACTGAGGCCGATTATATTATAACACGGCTTATGAACAAAATTTAATTTAGAACGGGGTCAACATCAAATCCCAAGACATTTAATGACTCACTGTGAAAAAGGGGGAATATACATTTCATCAATGATACATTTTTTTAGAAATGTTAGGAATCAAATCAGGGACCATTAACTCGGTAGGAATACAAGATACCGACGTAGCTAAGTTGTCGGTCAACTAAAGCATCCCTTTTAGAAAGAGTTTTCTCATCTCCTTTCTCCGCACAAATGCTGGTACGTTTTCACAAAATTTTACTTGTCCTCATTAGTGTGAATATGACTATATAGTCCAATTTTCATTGGACGAGCCTTATCTGATAGTTACAAAAGTTACTAGAGCTACTTTTACGTATTCATACATCAGATCATGTGATCTGCAGCTGTCACTTGTGATAGATATTACCAATACCTATAAAATAACACTGATAATGGCGATTAAAAAGTTAGCCAAAATCATTAGAATTAAAATAATAATAATAATTTTATAACCATGTTAACTGCAAAAACTATGTGTTTGTATTTTTTTTAAGGCTTTTACTTTGAAAATTGAACTGTAAGCCGGACGAGTGGAGAAACATGAAAATCACAACATTCAAATTTAGTGATTTTGTGCGCCCAGACTATACAGGACCTACAAGGACAGCAAGTATGTGTACTACCTGATGGAGCCCTGTCTGGGAGGTGACCTCTTCACGACGCTGCAGAGGTACAAGAAGTTCCAGGAGGAGACTGTGAGGTTCGTCGTGGGGTGCGCGGTCGAGGCCCTCCAGTTCCTTCATCACCGAGGGTTCATCTACAGAGACCTCAAACCGGAGAACCTGCTCCTGGATTCCACGGGATACGTGAAACTGGTCGGTATTCGTGTCTACTGGGATTCTGGTAGAGAGCGAGAACCTTCTAAACAATACAAACATTACAGTTGGGTCGAATACGCTCATTTATTTTACCTTCGAATCTTGAATTTGAATCTTGGAAAAAAAATATCAACATAAGGGAAAATATAATATAATAATATAAAGTACAAATAGTAACTAATATTAATATTAATATAATATTAGCACCACGTTCGGGTTATACACTTTAAGTACTGATTACGCTAATGGATTGGGAATTGGGAAGGTTGAATTAGAGGAAGTGAACCCGCATTTGCGTGGAGGGAGAGTGGAAAACCATTTTAGGAAAACCAACCCCCAGTTCACCCGACCGAGATTTGAACCTCAATCTCCCCGTCCTCGGCTGTCGAGCTCAACATGTCTAGCGTGTTAGCCAACAACGCCACCGAGGTGGGTAATAGTAACTAGATGTTAACATTCTTTTTTATAATCCATCCATTATAAAATTCATATATTCAGTTAAGTGTTAAAATTACTGGTCTGGGGTCTGGTTGTTGAGTTCATCCTATATTTATAATTGGTTCTGAACCAACAATAGGCAATATTAAAGCTCTAAAACAAATTTCACTTGAAAAATTGAAAACTTTTTTTTTAGAATTTGAGTCTTAAATCCAAAATTTTCTCAAATCTTGACTATCTATCATTAAATATTTGAGGGATTCGAAGGATTTGAGGGTCCCATCCTTCATCATCATCATCATCATCATCATCATCAACTGTTTCCAGCCTGTGGCCGGGTCAGTTAAGTAAAATGCCTTCATCTACTTTTATCCTTTCACCACTCTTCCTCCTTTAATTTCTTCCATTCTTCTCCTCCCACTTTCTGCTATCTGCTCCTCCCATCTCTTTCTTGGCCTCCCCTGCGGTCTTTTCCCCACATACTTCACTTCCAACATTTTCATTGGCATCCTATCTTATTACATCCTCATTACATGCCCATATTATCTCAGTGTTGCTTCCTCTACTATCGCATGTACTCCCTGTACCACAACCCTTCCCCGGATAGCTTCATTCCTAATCCTGTTTCTCTTCGTGACAGCTCCCATCCCTAACAAACATAATATTTTACCTTTTTTTATCATCACGTATTACTACCTATTTGTATTATACGCTGATGTATTAATGATGAGCAAGGTTGAATATTAGAGGAAGTGTACACAGATTCATTGTAAATAATGACTTTGACATCATCTTTAAGGTAGGATTGTAGAGAACGAAAGCTAAGGGCTGTGTTTTTTGCAAGTTTGATAGAAAAACCTTTTTTGGTTAAAATAAATAAAAATTGCTCTTGTACAAACATAGTTTAAATTCCTTCCCAAAGAAAATAATGGAAAGGAAGTAGGTAGGAAAAAGATCGCAAGAGTACAAAATAAAAGGTATGGAACTCCGCATGAACTTTCTCGCTCAATTGTTTAAAAATTGAAATATTTACTCAAAACTTATAATATACGTGAAACGAAATAATATACACAGCAAACCCAAGCATAAATTCCACTATACTTATGTAAAAAATAAAAATTGAGTCCCTGTTTTAAAGGTTATAATTTTATTTTTAAAGAATTAATGTCCTCATTTGTATATTTGAACCAATAAAAATAAATCAATATTGGGTCCACAATGGTCAACACTTCGTATTAAAATTTTGACTTTCGGTTATAATTTTCGACATTTTATTAGGTGTTGCATATCTTCAGGTCATCGCATTGTTATTAAATTCCTCATTTATAAATTTTGACCTATAAAAAATGTAAATAAACTAATGTGTCTAAAATGGAGATAGATCATTGTTGTACAAACATTTCTCCTGAGAGGTTAAAGAAAAATAACTTTTTGAGAGACTTACTTAGGCTATATGGCATTGGAGAATTATTGCGTTAAACTTAAGTAGTATCTCTTTACAACTAAAGCTCACAAAATTGTATTAGTATATTTGCCATTATCTCAAAAACTGTTGGTTTTATAAAAATATATTTAATATAGATTTTTTTAATTTTTAATAGTATTACGATTTTTTAATAATAAGTAATTTAGTATCTCAAATAGTTACGGAGATACGGAAATTTCAGCTTCTGTAAAGTACCCTAAAAGTCATTTTCATGGTAAAATGAAAATAGCCAGTTTATTTATAATATTAATCAACACCTAGATACAAGTTTGAATCAAAATCGTTAGAGCCGATTTTGAGAAATCAATTTTTTCTCTGTTTGCCCTTTATTAACTTACTCTTAATTTTAAGATTAAACTGACACACAGATAAACGGCATTGCAAAGACCACTTTTAGGGTTCGGGGGTCATGAGACGTGGTCAACCATCAACATTTCAGGTTATATTTTTTTTGCAGTCGCAATACTTTACCTTTAATGTTCGAAAAGTTAAGAAATATATATATTTACGTATAACTTGAAAATTATTGTATTTATAAAAATAGGTTTAGAATAAAATATTTGTATTATAAATAGACCTACATATTTTCAATGACAAGTAATTTCATATCTCAAATACGTAGGTTCGGAGATATGATTTTTTTTAAATGAGAATTTACGCATCAGACCGGAACCTTAAAGTCATTTTGCTGAAATATTGATAGTAGCCAATTTGTTTGGAAAATTTATAAATGTTTTGAAATTAAATTTAATCAAAATCTTTAGAGCCGATTTTGAGAAAATCAACTTTTTCTCTTTTTGCCCTTAATTTTAGGGTTAGATATCCAATTCCAAAAACCCCTTGGGGCAACCCTATGAAAACCCTGGATATCAGGTTTTATCCCGATCGGTCCAATAGTTAAAGCTCTATTATAAGGTACAGGCAGACAGACGGAAATTCAAAAAACACTTTTTTGGATTCGGGGGGTCATGAAACGTCAAGATTCATCAAAATCTTGAGTTCGATTTTTTTGACGATCACCATACTTTCTCTACCTGTAAGATAGCGAGAAAGTAAAAAGAGATAGACAGAGAAGACAATAGAAATTAAAATTTCCCAGAAAATATTCCGCAGTGGTGGCTTGCGGTAAAGGGGCTAAATTGAAGAGGGGGGACTATTATATATACTTCAAAATATAGTGTGTTAAGAGACGAGTGAGCTATAAGAAAAGGTGGGAAGGGACTTTAGGTTGGGGAAGGGGTAGATAGGAAGCACGGAGGTTAGGGGGGAGATATATGTCGGGTCAGATTTAAAATTATTTTAGTTAACTTAAAAAATTGAAGTATCATTTATGAACATAATGAGTTTACAAAGGCTCGCATTTATTTGTTTCTTTACTACTTTTTTTTAGCACTACGTGTTACTACCTTTTCAGGTTATACAATTATGTACTAATTACGATGTGTTAGGGATGCAGAAGGTTTAATTAGAGGATTTGCACCCACATTTATGTGGAGTGAGAGTGGAAAACAATTTATGAAAAACTTCCCTCAATATACCTGACAATGATCGAACCCCGATCTCCCTGTCATCGGCAGTCTATTGAGAGAGTAGCTCGTTGGACCGTGCGGCCACCGAAGCAGTGTTTCTTACTACTATTACTACTACTACTACTACTGTTACTACTACTGTCCCCCCTACCACTAATTATTATTATTATTATTATTATTATTACTGTTTTTATTAATATTATCCATTTGATCAGTTGAAATTAATCTACAGAAATAATAATTGAAAATTTTCCGGAAAAATATAGGGAAAATGTTCCAAAACGGAAATTTTTCCGTCTCACATTTCTAGCAGACAACAGAAAGTGTGCAAATGAGAGGAGAATAATGGAAACAAATAAAAGGATGAAGAATGGTGGCATTTTACTAAACTGATCCGACCACAGGTTGGAAACAGTTGATGATGATGATGATTATGATGATGATGATGATGATGATGATGATGATGAGTTCCACAAACAAACATAAGTAGTACAACACAACCAAGTCTGCCAATTAGCAAATCTTCACATAAGAAACTTATGAACTTTAATTTTGATGCAGTTTTTGGTTTCTAGACCGATTTTGGTTTTGCCAAAAGAATAGGCACTAGCGGTAAGACTTGGACGTTTGCCGGTACCCGGACTACACGGCGCCCGAGGTCGTCCTGAACACCCGGGGCTACGACCGGGCGGTGGACTACTGGGGCCTCGGAATACTCATCTACGAGCTGCTCAATGGCAGGTAATGGCAGCGCGGTTTAAGGCATCAGTCTCACTCCAGACTGGATTTATAGTGACGAGGTATGAGCCTCATTTGGGTGAGCAAGGGGTGGTTTTACTGCATCTGATTCCTCTCTGTGGAAGGTTTTTCTTCCTGACTCAATTTGGGCGTGCTTCTTATATTAACTACCTTCCTTATAGGCCTATAAGCCCTTTAAATCAAACTATTAATACACTTTTTAAATAAACATAGTAATTAAAAATATATATATATATTCATAAGTGAGCTGAAACCAGATTCTCAAACTTGTTTGTGTTTATCCTTAGTTAAGTTGGTAGAGTGTCTGCCGACTGAGTAAAGGGTACTGGGTTTAATTCCTGGCATGGTCAAAAAAATGGATTATTGGTAAAATGCAGGTTTCCACTTTCACAGTGATGAGTTTACGATCGGTACATACTAGATTTAAGTTAGTTTTTAAGTCGTGTGTCGAGGTTCAGGAAGTGTGCGTTAAGAAACTAGAACTATACATTAAAAAAAGTTATGTTTTAAATTTAAACCAGTATAATTTTAATAAAATATTTATGCCTAAATAAATAGCATTGTTCTCTCTTTTTTTTGTGTGTGTGTGTCTATTTTGTCACATGTATTTTCGCAATGACATGAAAATATTTTTTTCAGTTGTAGCATATATTTTAAATATGTTCCCTTTATTGGGAGCTAAAAGGTGGCCGATATATACATTAAAGTGTACTCAAAATGTATAATACAGACATACATAAATGCAACTAGGGATTATTGAAAGCCAGAGAACATCCACCTATCTTACAATACCTAGTGTGAGAGAATTGATTCGGTCCTGTGTGAACATACAGTTTCCAGATAGGAATAAACGGACATGACCCGGCATTTATTCAGGGACAAACTGAGTAGCAGTTCAGTTGTTACCAATATTTCACCAGAGAATGTCGTTCAAAATAGAACTTCTACGTGGTTGAGGAATACAAAGTAACCCGCTTCGGTGACCACATTGTCTAACACGCCACACTAGACTAGACTAGAATTCTTATGACGAGGAGATCGAGGTTCGAGTTTCATTTGAGTGTACTGATGGTATTTTTTTCATAATAGTTTCCCACTCTCTACGCAAATGTGGGTACACTTCCGCTAAATATAACCTTCCTAATCCCTAAAACCATTAGCGCAATTAATACATAAGAGTATAACCCAAACATCTTACTACTTGTTCGGATTATACGCACTTACGCTAATGTGTAATGGTAGGGTGATTGTGAGATGAAATGAAGGACCTACAGTTTAACGTGGGATCCGAACCACGGTGGAGGCCTGGCAAACAGGTAGTAAGATGCAGTGCAATAATATATATATATATATATATATATATATATATATATATATATATATATATATATATATATATATATATAGAGAGAGAGAGAGAGAGAGAGAGAGAGTAATAAGGGTGTTATACCCACAGCCATGAGTTTATTTCCATCTGCTAGATTTTGTAAATAGTTATTTTATGTTGTGTTTTATTAATTTTTTATCACTTTATCTTACTATCTGCTCGGGTTGTATGCATATGTTCTAATCAGCCAATTGTATTAGGGATGAGGACTGTTGAATTTAGAGTAAGTTTACCCGTATTTGTATGAAAGGAGAGTGGGAAACCATTCAAGGGGAAACACACCCTTAGTACAGCCGACAGGAATTCAAACACCCTCGTCGTTGGTAGTCTAATCTATTGTTAAAATAACACCTCAGGGCTTAGACTATATGGCCACCGAAGTGGGTATCCAAAATTTTAAAAAACAGATTTTTCCTCTTAGGTATCATCTTTTTATAACATCAAAATATCAAGTTTGAATGAAAACCATCAAACAATTTTGACTTTCGAGGTCAAAGTGGTATACATAACAATCTCGAGGCCTAAAGTGTTTGTGGTCACAATAATTTCTCTATTATGATTTTTTTTAATGGCATATAAAATGTTGTATGAAAATGTTCCAGCCCTCCTTTCCGAGCGTCTGACCCATCGAAAACTTACAAATTGATAATGCAAGGATTTCAATCCTCGAGATTTCCAAAAGAAATTAGTAAAGATGCGAAAGATCTCATCAAAAGGCTATGCAATTTGATATCAACAGAACGATTGGGCTACCAGAGAAATGGCATTCAAGATATCAGAGATCACAGGTAGACTCGATGTAAAGAGAATAGAAAGGTAGCGCCAATTGGTGGAATTTGATTGTCATTGTTTATGTCACCCAGAATACTTTAATTATACAGGGTGGAGTGGAAACAATTAGACGATTTGTAACTTGAAAATTAACATTTAGGCTAATTGAAAAGTAAGTATTTATTAACTAAATAAAAGCAAACTACATAATACATTTTTTTTAAGCTAATATCACTCAGCTGAGCTTCACCGGACATCAGACTAACCTCAACGCGTTGTACATCATTTTCCTCAGCATAGATTGTATAATTGATTTTGTCCCACCCTGTACTTTAATAGAAAGCAATATATATATATATATATATATATATATATATATATATATATATATATTAATAAATAAAGTAATTAGGCCTATGTTAATTGTAAATTGGTGTGGATTTTTAAGAATTATTTATCAAGTTCCAAAATATTAACTGATTTTTCACAAATTAATATAGTGTTGTTTAGTGAGTGACGTAAAGGCTCAGCCAATCAGATGTATTTCTCTCTGGATTCACCTTCATTGGGTAGTTCTACAGGAAATTTGTTTTTAATAATTACAGATGTACACATTGTAACCCTTATAAGTAGCATGATTACCTTTATGGATTACACTATGGACCTATCTTAAAAGCTGAGCCATAGTGTAACTATTCAAGGTAAGCTGCTATATTTCAGCATAGACAGAGGGTGCACACCCGTACAAAATAAGCTTTTATGTAAAATAATGTTACATGATGCACTCTTGAGAGTATATCTCAAGGCTAATTAGCGGGGAAATTAAATGTAAGATACATTTAGAGCCAGAAAACCTACCAAAGTGCAGTTTTCTATACTCTTTATTAGACAAAAAAAAAATTGTGATCAGTTGGATAAGCGTTTATCAACTGCTTAGCCAAAATTAAAAAACAGATTTTTCCTCCTAGGTATGACCTTTTTACAATGTCAAAATATCAAGTTTGAATGAAAACCATCAAACAATTTTTGTCTTCTGAGGGCAAAGTGGTATCCATTACAATCTTGAAGCCTAAAATGTGCAGGGTCTCGATACTTTTTATATTATGATGTGCCACGAAGGGTCAGCTGGTGTGCCGCGGGAGTCGGAGGGGGGCGGGGGGGTTAAAAATTATAAAATATTTTTAAATATATGATCAACATTTTTTTTTTAATAACACTAGAATTTTGGCTATTGAACTCTTAAACAGTCTTGCTACCAATTTTTTTTTAATGAGAGAATCTCTCCCTTAAAAAAATTGATAGTGTGTCTTGACCATTTTAATGCCTTGTTCAGTGTGCTGTGAGTTGCTAAAGTTTTAAAATCACTGAGTTAAATAATTTTATTTATTTTAAGATATTAATTTTTCAATTTCATTGTATATTCTTTTAACGAGGTAAAACGGCTTTGCTGATGTTTATGTATGCTGTAATTTTATTGTAAAATTTGTTTAAATTTTTCTAATACTACCCGTAATTATATATTGCAAAGAATGCATAAGGAAAAAAAAAGTGTGTTGTATGCTTTAAGAAATAAAATGTGTTGTTCAAATACTTTCACTGTTTGAGGAGAATATTAATATTTGTATCTACATTATTTATTTTTTTTGCACCATGTCCTACTGCCTGTTTGTATTAATGAATTGGGGATTAATAAGGCTTTATTTAGAAAAATTGCGCCCACATTTGCGTGATGAGAAAGTGGAAAACCATTTAAGAAAACCCCTCTTAGTGCACCTGACCGGGCTCAAACCCATCCCCGTCTTCGGCAGTCTAGTCCAACACAAAATTAGTGTGTTAGACCACGCGGCCAACGAGTATTTACATTTGATGCAGAACTATGATTAATGAGTATAAAATGTGACAGACCCTTCCCAATTCAACAAACCGATTTAAGGAAAAGTTTTTGCAACCGCCATTACATTAATGCACGATCAGCATCTTAATCACCTGTTCAGTGGCCGCAAGATCTAAGGCGCTACTCTCGCATTAGACTAGACTGCCGGTGACAGTGAGATCGAGGTTCAAATCTCAGTCAGGTGTACTGAGGTTTGTTTTTTCCTAAATTCTTTGTCACTCTGCTTTCAAGCAAATGGGGGTAAACTTCATATAAATATAACTTTCCTCATCCCTAAAACCATCAGCATAATTAGTACATAAGTGTATAGCCCAAACAGGCAGTAAGACATGGTGCTAAAAAAATTGTAATCTTTTTAAGAGCTATAAATACATCCAAAGACAAATTTTTCAAAAAAATTTTAAGCCAAATCCTAATTGATTTAATTGATCTGTTAATTTTAATTTCAGGTGGTTCAAGAAATTTGATTGGGAATCTCTGAAGAAAAAAAGACTACCCACACCTCTTCTACCACAAGTAATAAATTTAGAACTTTAAAAATGTATTGTATACCATCTATGACTATATGAACTTTTATTTCTAGCACTGCTTATCACTCGTTCGGGCTATGAGTCTATGTACATTTTACACTAATGTGTTAGGGAATAGGAAGGTTGAATTTAGATGAAGTGTACCTGCATTTATGTGGAGGAAATGTGGAGAAACATTTATTGAAAAACCACCCTCAGTATATCCGAACAGGATCAAACCATGATCTCCATGTCTTTGGAGGTCATGTGTGCCAGTAGCGCCTTAGACCTAAGCCCGGGTTATATTGAACACCAGAATGTTTTCACATATTATTTAAATATTTACATGCATCAATGATGGGGAAGTGAGAGAAAAGGGGGGGAGGCACCGGGAGCAAAGGAAAAATAAACTAATTTGTTTTAGATTATGTTGAGAGTAAAGGCCAGTACACACAGAACGCTAAGCTAAGCTCAGCTAAGATTTGATCTGCTAACTGGCTAGAAAAATAGCGGACCATATAGCTGATTTAAATGTGCTGGTTCACACAGAAAGCTAAGCTAAGCTATGCCTTGCTACGCCACACTATGTTTTTTTTTTCCGATTGCTGGCTAGGCAATTTTTCCATCCCCCATCTTGAGCCATTTTACGTTGTGCATACGCATAATGCAACTTTGGCTCCGTGTTGAACAGACGCAATGCTGGTTTGGTGAAAATAACTAAAGAAGTGTTGAAGTTTTGTTTTCAGTTTGTTTCACGTGTATTTAAGTAATATTCTATTTAGGTTTTATATTTAATAAATGTTTTTATATTAAAATGGAGGCGTTAATTGAACAAGTCAAACCTCCACCTTCTAAATTTTCTTCATCTCCCAAAACAGCTGCTAGCAAAAGCATCTTTTGTTCCTCAGTACTATAATCTGAACTCAAACAATACATTTTGTAGAACATCATCATAACTAAAGTTCACTGGAGCAGACCAGAAAGAACAACATTGAATTAAGGAGTGAAAATAGGGACCATGTCCTAGTTTAGCTTAACAATGAGTGTGAAACCAAACTGACAAAGTCTTAGCACAGCACAGCATAGCTTAGCTTAGCATTCTGTGTGTATCGGCTTTTAGAGGGGGAAAGAAGAGAGAGTGGAAATGTGTTTTAGCGCTTGTTGAGGTTGCTTGATAATTACTTTATTATTATTATTATTATTATTATTATTATTATTATCATTATTATTAAATGTCACATACTCTGTCTTTCTATCCCTAGGTGACAAGCAACACAGACACCCAAAATTTCGACCCATACGGAGAGGACAAGGCTGAACCTCCCGAAGAAAACTCGGGCTGGGATAAAGATTTCTGAAATCATTTCTGACCACCACCCCCTACCCATAAAACGACATTGTGAACAAGACTTTTGGTCCTCTGATGAGCAAGATTTACCAAGGAAGATTAATTATATCAAATAAATTGAGATATATATACTGTGCTTTATCAAACTTTACTAGAAACTAATGTAATATAGGTGTAAAACTTAATATTGTATTGTATTAATAGGTATAGTAGGCTGTTAATGAGAAAAAAACTTTTGTAAAATACACATTTTTTTGTGGACAACCTTAATATTGTTTTAATACAGAAGTGCTATTCAATTTCGGGCTTTGGCCCTCTCCAAACAGTCAAACTTAGGATTGTGCAATTAATAAACAACCAAAGTTGAAATACAGGTGTTTGATTGGGTTAGGTTAGGCTCTAAAAAACAAATTTGGTCAGGTGGTGTTGATAATTTAAAATAAATTTGTAATCTCTGTCCGGTTCTGTTTGCATATCATTGAGGTCCACTTGCCCTCTTGAATTAATTTGTTTGCTCAAAATTGGGTGAGCGCCACCTCAGTCTGGTCGAGAAACAAACTAAAATGTTATTTCAAGCTTTGGTTGTTTAGTAGTTGCCCAATCCTAGGTTTGACTGTTTAAAGATGGCCAAAGCCCTAAATTGAATATAACTTTGGGCTTTGGTCATTTTAAAACGTCCAATCCTAAGATTGGGCAAAATATCCTTCCATTGGCTGTTTTCAGGCTCTGTGCCCAACATATATATAAGCAGGCCTTAATACTTATTCAAGTTGTACACATGTGTACTAATTACGATAGTGATTCAGGGATGATAAAGGTTGACTTTAGAGGAAGTGTGCCCATATTTGTGTGGTGCAAGAGTGAAAAACCAGTTTGGAAAAATCACCCTCTGTACACCTAACCAAGATACGATTCCCGTCTACATATCATTGACAGTATAGTCTAACACAAGATTGACACCTTTAGACCATGG
The DNA here is from genome assembly GCA_039000515.1 of Timema cristinae. NCBI lineage: Eukaryota > Metazoa > Arthropoda > Insecta > Phasmatodea > Timematidae > Timema > Timema cristinae. Next base: position 96,493,040 of record JBCFYV010011172.1, read on the forward strand.
GGAAGCCGAAGCAGATTTTAAGTAACTCATTTTAACTGTCGATAGAATGAACAAGTAGCAATACAGCGTGGAGGGGGGGGGATAAAACCTTTTATAGCTGTTATAAAAGTTTATTGCTCCAAATTTATTTCTTTTTAGAGTAAAATACATTGTGGGTTTTTTTTCTGAGTACATCGTTTTAAATTCTTGAAGTAAGGCTGTGCCTACCACATGTGAATTATTTTTTAGCAATTTATTTGTTGTAGGAAAAAGACTGTGCTTTCTGTAACTAACATTTCATAGTTATAAATAAAACCATTGTTAGAATGAAAATAATGTGACAAATTAACAACAATCTTTGTCCAGTGGCAGCAATGTAAGGCGTGAACTGTTTTGTTCTTTTCATTGTGAAATCCATTTTGTGTTTGTTCCGTTTGTGTTTTATATCGCCCTCTCATTTACCTTCTTCCATATAATATTACCATATGTACCTAGAAAAAAGAAAAGAGGTTTGCCTTAAAGTGTTATATAAAACAAAATTAGATTATTTGAGCTTCAGAGCGATTGAAAATAATCAATTGTTTTGATAATTACAATTTTATTTATTGAATATAAGTAATTAAAACATCACTTGAAATATTTTTATGTCAGAAGGGTAGTTTTGTAAAAGCAAAGTTGACAGAACTGAGCCATTGTTAAATTATCAAGTAATGAAGTTGGTCTATTAAATATATTAATTGTGAACAATAGTGTATTTTAAAAAGGTTTAAAAAAAAGTTAAACAAAGACTGATTATTTAGCACCACATCCTACTACCCATTCAGGTTATAGGTTTATGTACTAATTACGCTAATGGGTTTGGGATGAGGAAGGTTAAATGTATAGTAAGTGTACTTTCATTTAAATGGAAAGTCTAGGAAATTATTGAGGAAAATTCGCCCTCAATACAATTGATCGGGATTGAACAACCATCTACCCATCATCTGCAGTCTAGTCTATTGCGAGAGTAGCGCTTCAGATCATGCGGCTACCCAAGCAACTAAGAGCGCATTTAAAAATAAACTCCATGATATGAGCCCACAAGTGAGGTATATCGGCTGAGTGGATGCCACTGTTATGATGCTAATGCCAACATTTGTGGATAGAGGGTGTTATGTGGTCAGCACAATGAGGCCTCCGGTCATTAATATCAGTTTTCTAAACCAGAGCCGATAATTCAATATTCAAGTAGCTTCACATTTGTCCTCATAAAGCTGAGTTTGAACCACCTCCTAATACACTGCTTCACAGAGAATCTGGATACACCGGGGATTGAACCCAGGACCTCTGACTTAATTAATAGTGCTTAGTGAATCTACAAAACAAACACCCGTATCTTTAAACACTGTCATGAATAATTACGGTGATAATGACATTGAAAATTGTAACTAGTGACTTAGATAAGCTCCATTATGTACTTACTCTATGGCATTATGAACTCTGAGTTCATTGACGCACTTACAAAAGTATGCTACCTATCCCTATCTTGAGATAGTGCCATCCAGTTCACCTCACTAAACCCTATCTTAAGCTAATTATATCCAGTCCACCTCACTACACACTATCCCATCTATTGGACTAGTTCTATCCAGTCCCTCACTACACCCTATTTCTTTCTTGAGCTAGTTTCATCCAGTTCATCTCACTATACTCTCCCTATCTTGAGCTTGTTCTATCCAGTCCACCTCATTACACCCTAACCATTTCTTGAGTTAATTATATCCAGTCCACCTCATTACCCTCTATCCCTATCTTGAGCTTGTTATATCCACTTTACCTCATTTCATACTCTCCCTATCTTGAGTTAGTTCTACCAGTCCACCTATTTACCCTAGCTATTTCAGGTCAATTCTAATGTTATCCTACCATATAGGTCTAGGTCTTCCCAATGGTTTCTTTCCATTGGCAGGGCCGCTCCAAGGGGCAAGTGAGGAGGGCAACTGCCCGAGACCCGGGCTCTAGGGGGGTGTCACACCACCGACACTGTCTTAAAATAGCTACATAAAAAATTCATACAATGCCCAGCTATATTTGATATTATACTAATTTTATTTGCCGTTTATTACAACTTGTGTCCTTGTTAGACCCAGTGTGCATAAACATAAGACATTCATTTATCTTGTATTGAATTCTTTTCAAGTTTATATGACGTTAAAGAAGAGGGGGTGCTTAAATCAAGGTTTGCCTGGGCTCAAAATTATGCTCGAGATGGCCCTGCCCATTGGGTTTTCCAGTCAATACTCTGAACACGGTTCTAGTCTCTCATCTGCACTGCATGTCCTACCCATTATAAGCTACGAGAATTGATTATCCTAACAATGCAGTGTGATGATTACAGGGTATGTAACTCACCATTATGTAACCTCTCAACCATTCTTACTAAGCATTCAGCATACTACAACGTACTTGCAACAAACGCTAAAGATACCAGCCACAGTGAAAAGTTTGCAACACAAAGAATAAATAATGTTTTCACCAGGAATCTTAATTTGTTCTACTTTCAAAAATACCAAGCCCAAGTGTCCTGACCATGCTACCTTTACATTAGAAAAGTTGAGCATTCAACAAATAACGTTGAGGAAGTTAGGGTAATGCTAAACTTTAATGCAAAACAAAGAACATTGAATCAACTTTAGCCTCACGAGTAAGATTAATTCAGGAATACTATGGCACGGAGGGGAAATTTGTGAGTGATCCCCACCCCTCCCTCCCATCTCGCGCCTGCATGGGAGGGGTGGGGGTGGGAGGAGTATGTTGGATGACGTTCGCGCGCCTCTCTCTCTCTCTCTCTCCCTCTCTCTCTCTAGATGTAGTTAGGAATACTGGGGCAGAGAGGAGAAATGTGTGTGTAGGTATCGGGGGAGTATGTTGGATGACGCGCGCGCGCCTCTCTCTCTCTCTCAAGATGTAGTTAGGAATACTGGGGCAGAGAGGAGAAATGTGTGTGTGTGTGTGTGTGTGTGTGTAGGTATCCCTTATACACACATCATGTTTCAGGGCAGTGAGGGGAAATTTGGTGGGGGGATCATGATGATGAGTGGTGTGAGGGGGTGCGCGCCGACGTCAGGGCAGGGTGGGGTGGAGGATGGTCCTGGGAGTCGACAGGGGAGGCAGTGCGCGGGGAGTGGGTTGTATGACGGGGCTCCTCAGGCCAGGCTGGTTTTTTTTTCTTATACACGCATAGGGTCTTCATGGTGGGCTGACGTCGTAGCTTTTTTCTTATGATTACCATTCCTCTTCCGAGGCCATGCCGGGACCCCGAGCTAAGATATCGGAGAAGATTACCAAACCTCCTCCGAGTCCATGCCGGGACGCTGAGCTAAGATGTCGGAGAAGATTACCAAACCTCCTCCGAGTCCATGCCGAGTCGCTGAGCGGGACAATAGTCTTATACACGCATAGGGTCTTCAGGGCGGGCTGACGTCGTAGCTTTTTTCTTATGATTACCAGTCCTCCTTCAAGGCCATGCCGGGACCCCAAGCTAAGATGTCGGAGAAGATTACCAGTCCTGGTCATGCCGGGACCCCAAGCTAAGATGTCGGCATGAAGATTACCAAACCTCCTCCGAGTCCATGCCGGGACGCTGAGCGGGACAATAGTCGGCATGAAGATTACCAGTCCTCCTCCGAGGCCATGCCGGTTTTCTCATCCTTTATTTTATTAATTACGAGATATACATTCCTTTTACCACATTGTTTTACTACTAATCCAGGATGCACGCTTTAAAGGGTAAGGGTGAGTAGGGTACTATTCATAACAAATGTACCATCATTTGTGCGTGATGAGAGTGTAAATACTCTCTGTACCCTTAACCAGTATTCGTACCCATACCATCCAAAATATGGCTTTCAAAGGTAAAACCAGTTGTTATTCTTTATAAAAATGTTTTCCCATCCTGTATTTTTTTGCCGGGACCCCGAGCTAAGATGTCGTGAAGATTACCAAACCTCCTCTGAGTCCATGCCGGGACGCTGAGCGGGACAATAGTCGGCGTGAATATTACCGGTCCTCCTCCGAGGCCATGCCGGGACCCCGAGCTAAGATGTCGGAGAAGATTACCAGTCCTGGCCATGCCGGGACCCCCAGAGCTAAGATGTCGGATATTTTCTGAGAAGATTACCAGTCCTCCTCCGAGACCATGCCGGTTTTCTCTTCCCGTATTTTATTAATTACGAGATATACATTCCTTTTACCACTACTCCAGGATGCACGCTTTTAAAGGGTAAGGGTGAGTAGGGTACTATTCATAACAAATGTACCATCATTTGTGCGTGATGAGAGTGTAAATACTCTCTGTACCCTTAACCAGTATTCGTGCCCATACCATCCCAAATATGGCTTTCAAAGGTAAAACCAGTTGTTATTCTTTATAAAAATGTTTTCCCATCCTGTATTTTTTGTCGTGACCCCGAGCTAAGATCTCGGCATGAAGATTACCAGTCCTCCTCCGAGTCCATGCCGAGACGCTGAGCGGGACAAAGATTACCAAACCCGCCGGGTCCGGGCTTCGGTTCCGGGACTCCCAAACCTCCTCCTAGGCCATGCCGGGAGCCCAAACCTCCTCCGGGGAAAGTGGAATATCGCTCAGGGAAAACCAGCGTAAACCCTCGTTTATTTCTATGTAATGTCTCTCTCTCTCTTTAGTACAGCCATGATACATACGCGTATATATTCGGTATAAAGATTATAGTCTTTCGCTCGCTGTATGCGATGATTAGTTGAGAGGGAACGACGGGTTTTTCTCTCTCAGAGTGGGATGGAGAGGTACCCCTCCCCGCTTATACGCACATACATTTTTTTCAGGGCGGCCAGAGGAAGTTATACACACACAGATGGTTTCAGGTCATCGGGATGCGAGGGGTGAGGGTTGCCGAGAGGTGCGGGAGGGGTAACCTCCGTCTGTATTGCTTCTCTCTCTAGGACACGAGGATCTAACCCGGGAGGGGAGGGAGGGGTGGGAACACTCACAAATTTCCCCTCTGTGCCCTAGTATTCCTGAATTAATCTTACTCTCACGGCTCATTTATTTTCAATTGACAAAATAAACTTAGAGGAGATATGCTTGTATCTATCACAGAACCTAATGTTAATAAAATATTTAAGTATCCCCTAATAACATTAAATATAAAAACGATTATATAAAGTATTCCCCAATAGCATTTAATATAAAAAAACAATAAAAATAGTATTATTAATGCATGGATTCATTTCAAAATAACAGCTATAGAATGATAATTAAATTGCACTATAGTACTCAAAGATCAAAAAGAACAACATTGACTAGAAAAATAATCATCCCAAATAGGATACAAAGTTTTAAGACCAAAAAAAGTCATAATCCCCCAACAAATATCGATAGACATTAAATTCAGTTAAACAAAAATATGTAAATATGTATTCTAATATCCAAAGATGACCTGATAGAATCCCTACATGGTTATAACTGAATTTAACCCAAGCCTAGGTTACAAATATATATATATATATATAAAAATCTCCAAAATAACGATAACTTACATTTAGGTAAGTCCCTGACTTTTATTGGCAAGAGTGACTCACAGCAATAGAGGAATATCTCAACACATGTCCTGGTACCAGACCCATTACTGCATTCCTGATAAAACTATCAAATTTCATTTTGGAGAAAAATTACTTCAGATTTATGGACAAAATATATCTACAAATTAAAGGTACTGCCATGGGAACGCGCATGGCCCCCTCATATGAAAACTTGTATATAGGGAGACTGGAACGTATGTTCCTGGCAGACAACCGTTACAGCCCCTTTGTTGGTTCAAATACATCGATAAGATCTTTATGATCTGGACCAACACCACTCAGCAACTCTTAGTCCTTCCTGGCAGACCTCAACAAATTTTCACCGCTAAGATTTACCTGGAAAATAAACATAAGCCTGTAGCATCACATGCCGAGACCCATAATCTGGACTGTTACACAACCAAGGTGACCAAATCCCTGGACAAAGAAATATGCAACCCTTCACAACTAAGGATATGGGAACTGGCCCATCAATATATTATCAAATCCAGACAAGCTCCTAACCTCAACCCTAGGTAATTCCTCTCCTTCCTACCAGCACACTTATTATTGCATTCAATGTCACAATAATAATAGAGTACATAACACAATTTTTAGTTTTTCTATCTATTTATTTGTAGTGCTGCCATCTATACAGTGATATCATAACTGAAAAACAGTCAGCTGTGAAGAGTCAACCTTGCACTTCAACCAAGAGCATCAGTCTACTCTCTTGACCTGATGAAGCTGTCTGTGACAGTGAAAGCTTGTTCTTAAAAATGTGTTTTTTTAGTGTTCTATCTAAACAATTTCTACTCTGGTATCACCAAGGTAAGTGAGCTGGCTATCCCTCCTAATTTAAACCATGAGTAATAGCTTGTATTTCCTGACTGTATTAGTTTCCTAGTTCCCACTCCATTGTTATTTTAAAATGTTTTATCCTAGGAACAAGTATAATTATCAAAACAACTTCAGCTTAACACATTGTTGATAAGGAAACAACATGAACAACAGAGGTGTTTACTAGGTTACCAAACCAAACTATTAAAAAAGCTGTAACAATATTAAGAAATCAAATCTAAAAATAGTTAAATACCATAATATATCAAACGTAAACACAATTATTTCATGGCCTTTCATCGATGAATAATCAAAAGAGTGTCAATGTGGGAGTACCATTATTTCAAAGTCTTGACACTCCACATATAAGGAGAAATCTTCTCGAATTTAAGGCGGGACGGATGACTCTAAAGGGTAGAATGGTCTACCCAGATACAAGAAAAGGGCTCGTGTTCATTTATTGTTCCTCCAGGGTTTTGAAACACTTTTGTTGGAGAGAGCGCGAGAATAATGAAGCAGAAATTGACATTGTTGTCTTCCCTGGCGATTGCATATTCCAAAGAGTGCCTCAGTGCACCACAGGGAGGGTTTATCTTTTAAAATTCTACAATCCACCAAAGAAACTGTTTTTCTGGCTTCAAGAACCAAACATCAATGGCGACCAAGAAATTTGCGCAAGTGTGAACGAAATTTTAAACCAAACCGAGGCTAGACACACTCACATGATAGACGTGAGTGAATTACCTGGTTGGTTGTTCGATCCGACACAGCTCATCCGAATGTTTGAAACAGTAGAGACATTAGATGACCTTTCGAATATTTTAAGTGCTATAGGTGAATCTTCAACAGACCTAGAACCTCATTCAGATGTATCAGTGCTCACAGATTCATCAAATATCTCAAATGATACTGTAATAAAACATACCAATTCGGATACGCAGCACGAGAGGAACGCGTGTTTTTTGCGATTGCCTCTTATGGACATTGATGAAGACATTCCGAAAAGAGAACCAGAGAATAACTCTGAGGTGTCAATGTTCCCGAATTGGAATGATAGTTCATTTAATAATAAAAATGAAATTTCCTCGGCTTGTTTGGATTCATCTTCGGCCCAAGTCGACATTCAAGAGTTCAAGTTCAGGTCGAATGATCTTCAGAGCCATCCTTTGTCGGCAATGCTGACCCTGGACAACCTGATGTGCCTCCTGGATGACCCAAAAGTAGTACATCAGGTGCACCAGCATCTTCCAGGATTGGACGATGGTGAGAACTTTGACAAGTGAAATATTTTTCACTAAGAATGTGTTTAAAAATTTTACACATTAGCTGATGTAATATATATCTATTTACACAAATGTACACATTCATAATTCATTTTTAAAAAGGTGTTTTTCAAAGCCCTTAAATCAGGGGTTCTTAGCCTGGGCTCCACAAAAAATATTTTCACCAACCTCTAGTTGGAATTTAACATTTACTTTAGTTACGTTATATTAAGTTATTCTGAAAAGAGGTCCATAGGATTCAGCAGACTGATAAAGGGATTCATAAACTTCGCTAGACTGATACAGGGATTCATAAGTTTTGCTGGACTGTCAAAGGGGTTCATAGAATTTGTATGACTGATACAGGGGTGTGTAGCCTTCACCAGACTGATAAAGGGATTCATAAACTTCGCTGGACTGATACAAGGATTCATAGGCTTTGCTGGACTGTCAAAGGGGTTCATAGAATTTGTATGACTGATACAGGGGTGTGTAGCCTTCACCAGACTGATAAAGGGATTCACAAACTTCGCTGGACTGATACAAGGATTCATAAGTTTTGCTGGACTGTCAAAGGGGTTCATAGAATTTGTATGACTGATACAGGGGTGTGTAGCCTTCACCAGACTGATAAAGGGATTCATAAACTTCGCTGGACTGATACAAGGATTCATAGGCTTTGCTGGACTGTCAAAGGGGTTCATAGAATTTGTATGACTGATACAGGGGTGTGTAGCCTTCACCAGACTGATAAAGGGATTCATAAACTTCGCTGGACTGATACAGGGGTTCATAGGCTTTGCTGGACTGTCAAAGGGGTTCATAGAATTTGTATGACTGATAAAGAGGCTCATAGGCTTCACTGGACTGATAAAGGAGTGTATAGGCTTCACTGGACTAATAAAGGGGTCAAAATGATTCACATGACTGATAAAGGGGTTCACAGACTGTCAACGTTAATATTCTTCACTGGACTGTCAAAGGGGTTTATAGGCTTCACCAGAAACAAAGGGGTCTATAATCTCAACAAGACTTTCAAACAGGCCTTTAGACTCAACAAACAGGCAAACAATTATATAGGCTTAACCAGGCTGTCATAGGGGTCCATGGCACATAAAAGGTTAAGAACCCCTGGCTTATATTAAATATGATAATAGAGAAAATAAAACCAAAGTTTGATAAAAATTATATTTCTCGAACTGAGGCATATTAGAATCTTACCCAAACTTTCTAACAAAATTGAATCTCACTACCATATAGTAGTTTAAAAATAAATATCCCCTAGTATGGACATATCGTATGGCCAGGTACATCAATCTCGGAGAATCTCCATGCCACCCTCGCGTCGACCCATTTCCAACACGCCGTGAGAACGTTCTCCGCTGCTTTCCAGTCAAGACAGCTCAGCTCCGTACTGGAGTGCTTGAATGTTGACCAGGAGGTTGCAAATGCAGCTGCTTTAGGTAATACTGAGGCCTTTGTTAAGATTCTTCAGAGGAACTGTATGGAGAACCCTAGCGACACCGATGAAAAGGAAGATGAACAAATATCACCAAAAGATGACAAATCCTAGAAAAATTAATAATATCACTGTGCGTAGTTATTTTTTCCTAAATTTATTAATGAAATATAAAAGTGTTTGTTTTACTAGACCTTAAGAGGCGGGGACACCAAACTCGATTCTTAATAGTATCAAAAGAATCAAGAATTGATCTTATTATCATGATTTTCAATACCCCAATTCTTGGCATTCAAATCTATATAGCTCTATTAGGAAATGGGTGATTTTTAATTATTTAAGGGGTGTCAAACCTAGGTAGCATTTAACAGATTTAAAACCTAGAAATTACTTAAGGGGTGTCGGGCCTAAAGAACATTTAAAAGGTTTAAAACTTAGAAATTATTTAAGGGGTTTTAAACCCAGAGAACATTTAAGGGGGTCAAGCCTAGGGAACATTTAAGGAGTTTCAAACCTAGATAACATTTAAGGAGGTCAAGCCTAGAGATCATTTAAAAGGTTTCAAACCTAGAAATTATAAGGGGGTTTAAGCTTAGATAACATTTAAGGGGTCAAGCATATATAACATTTAAGGGGTGTCAAGTTTAGAGAGCATGGGGTTTCAAACCTAGAAACATTTAAGGGTGTCAAGCCTAGATAACATTTAAGGGCTGTCAAGCCTAGATAACATTTAAGGGGGTCAAACCTAGAGAACATTTAAGGGGTGTCAAGTCTAGAGAACATGGTGTTTCAAACCTAGAAACATTTAAGGGCTGTCAAGCCTAGAGAACATTTAAGGGGGGACCATTCTAGATAACATTTAAGGAGATCAAGCCTATATAACATTTAAGGGGTGTCAAGTCTAGAGAACAAGTGGTGTCAAGGCTAGAAAACAAGGAGTGTCAAGCCTAAATACAATTTAAGGGGTGTAAAGTCTAGAGAACAAGGAGTGTCAAACTTAACATTTAAAAGTGGTCAAAAAATAATTTTATCATTCATCACTGTTGTGTTATTATATTAAATTTATTGTTGTATAGTATGAAAGTGGCAGAGGTATGAATGATACTAGTAATTACATTCAGTATACAACCAGTCCCCGAGATGAATGGAGTGAAGGTGTCATTTGTAGGGTCAGCATGTAGGGTGTATGCATTTCGATGGGCTTGGCAATAATACTATCTGGCTCAGTGAGGAAAGCAACAAGAAACTACTTCACTCCTAATTTCCCTAGTATGCCTTTAACTAAACTTTGGGTTGAGTACTAATCATCACACAAACAAAAGTAGGCCCTGCATATTATAAAATGAGAGCTACACTTTGAAATAGTAGAAACAATGACAGAATCAAATTATGACCATGTTTATTAATCACCACATTATTTTACTTTTTCAAATAATGATGTTTTAGTTTAAATAAATATAATCTCTACACTGACCAGTTAAACATTCTTCATTTTTTTTAAATTTAAATTTCTGCTAAAAACTTATCACAAAATTAAAAAAAAAAAAATTAGATGGTACCCATTGTCTAAAAACTGAATCAAAAATTACTCACAATTTCCCGACATTGTGTTTTAAATTCAGTCTTCTTTCTATTAATACAAGCTCAAATAATAATGTTTTGAAGTGGTTTTTTTTTGTTACATCCTATCCTATCTTGAGCTAGCTCTATCCAGTCCACCTTATTATACCCTATTACTATCCTGAGCTAGTTCTATCCAGTCCATCACATTACACCCTATCCCTATCATGAGTTAGTTCTATCCAGTCCACCTCATTACACCTATCTTTATCTTAGGCTAGCTCTATCCAGACTACCTCATTACATCCTATCCTATCTTGAGCTAGCTCTATCCAGTCCATCTATCACTACACTCTATTCCTATCTTGAGCTTGTTCTTATCTAGTCCACTTCATTACACCCTATATCCTTCGTCCATTCTAATGCTATACTCCCATCTGCATCTAGGTCTTCTAAATGGTCTCTTCCCATTGGTTTTGCAAGTCAATACCCTGAACGCAGTTCTTTACTTTACATTCATTACTGTTTCCAGACTATGGTCCGGGTCAGTTTTTTATTCAAGCAATATATTTTCCACTACTGGCTTGCTAGGTCTATCATATGCCTTACAATCTAACTTAAAAGACTAGAACAGGCACATCATCCAGGCCCCAGGAATTAATTTATCAATGTGAAAGGGTAAACCCACATTTCACCAATGAAATTTTCAGCCATGCCGGGAATTGAATCCGTGATCTTAGTTTAGTAGGCAGACCCACTATCAACTGAGCTAAGGTGTCGGAATGCAGTTCTATTTTCTCCCATTCACACTGCACGTCCTGGACACCATAACCTGTATGGTTTGATTACCCTAACAATGTCTTGTGATAAGTAGAAGGTATGTAACTCATCATTATGTAACCTTCTATCCTCTCCAATACCTTCATCCCCTTTTTTAGACATGATAGCTTCATTAGCACCTTGTATTCGAACATATAATACATCTATTTAGTATTTAGGAAAAATCTGATATCAATGAGCGTAAAGAGGATTTTCTTAAAAAGAATTGAGATTGAGAGGAAAAGGAATCGTAGTCTCTCTAATAAGAAGTAGATCCCATTTATGTATATTATATACTTGTGACTTTCAAATGTTTTACAGTTCCATTCCCCTTCATTTGCAAACACTTATCTCAAGAACCTTCAGAGTGTTATAATTTAAAATAATTAAAATTAGAGATGGGTCAAATCCCATATTTCTCAAATCTAAATATTAAATTTTCTTTCGAATATTAATTTGCTCATCTTGCCTTAAAAGTAAACACTTGATAAGTGCGCTCAAATTAAATTGGCTTCATTTCAAGATTGATTCAAGTTCAAAAATGCCTCCTTCGCAGATGTCTAGCAACAATATTAAAATAAAAATGTATCTTCATGATAGCTATATTTCAACAATAAAGTACAAAATTTTAAAATGACTAGATAAACATTAAAGACTTCAGGTAAATCCAGCTCACATTAAAAATGGTAAAATATGAACATATTTTTAAAATAACGATATTACCTTTATGAAGACAGACATGTAATAGTGTACATTTATAATAACTAGTATAGATATAAATAAATGACATATAGAAGAATCAACAATTCACATATCAAATAAATGGCTTGGAAATTGTTTGGCATAATGAAGCTTCTGTGTTGAGTCTTTAGCATCCAGTTCCAAACTGAAAAAAAAGATTTTAAAAAATGAAATTAGCATACATAAACTATCATTTTAATAGACAAGGAGAGTACAATCCAAATGGGTAGTAAGATGCGATGTTAAAATAAATCAATCAAGGCCTGTGTGGTAATTACAATTTGTCTTTTGAAAATTTGATAGTCATCATGAATTGTTTCCAGCCTGAGCTAGTCAAATAGTCAAATACCTCAATTTCCCTCTTTTGCTACAACTATTTTTCTTCCCTTAAGCCACTGATATATATGCCAGGGCAAAAGCATGCTCGTAGTGAGTATGTGACATACCAGGAGACAGGATTACATATGCTAGCTAAAGACATGCTTATTGCTAGCCCCACTCTCAGAGTTATGTACTAATAGTTGACAGAGATGAAAGTTTAAGAAATTAGAAACAAAATGATTAGCGTGATAGCAATAATATTGAACATTTGTAAAATTAAACTCTTAAATTCAATTTTTTTTTTAAGTGGAACAGACAGATTTGGGATAAAATATTGTATAAGCAGATGTTTAAGTCAAGGCGTCTCCAAATGTCTACTTAAATAAATGCGACAATAAAATGTAAGCAGCTATAAAATTAATCTTCGAATAACACCATACATGTACTTCTTGAGAAAAATCAAAACTTCCTTGTAATGACTGACATGCTCGCCACTACTAGAGCAATCTTGGACATGCCAACCACTTGTACGTTGCTCAATGCTCCCCACCACTTCCTCCGTGCTTACTTAGCCACTATATGTTGTGTGTTTTTGACACTAGTGTAGTAAACTATAACTCAATTTTCTTATGAATGGACATATAGCTAACAGATAGAAAAAGTTATTAGATTGACTTTAATGTATCCATATGTCAAGACATGTGACCCGCAGCTATCACTTTGGATATATATTATCAATAAACTTACCTATAAAATAGCTAAGGGTTTGCAAGTACTTGAAAATTTGAGTTCAAGTTGAGTTTTAGTAGCTGCTCAAACTCAACTCAAAGATTTTTACAAAACTCATACATTTTTAGTACAATTATATTAAATTTATTTTGGTTATTTGGAATAGAGCAGTAGGCTAAATCATGGTTTAAATAGAAGCAACACAAAAGCAAAAGCCTTCAAAATAAATAATAGATTGTTTTACCCTAAATTTCTTTTTTATGACAATAAAAAATATTGATTAACCCACTTTTAAATAGAAATTGTTTAGATAGAACACTAAAAAAACACAGACACACTTTTAAGGATGCTTTCACTGTCACAGACAGCTTCACAGTCAACCTTGCACTTCAATCAAAAGCATCAGTCTACTCTCTTGACTTGATGAAGCTGTCTGTGACAGTGCAAAGTGTCCTTAAAAATGTGTCTGTGTTTTTTTAGTGTTTTATCTAAACCATTTCTACTCCGGTATCACCAAGGTAAGTGTGCTTGCTATCCCTCCTAATTTAAACCATTAACTTTATTTTAAAATTTGAATGTGTGTGATTATAAATGTTTAAAAAAATGTGTTTGTACTTATTTATGGGTTATGCACAGTTATATTACAGTAATTCAACTTGAAATATTCTTTGTGGAAACAATGGGCTCTATTACTTGAATTCAGAAAAAACTCCATGTTTTCATTCAAACTCGATTCGAAGTGAAAGATGCCAACTCTCAAACCCCTAAAAATAATGCTTGTAATATAATGAAATGTTATCAATGTCAAACACCAAAAAATATGTTTATATTTTCTAAGAGGTTCTCTAAAATGTCCAGTCATAAGACAATCAAAGTATATAAAATAAACAGAGCTCCCACCCTAAGCTAAACCTACCTGTCTGAAGCTATTTCATCACCATGAATGGTCGTCACATTGACGGCTGAAACTGTCAGTTCGACTGGCCTCAACGAGCCAAAGAAGTCTGTGATGGGGACTTTGTGCGGATCACGAGGGAAGAGGTCCAGCCTCACTCCTACCGTTGATATGCACACTCTCTTGGGGCAAACCGCAAGCTACGTCAAGAAACCACAACACTTATTTTGATTTAGTATTTACTTGGATACATGACACATTTCCCAAATATAACTTTCTTTAAAATTAAACTATTTGAGAAATGACAGACACGTGAATCAAACCTGGGAAAACTAGGAGATACTTAAATACCACAGCCGTCAAGTATTGGTGGGCTAAGCTAAAGGTGCTGGATTCAAAGATTTGGAGTCGCAAGAAATTTTGGAATAAATGGTATTTTTTAGTAGGCCATGTGGTAACAATTTTTTGACAGAAATAATTATGAGAAAGCTGAAAATTGTTTTTATTGCTTTATTTTTGGGTCTGATGAACATACTAAGTTTTCCTCCTTAAAAGACCTCTGCGTTGGCCGCCATGTTGGAAAAACGGAGCAACATATCGTTTTTTCGCCTTTATCTTCGTTTGTGTCAGTTTGACAGTGAAAATAGTTATAACCTATCTTGGAGATAATTGAATTCTCTAAAAAAAAAAGGTCAAAAGACTTTTCGCTAATACCTATAGTTTTGAAGCAATCGCAGGGAGAAGTGTGGTATTCTCTTGCAACTGCTCAAAATATCGGGCTTTGCTCGCCTATATCATTGTCTATGTTTAATATTAATCTAATCCAATGTTTTAATGAAAACTAATGAAAATATATAAATATTTATTCGGGCTGGGCTGATGCCAGTAACCGATCTGATTTATTAGCCAACATTGGCACAATCGGCCAAGAATAATCGATTTTTTATCATGCCGATAGTTCAAAATCTATAGAAATATTTTTAATTCTTAAGTCATGAAAATATAACTCATAGTTCAAACAAAGAAATTCAAATACAGTCTCTTACATGTAAACACAAATTCTTTAAATTCTGTGTTAGATATTTTATTATATAATAAACAGCAAAACCAACATTCTAAACAAAATAAAACCATTCAATTTTATTTATCTTAAGGCTTATTTCAAATTATGAAATACTTGATAAATATATTAAAGATACAGATTTCCGCAAGTAATAAAGTTAAACACTAACAAAAACAATATTAGGTGGGCCAGTGTTTATTTGTTGTGAATTTATATTTAAAAAAAACATCATATTATGGTGCATGCTGATTACTGAGCGCTCCAAGATCCACTCAATCGATCGCTCACTGAACGATCCCTAAGATCAGTTCTTAGAGCACATTCACGCGTAATGTCAAAGTACCAATTTACCACTATTGTAAATAGTTGTTTGGCTAGGCCTATTTTATCATCCAACTGAGAGTTAAGATATTGATCATTTAAACAAAATTAAATCGTCATCAGGTATCGGCAATATCGACAACAAAATATTGTCATCAGAAATATCTGCAAAAGGGCTTATTCAGCCCAGCCCTAATATTTATATTCCAATTTGTAGCTTTTTTAAACTCGTTTCCACATCACTGTGGGGTAGAGTTCATGGTGCGTTTTTTTAAATGGTATCCCCTGTAGGCTTAATTCACATAGATTTTTTTAAAGTAATTTTTCTTCATTTAGAAGTAGATGGTTGGTCCAAATCTTCTGCTTTTTCAGTCTTCTTATTTTCCTCGTAGCTATCCTGTGTCTGTCAGTTTGCGATTCGTGAGATATTTTCAGTCTTTTCAGACATAAAATGGTCCAATTGGTGTCAATTTCTGTATCAAAGTTCAGATTATTTGAAACGTCGATATTTGTGCACAATTGTCCTTTACAATTGTAACAAATTGTGGAACAGTGAAGCCCAACTTTACAACCAAAGTAGGACGCTATACATGCTTTTGTGCATTTACAAGATATAGACTTTAGGAGCGTTTGAGGAGTCGAATCCTTATTTGAGGTAGTCTTTGGTGTTCTTCGAACCCCAATCTAGCGGGCTTTTGGAGTTGCCACACCATAACTGTATTTGGTGGTACCATCAAAATGAATGTTGACATGCAACTGACTGAGTAGGTGGTAAAGAAGCGAGATTAAACAATCTTATCGATAGAGACTTTGAAAATAGTTGTAATCTCAGATTATCCAATGAGCTGTCATCGATCTTGGTTTTGTTTTACCTTTATTCAGTTTCATGTAGTAAATTTTTGCTGTAGGTGGTGTTAGTGCCATTAAAAGCACCAAAAGTTCTATGTCTTCGCTTACTGCCATTACACAGTCGTAATCACGTGATAGATCAATTGAGGTATTGATAATGAGACAGTCAGCATCTTCATCAGCTTGTTTAACGACAAATCCTGCTTCTTCAAGTTTTTCACTTAACATAAGCCAGCTTTAATTTCAATCATTCGATAGAAATTTTTCTTGTGACATATGGCTGCCATCAACTCATCGAATAGTACATCAACGCCAGTATGTCTGTTGAATCAATGAAAATTTGCGGCCGATTTCGTACTTTTGGCAGCTTCTTTATATCTGTCAAAAACAAATATACAATGTTTATTGAAATATTTATCAACATATTCCACGTACTTAGACATGACCGAAGAGAATATTTTTCTTTGATTCCAAACAACACGGTGAAGAAGAAACCCGCCGTCTACAACCTGGATTCCATTTTCAAAATTTACTTCTTCAGAGATAAAAGTTCACAGCCAAGCTTTAAACACATTTTGACTCTTGGACCCTTTACACTAAGAGAGCTAACAACACCCCTAGAAGTGCAAAATTTAATAGTACAAAAACAACTAAGGGGTAGTATGAAAATGAATTCTTTATTTACCCTGATTATTTAAGGGGGATTTGGATCTCCTAAGCCCCCCTTGGCACGACCTTGAAATATTGATATGTTTGCATTAATTATCACTAACAAATTGAGTTAGAGTAATATTCAACATATACAGCGATATACGAGTGAAGCCAGATATTTCGAGCTGTTGTGAGAGTGAATACCACACTTCTCGCGGCTAATGCCCCGAAACTATAGGTCTTAGCAAATAAGTAATTTTAATCTTTTTCGTAGAGAATTTAATTATCTCCAATATTGGTTATAATTAGTTTCACTGTAAAACTGACACAAATGGAGATATTAGCAAAAAAAAAATGAAAAATTTGCTCCATTTTCCAATATACAACCAAAGCAGAGGTATTTCGAGTGGGAAAACTTGGCATGTTTATCAGACACCCAGAATAAAGCAATCAAAACCAATTCCAGCTTTTCCCAAATTATTTCCGCTAAACAATCTTTCTGGCCCTCTGGCTTATAGGACCAATGTTAGTAATTTTGTTTGTCAAATTTATTAAAATATAAATTCCCAACGTCAAAGAAGCTTCGCATGAAGTAATCTGAACTGGAGCATTTTACTGCAATATATTTGTTATTACTAATTAATATACTTTAGCCATTTATGAATGAGTTTGAGTGAGTCAAAAACAGACAATAGAAAAATAGAGGAGTCGGAGCCGAAGGATTGGTGTACCGACGCCTCAGCCCTGGTGGATTAGATTCCCTTGTCAAAATGAAAATTTTCAACAAATTTAATTTAATCGCGGTACGATAGCAAGCAACACACGACTATATCCATACCAAAAGTTAATTTTCATCTATTGCCAATTAATAGTGCTTACAATCCTCTCCAGTGGCAGAATGGTCTCAGCCACCACTCTTGCAATAGAATGGACTGCTGATGATGGGGAGATTGACCATCAATAAGCAGTATTAGAGCTCAAAAACAAATTCTAATTCAAAATTACTTGTTTTTTAATCTGAACTCCGTTATTTACTCAAATATCTTTAAGGATTCGAGGTATAAAAGGATTCAAGGTATTCAAAGGTTCAATGAGTCCATCCCTACTGGAAGATCAGTCAGTTTCATGTACATTAAATGACGAGTGCAACTTGACCCAAATAAGAGCATGCATCACATGCCTATCAACTCTCTAATATAATCGACTAGAAATAGTAAATTTACACGAAAATTATTGCACATGGATCATTTTATTTAATATTAACAGAGATAAAGAGTTAATAGAAGTTCTCAATACAGAACATTGTTGAAATATTAAATGATATTTGCACAGAAACTGCATTGAAAAGGCCGTTTTTTACCATTTTAGAATGGCTTTACAGATAAGTAACGTGCACAAATCTTCATTCTGTCATAACAGTGACTCCTGTAGTTATTAACAAGAAACTTTGTGGCTCTGTCCCCCATCGTCACCGCGGAAAATGTCGAGTAATCATTCAAATACGAATGCACTTCACACATTTCTGGCATATCTTAGTAATTTATTTTCCCTTTAACGTCCATACCTCAAACACAAACACAGTTGCAAGCCAGGAGTTGAGTTGGGCCTACTATGATGAACGCTCTTAAGATTATATCACATCTTTCAAGAGGTGGTTAGATCAAAGATGAGGTCCTCAACTTACAAACTCGCCCATCATTTTGCTGCTATCTGGCTCCACCCGTTCCAAGAAGTCCAGAGCGTAGAAAGTGTATCTGTCAATGATGTAAACACCAATGGCCGGGTCTACATGATGCTGAAACAACCAATGATGTTGTCGTTGAGGTAACAATTTAACTCACAAGGTTTTGAGAGATAACCTTGAAATCCTCCATAAACCACATAATGCTTTTTATTACCATATTGGACTCTTCCTCCCTTACCCCATGTAACACCAAGTAAAAATCAAGCCTGACCCCTTTTATCACCTGTTCAGGTTAGACTTATATATCTTAATTAGGCTAATGCGTTTGGAATGAAGAAAGTTGAATATAGATTACGTGTACTCACATTTGAGTGGAGGGATAGTGGAAAACCATTTAGGAAAAATAACCCTATGTACATCCAAATGGGATTCAAACCTCGATCTCCCAGTCTTTGGCAGAGACGTTATGGGGCCCAACAAGCTGTACTCACAGACAAGGAATCTTCTCCCACCAGGCTGCTGGCCACCGCCAGGATGTTGGGAGAGTAGAACTTCTCATACATGGAGGCTGCTTGGCATGTGTCAATCATGAAAAATATCTCATGATATCTAAAAGTAAAATAAAACCACTACACGCATAAGCAGGGGCGGATCTAGGGATCGTCTTATGGGCTGCAGCCCAGGGTTCCGGTCAATCAAAGGGTCCCCTTTGCGGTCAAAATAACAAAAATAAATAAATATAAAAACAATTTAAATTAAATATTTTAGAAAAAGTCAGTTATACAAAAATGTTGTGTACTTAGAAAAAGTTTAAATGGTTTGCAACCCTATTGGATTTGAATAAAATATCAAATAACAATGTTTTAAATGACAGTAAATAGTAAATATAGCTCTGTCTTCTATCACAGCGATAGTATCAAGGCAATTGTATTGCCTTTGTCGGTAGTCGGTAAAATCAAATAGACCATTTGTCAATCATATAAATAATGTTGCAACAAATATATGTTTTCTTTTCTGCATCCATCCAAAGGTGGGAGCTTCTAAATCATGAAACAAAACTATAATTAACGATAAAAAGTTTAAGCCAGACTAGATGGTCTTGCCACTATGATGCTGTTATAGCTTTAAAAAATAGTTATGGTGATATCATGAACATATTTAAAACGTTTAGTGACAATATGGACGAGAAACTTGATTTTCAAAGAGAGAAACAGAATTTATATAATAATTTGGCAAAACACAAAACTGCGATTTAACTATATTTGGGGAAGAAATTTTAGAGAGATATTCAATTTAGTAAACAAAAAAATGCAGACCCCAGGCTGCCAGAAACTGAGTGGGTTTATAACACTCCTGGGTGGAGCTATGCAGTAGTAGGAGAACAAACAGGGGAGTAGAGTGAACTGGTGAAGTTTCTCTCCGCTTGTTATATCTCAATCCTACTCTTTAGAATAAATTATGTGATTCCTTATTTCAATATTTCATTCATCATGTAATGTACGGTTATATTTTTCATTTTTACATTTGTTGAATATTTTGATTTATTACTTCCATGTATGAGTCAGCTTTTAAAACACCTTCATCTTAGTAATAACTCCTCCCACTTTTGTTTTTGGTGCCTTCCGTGTGTTCTTGATTGGTGGCTTCAAAACATTTATTATTAAATTACCTGAATTCATAGGTTTTTCCAGATTCAATTTCCAACTTTTCCAGTCACTTTATATTACAAACATTATTTTATTTAGATCATAACTTAATGTAATAATATGTTTAGCTACATAAGCGTTCTGAAATTGTATGGGTATGGGTATGAAGAGGTTTAAGGATATCAGCCTAAAGCAATGGCCTATTGGGTAGTGTGATCTAAGTTAGATTTTGGTGAGAAAATATTGGAATATTAAAAGATTGCTTTACACAGGCACAGTTTAGAACTATTGTGAGACACATTCTTATATAGTTTTTATCTTCTTATAACGCAATAAATTCTTGCGCATGTCCACAATCATGCCTCAATTTTTGCTAAAGATGTGCAGTTAAGGAGTGGAAATAAGATATGAAAATCACATGTTGACATTAAAAGTTGAGAATAGTACATGCTCATCAGAGACAAATGTGATAAAAGGGAACTGAAAAAAACTTATTTTGACTATTGTAAATAAAAGTTGCATTTTTTTAAAATAGATATGCGAAAAATCCAAAAATTTTATAAAATTCACCGACTTTTCCATGATTTTTCCCTCACCAAGCAAATTCCCTGTTTTTTTTTAGGTCACTGGACACCCTGTATTTAAATTCCATGATTTAAAAAAAATTAAATTCCTAGGCCGTTTTCTGTTTTACAGGACATAAAAAAAAATCCCTGATTTTTCTAGATTATCCCTGTTTTATCCGTCGGTAGCCACCTTGTTTAAAATGCTTGTATACTTTGCTAGCTTATAACAGAAAGTTCAACTGATCGTATTTGTAACAAAAGGGCCCTACCTCCTCTTCTGCCACATCTGCTCAAGAGCGTCGGCCAATTCCTGGCTTGTCACCTCCTCAGAGTCCTGAAACTTGAGGAATCCATCCCCGCCATGACCTGTCAGATACACCAAGACGTTACTGCCCTCGTCAGTCAACAACTGTTTGGAGCGAGGCGTGCCAGGTGGAAGGCGGCCAGTCAAGAGACGAACAAAGTTTTCCACAGTTACCTTAAAAAAAAAGTAAAACCTTTTTAGTAGGGTATTAAAAAAGAGATCAGAACTTACAAACTAATTTAACCTGTGAAAGTAAAACACACATTACATACCAGTGCCTAGATATCTCCTAAATGGATTGCAGGACGAATTTGAACATAAACATGAAATATTTTCATTTTAAAAATGTAGAAATGCACTAAGCCTCTATCTTCCTCTATCCTTCTACCACTCTTCTTCTTTTATTTTTTTATATTCTCCTCCTCTCACTTAAACACTTTCTGTTATCTGCTCCTTCCATCTCTTTCTTGGCCTCCCCTGCGGTCGTTTACCAAACACATGCATGCATACCTAATCACACCAATTACTTATGGGGCCGGCAAGAAACGGCATATGGCTCAAAAAACAACTCCATACTTACTTAATCCATCCTCACTAACTTTCTCCACCTTTCCCTAGTCTTGCATACTTCCTGCACTGTGTCATACATGCACTTTTATTGTTAAAACTCATTTCTCTTACATTTGTCTACAATATTTAACCTCATCTTTCTTTTTTATCCACACACTTTTAGCTACAAGATCTATTTTATTTTAAATATAGAAGATTTTATAATAATGGAAATTGATAAAAATGAAGAAAAAGTCAAAATAAATGAATAAGAGTAGATTTTATGAGAAAGCTCATGTAGGGAAAGAGGGAAATTGTGGGAATAATTCAATGCATAATGGAAGAAGTCATCTTTGTGCATTTGATTCTTCCCACATTTTCCCTCTTTCCATAGGTGGGCATTCTTCATTAAATTTACTCTAAATAGTTTATTTTTCCTTTTCTTTATGCTTAGGCTTTAACTTTTAACAAAGAGTGTCAATTTCCACAGCGATAAACCAAATAACTTATAGTGACATTTTGTCAATTTTTTCTTGACATCATTATTAAATAGTAAATTCTCTAAAAAAAATTTAAATTGCGGGTAAGGTATGACATTCACAATACACTAGCCAAATATACCTAGTAATCATATAAAAATAAACTAGTCTAATGTAGAAATTAGATTTTTATTTTTTTATTGTCGCATCTTACTACCTGTTTAGGTTATACACATATGATAATTACTCTAATGGATTAGGGATTAGTAAGGAATGATTTTAGAGGTTATCTACCCACATTTGCGGGGAAGATGATCAGGAAACCGTTTAGGCAAAACCACCCTCAGTAGACCCGACTGGGATTCAAACCTCAATCTCCCTGTATCATCAGCAAGTGAGTCTTAACATGAGTGACAACTTAGACCATTCATCCACCGAAGCGGGTTATATTTTAATAAAATAGAGCCATAATGACAAAGTAAAATCTGTAAAATCAAGGAGAGGGTATTTATTAATTGTTGGTCTATACAGGGCTACTTTAATACCACTGAGAGTGTGAAACTAGTCCGTTTTCCATAAGAAGAGCTTTTAGAAAAAACAAGATTTTTTTATGCGGTAGAAAATTGTTAATACATTTTACTACAGTATTGGTGTTATTGTATAGATCTTATTTAGCCCCGCATTTTACTACCCATTTGAGTTATACGCCCAGGTACCTGTTAATTAAAATAATATTTTGGGCATGAGGAAGCTTGAATTTAGAAGTGAACACGCATTTGTGTAGAGGTGGGAGTGATAAAACCATTTAGGGGAAACCACCCTCAATACATCCAACAATGATTTGAACCCTGATCTCCCTGTCATCAGCAGTCCAGTCTCTTTCAAGAGTGACACCTTAGACTATGTTGCCATTGAAGCGGATTATTTCATACTTATTGCTAATGTCTTTTAGAAGTGACAGATGAAGATGAACTGACGTAAATATGTGTAAGTGGATCTAGTATCATTACCAGCTATAAGATGAAAATGGGACCGCACTAGAAGTGAGACAGTGATAGGACATGTTTGTACATACCTCATAGCCTCTGTAGTCAACCTCTACGTCATCTCCATAGACATTGATGTGCTGTTTGGCGTTATTGAACACTGTGGCAGGACGCGGGTTCCTCGAGTTGCAAGCCATATCATCAGCCACCATTAAGATTATCTGGCTGTAAAATTAGAATAATATTCTACATTTTATTGGTATCAATATACTCTTTTTCTGTATCTTACATTTTAAGATTGAGTATGAAGTTAAGAGCAAATTTCTTAATAAAGTACTTTTTTTTTCATCCCATAAAGGTATCTGTTATTAAAAAATTTCATTGTATCCAAAAGTCCTTAAGAACATTTTAACGTGTACCTGTCAGGAATCCCCAGTCTCTTTACACTCCTGTAGATGGACAGCACATTTGCAACATGACGGTAATTGAACCAAAATCTTGATGTGTCCACTAACACGGCCCAGTTATTGGTATGGCCTGCTCTGGCGAAATTATCTGGGATTCCCGCCTGGCATTAAAACAAATTGGTGGGTGAGGTTGTGCAAATTTGTTTTAGCCTCTACCATGTAATAATTTAAGTAAAGATGAAATAAAAATGATAAAATAGACACACACAAACAGAAAACATTTTACACTTCATAAAAGTAGATCTATAGTCTTATTCGGCATTATTTTGTGGGGCAGAGTGTAAAAATATTGAGATGATCCAAGTGTATAAGCGTTAATAAATGTACTTTAAGATGAAGTAATATGAAGATAAGGTGACCTGGCGGTCTAGGGGTAAGGTGTCGGACTTGTTCTGGGAGGCCGGGGTTCAATCCTCGGTCCTGGCACAGATTTATCTGATTGCCAAACCCTTCCTTCATCTCTAACAACAACAATAATAGTAGTAGTAGTGATGATTATGATTATAATAATGATAATAATAGCAATAACAATAATGATAATAATAATAAGATAGGAAATGTAAAAGATTTTTTTTTTTACATTTCACTTAAATAGCCTATCTCTGAGTTTTGAAGTGTTTTAAAAAATAATTGGGATTGTAAGTGTCAAGAATTGTTTAAGACTCCGATAATCTTTTACTCTAGGTAATGATAAAGACAAAAACACTTAAATAATAATACTTTCTTGGGAAATGATATTTTGGACTCCTGCAGTAGTCACTGCTTCAAGATAAGCATCGTGCCTCACCCTCAGGGTTATACACTTATGTAGGACCTGCGAATCACACTATTAATGTGTTAGGGATGAGGAAGGTTATATTAGAGGTGTAGAGGCATTTGTATGGAGGAAGTGTAAAATCATTTAGGAAAAACCACCCTCTATACACGTGACTGGAATTTGAAGCCAAGTTTCCCCGTCATCAGCAATCCAGTTTATTGCGAGAGTACCAGTAACACTTTAGACCATGTTGCCCCCAAAGAGTGAATTGCTTAAAGAATTAATGTTTAAATTAAAGCATGAGCGTTTCCAACCTTGATTTGTGTAGTGGGTTCTATATCAGAGAAATGGTCCTCTATGTTTAAAGAGAAGACATGCTGAGGTGCTCTGACATCCATTACCACTGCTTGATAAATTCTAAAATATGCACTCTTTAGGCAAACTAACAATGTACGAGATAAGGCCAATATATATATCAGGAAGACATTAAACAACCGACTACAATCACAAATATGGGAAAGTGTGTTGATAACGTCAAACGTGCAGTGAACAAGTGACTGTTGGACTGACTGTTTCACACATTGGAAGAATTCCTTCAGTGGAAATGACTTAAAGATTGAATTTGACCTATGATATGGAGTGTTCTTTCAAGAACCTACCAATCAAATGGGCTAAAATTTAAGTAATTAGTGTGAGCCCGTATGATAGGCCTACTATTGTACTGCCCTATCCGGCTACTTTATAATGTTGGCAACATTTTTTGGAGAGAACATAGATATGCCAACTCTTTGTATATATTTGACACCAGTTTAGTTCTTTAATTAGTACAAAGCTAAAATTAAAAATATTTAACAGTACATGATGTTTTCTAACCGTTATGAAAAGTAAAGAGTATTTTCCACGAGTTTAATAATATTTAAGTCTGGTTGTTAAATTGCCAAATTTGATAGTTTTCCAAATAGAGCTAAGAAAGGATGAATAAATCTAAATGGGATGAAAATTGATAGTGGAAGAGTAATTAATATTATCCTTGTAAGATTCTAACTTGTAGTGTTGTAACCTAAGAAAACCATCAATCAAGGCACTTGCAACAATTGGCCAAGGGCGGTTCCAGGGCCTATTGGATTTTTTTTTTTTTTTTTCTCATTCCCTCTATCCGCGCAAATTCGAGTAGGCTAAAATTCCTCTATATTCAAACGTCCTCATCCCTAACTCATTTGTGTAATTTGTACATATGCGTATAGCCCAAATAGGTAGTAAGACGCGGTGCTAAAAAAAGAATAATAATCCTTATCAGGATCCTTGGTGAGGCTGCAAGAGAATGCTTTGCTCTAAATAAAAACTTACCGTCCTAAGGATGGTGGCTGTACACATTAAATTCCATTGTATGATTAAAAGTAATACATATATTATCTGTGTGTTCTTCATTGCTAACAAAGAAATGAATCAATTATATACGAATTAAAACATTACTAAATTTGACATAATCATTAAATTTAAATTTTACGAAAGTTTACATTAAAACCATGGATCAAATACAATAGGAATCACCGATTGCTTGCTACATATACTGATAAGTTCCATTTCTACAGCTAATAACAGATTATTTTTATCACTCAAGAAGATAGATATTAAATAGAATAAAAGTGTATTGATTGACAGATTTAATAAATATCAACTTGCAACCTAAGCTTAAAGCATTCTAATATGATATTTTACTCGTAGTAAAATGTAGCCTTGTATCTGATAAAATTCAATGGATGGTGTGTGTAACTATTTATAAACTTTCATCTGGGGGAAATTAATGAGTTAAGCATGATTTAACCTCACATCATGAAGTTCAGTATGTTGCAATGGACATAAGCATGCACATGGGTGTACATTTTATTTAATTTATTATCCTATAATCATCCATTCTTATAGCTTATCAGGCCCTACAATTTAAAGACTATCGTAGCACAGCCTAAATCCGCGTTTCCATGGGGCGGGAACCAGGGCCTTTTGAGAGGAGTTTTATCAGAAAGTACAAAGTTTTTTTCAGGCATCCTTCCATTTTTTAACTAATCCAATCTCAAAAATTAACTAATTAATTAATACTATCTGAAAAGATAAAAGAAATATGACAAAAGAGATATGTATATTATTATATCTGAAATAAAGGAAAAAACAATAAATAAAAAATTATACCTCTATTAATAATTTATTATTATTACTATTAGTGGAAATGTTAATGCTAGTCTTTAATATATGCAAACATTTTCTGAGATCCCAGGAAACTCCCAGGTCCCTTTTAGAAACCCCGGGCTCGTGTACGATGTACCCCCTGCACCCTACTCTTATAGGGGGCCTGGTGGGAACCATGGCATTAGCCACGCTTTCGTACAACATAACCGTGTGAACGCAGAGTCATGAATATTGCTTTTGATGCCATGGGTTTCAAGACATCATGCCATGTTAGAGTCAAACATGTTTTATTTACAATCGTGCTGTAGTGGGAGTGAGGCAAGAATGCAGTCACAAAGTACTTTATTTGAGAACCAAATGCTTTAATTATATTTGTGTCTCATCTTGTTATAATGGCTGGACGAGCTCCAACAAGAGTATATAAATTGTGTTTCTGTTATTTGCAGAAGGTTTTTGAAATCACCAGAAAGACGATTTTTTAAATTATTTTTAATGTAGAAACTCCCAAAACTCTGCAGTTCAATATACACTCTCCCAAACACAATCGCCCTTTCTTACGTACTCTCTCCAAAGTTTGGTGTCTGTGAACATTTTTTCAGGCAAGGAGCACACCAAAGAACTAACATATAATCACACAGCTTTCAGCCCCTAACTCTTCCACGGCCACGTCTCAACGGAACCCTTCCCCTTGTGTGAACAATTTACACTTCTGCACTAAGGTGGGAGTGACAAGGACGACCACTAGTGGTTAACGCCAGTTTTTACTTGTAATGGCCGAGCTTATGGGTGGTAAGGTTTTCTTTGGCCAGAGCAATATCCATTTATAAATGCTGCATCCTGTGGAGGATGGAACATAAAAGGCGACGAGGATAATAGTGGAAGTTGCGTGAACGATTTATGACTATTCGAGAGTGATTTAAGCCTGATTTTATGAGAAATAACATTAAGTTTTGTTGTTCAGTGTGAAAGCATACTAGGTGGTGTTTTTCACTAACAATATTCGCGTTACGGCATTTAGTTTTTTTAATTCTTTGTAAGCATGTCATCATTTAGATTTTAACATTTTGAAGAAGAGGTGGAGCCGTTGGACAATTACATAGAAAGGCTTGAACTGGCATTTTTAGTTAATAAAACTGAGTAGGTGGAGAACGTGCCACTTCTATTAACTAGAGTAGGGCCTAAAACATACGGGCTTCTTAAAAAGCTTTTGATGCTAGAAGTACCTGTTATGAATGTGAGGAAATGTGTTGTGGAGTGATTGGCTACACTAGGATATACACGCCAGTGGGAAGGACAGTGGTCAGGAAAGTGAACTCCAAGAGTTTTCGTAGCAGTGTGTAAAACTACAACCATAGCAATTCATCACGTTTGTATTATGTGCGAGGTAGCCTCCAAGATTGTCTAGAACAAAACAGTGGTGACGAGGTGTGAAAAGAATCCGCGTACATTTTGTTTTTCACCTGGATATATTCTTAGAGAACGAAATTCTCCTTAATGGAGGATAGGGAGGAAGGGGCTTATGTTCGTGTTACTGAATCAATTCCCAAGTTTAATATTGAACCTTTTGATCCATCTAAGTCCAACGTGTGAGAAAAAAGCTACCGGTAACACAAGAAGTACTTATCCAAATGAAAAATTGAGTTATTCTAAAAGAAATAGGGCTTTACACCAGGTATGCTCAGAGGATCAAACATCTGATGGAGAAAGTATCAATTTAAATGAAACTTCGGGCGTGTTTTCTGATATTTTTCATATTAAAAATTCAGTGAAGCCTAATAAAATCATGGTACAGCTAACAGTAGATGGGGTAAATATGGCGTTCCAAGTTGATACCGGGGCACATGTAATATTAATCAATGAACCTATCTATAGAAGCAAGTTTCCAAATAAAGAAATTTTACCCACTACAGTAAAATTTCGTACCTATACCGGTGCACACATACCATTGTTGGGTAAAGCTAATGTCCTAGTTAATAGAAACAAATTGGATTTATACATTGAAAAGGGGATTTTGCCACCATAGTAGGTCTTGAGTGGTTACGAACCCTTAAGTTAAATTAGACAGAACTTTTAGGAACTGTAAACATAATCGATAAACCTTCAAGAACTCCCAACAAAAATGAAAATCTACAGGATATTTTAGTAAAATTTGAGAATGTTTTAAGAAAAGGAGTAGGTAAAGTCAAAGGAGTGGTGGCTCAGATCTGACTTAAACCCGACTCTGTTCCAGTGTACAGGAGACATCGTAATGTGGCCTACTCCCTTGTTCCTAAGATGGAAGAAGAATTGGATCACTTGGAAGAAGGTATTTTATCCAAAATTACCCATGCTGACTACGCTACTCCGGTGGTTCCTGCAATGAAGAGCGACGGTACAATCAGGATTTGCGGTTATTTTAAGACAACCATCAACCCTCAACTCATCATCGAGGGCTACCCCATTCCGAATATCGAAGGTATTCTTGCAAATATAGGAAATTGTTCATTTTATTCAAAACTTGATATCAGCCAGGCTTTCAATCATATTGAAGTTGAGGAGTCTGATCGAAAGTACTTAACAATTAACACTATAAAGGGGCTCTATCAGTATAATAGACTTCCATTTGGCATTACTACTGCCCCTGCCATATGGCAGAACTCAATTGAGGGGATTTTGAAAGATATTAAAGGAGTTCAAGTTTTTTATGATGATATCTGTGTTAGCTCTGAAACCGAAGCTCAACATTATCAGTTGCTCGAGTCGGTGTTTCAGAGGCTGGAAGATTATAACATCAAGCTTAATGTGGACAAGTGTACCTTCCTAAAACCTTCCATTAAGTACTGTGGATTTATCATAAGCAAGGAGGGTATCCACAAATGCCCTGAAAAGGTGGAAGCAATTTTGAAAATAAAGCCACCAACTTCAGTAACGGAATTAAAATCATTTTTGGGGGCAGTCAATTTCTATGATAAATTTGTACTAGCCCATCCCCTTTACGATCTTTTGAAATCAGGAGTGGATTTTAATTTCAATGAAATTTGTGTCAAATCTTTTGAACAAATTAAGGAATAATAGCATCTGACACGGTACTTACCCACTTCGACCCGAAGAAAAAAATTGTCCTCTCTACTGATACCAGCCCTTACGGTCTAGGGGCAATATTTTCCAATCGCATGAGTGATGGAACTGAAAGGCCAATCGCCTTTGCTAGTCGGACCTTGAGTCTGGGGAGCAAAAGTGGAGACAAGTATTAAAAGAAGCATGTGCCATTATATTTGGCGTAAAATAATTGTTTGCCTATCTCTTTGGCCATCGATTCATCTTAATAATGGACCATCGTCCGTTACTATCCATCTTCGGATCATCCAAGTGTCTTCTGGTTCTGTCTGCTCTAAGACTCCAGAGGTATTCTATATTTCTTCAAGCGTTCAATTATGACAATTCATATAGGTAATTTCATCTGTTAGAAAAACACATTTAGTCTTGATTATTTTCACCCCGCGATCCTTTAGTCTTTGAAGCACCTCATTTTTACGTTTCATGGCTTCCTCCACCGTACCTGCTACTATTGTATCATCAATATAACAAAAGGTTTTTTCTAGCCCTAACAAAATTCGGTCCATGACAGACTGAAAAAGAGAACACGCAATCTTTATATCTGGACTTAGTCTGCGGAATATGAATAATCCCAAATGCGTATTCACAAATAGTAAAGGTTGAGACGCTTCACTAACTTGCAACTATAGGTACCCCTTTGATAAATCAATCTTACTAAATATATTTCACCCAGTTGGTTTTTTAAAAATACTCTCCATAGTGTATAACGGATAGTTTTTGTCTTCTACAAATGTATTCAGGGTCACTTTTAATTCCCCACATAACCTCATTTTTACCATTTTCCTTAAGTACACACACGAACGGTGTAGCCGCCCACTGGCTTCGTTGAACGGGGTACATTATTCTCTCAACACGCATCAACTCTAATTCTTCCTCCACCGCATCCTACAAAGCGTAAGGCACTGTTCTCGCTTTACAAAATATAGGCATGTCTCCTTTTTCATAACCATATCTACTGTTATTCCCTTAGTAGCCGCCATCGGCCAGTCAAATACCTCTGCATGTTTAGAAATCAGTGATTTCACCAGACTTGATCGGTCCTATAGCATGTTTCAACAAACCTAGCTTCTGACTGCCAGTCCAATTGCAACAAATGTAACCAATTTCTCCCCAACACTGTCGGATTTACTTTTCCGATTAGAGGAAACTACTAAGATTGTCAACTTCATCTTGGAGTACCCATGCATTACTTTGGCCCTAAATTCTCCTTACAGATCTAGAACATGACCCGGATATGAATTCAGACCCAATGACGGCGGCCTTAGAGTTTTCATCCTAAACCCCTTTTTATACACACTTTTTGACATCAAGGTGCGTGGACAACCAGTGGCAATCACCATTTCTACTGGCTTACCATCCGCTTTCACTGTTGTTACCCACTGCGCATCACAGTCCCTCACCTCGTCCACATGAGATACTTCTATCTCATTAACTTTTTTAAGTTTAGGCCCATTATTTTCTTTCTTTAATCTACAGGTCATAGCTATACATCCTACTTTGCCACATGTGTAGGTAGCATTTGTTGTTTTTAAAAGGACACTCCGCGGGCCAAATGCAAGGGACTGTTACACTTAAGACACGATATCTTCCCCTGCACCCTCAGATCCTTTCCAGTGCTTTTACACACTTACTTGTCCTTTTCTTTCTTCCCAACAAAATTCACAGAATGAGGCTCTCTCTACCTTATGAAAGGTCTTTATCTGGTCGTTGGCTAAATCTGGAGGACCTGCCATTTCACACGCCTCTTCAAATGTGAGAATCTTCTCCTAGCTAACTGGTATTGAAGATATCTGTCCCATAGACCACTGACCAACCGATCACGTAATGCATCCTTGAGAAATGCTCCAAAATCACAAGACGCTGCTAGTTTCTTTTATTTCCACTACATATTCAGCTACTGTTTCAAACTTGGCTTGCAAACGCTGGTTGAATAAACACCCTTTCCAACACCACAGATTTCGGTGGACTATAATGACTCTTGAGTATCCGAACTAGTTGCTCGTGACTTTTGTCTTTAGCTGCTGTTTTATTCTAGACAATCTTGGAAGCTACCTTTCACATAATACAAAAGTGATGAATTGCTATGGTTGTAGTTTTACACACTGCAACGAAAACTCTTGTAGTTCACTTTCCTGACTGGCCACATTTGTCCACACCCACTGTCCTTCACACTGGCGTGTACATCCCAATGTAGCCAATCACTCCACAACACATTTCCTCATCACATTCATAACACTCCTCCCTCCTTAGTCTGAGCCCCCCCCACCTGACACTTGACATTACTTGCATTGAATTCGTTGAGGGGAAAAAACACGATCGCAAAATTATTATTTTTTATCAGAGGTTGAGCCTTGCAGGTTGCTTAATTACGCGGCCACTCCTAGTAGAGGTCAATCGAGCTGGTGTAGCTCTTGAGGCTGACTCTTCGTTGATGGGCTGCCTCATCTCCTGGGGTTGGTCCAAAGGTTTACTCCTGGGTGAAATTCTTTCATGAAGAGGGCTGGTTGTCTTCTCTTGAGTGGGTGAGTCAAACTGACTTCTGGCTGAAGAGGATGGCGCTGATAGCAATAGGGGTTCAGATGGCTCAACTGCTATTGACCTCCTAGATGGTCTTGGATTTGAGCTTGGAGTCTGGCTACTATTTGTATTCATATTTTGTCTACTGAGTTCCTCCCCCACTGGCCTCATCTGATCAACATGGCGGGAATAGATGCTATCCTCATGTTTTATTAAATAATGTAAATCACCTTTTTTTTTCTTTGACAATTCCCAAAAGCCACTTTTTTTTTTCAGGGTTTCTGTAGGAACGTAAAGCGACGTTTGATCCTTCCTCGAAAATCTATGGAACATCCACCGGAGCCTCGGAACACCACTGAAGGGCTAGGGGACCTAAAGGCTTTACTAAATCTATACGGCTCCTTAGCGTACGTCCCAAAAAGAGAGATGCAGGAGATACTCCAGTTATGGAGTGGGGAGTCCTCCTATAGGCTATCAGGAATTGAGTTATAGCATTACTGATATTGCTTCCACTCAGTATGGCTGCTTTGAGAGAGGCTTTAAAAGTCTGCACTCCCCTTTCCGCTAAACCATTGGATGCCGGATGATATGGTGCAATCAATTTTTGTTTGATTCCTAATTCGGAACAGAAGTTTGAGAATTCTGACCTAGTAAATTGAAGGCCGTTATCTGATACGATGATGTGGGGGAGATCAAAATTTGTAAAAAAAAAATTGTTCAGCAGTTTAATTGTTGTTGTAGAAGTTAGATTTTTTACAGGGTGAACATTAACCCACCTGCTGAAAGCATCCACAATAATAGGAAAGTACATGCCTTTGAGAGGGCCTGTATAATCTATATGGAACCTTTCCATTGGTGATAAGGGGCATTGCCACTTGTGGTAGGATATCTTGGCTGGATTGTTTTTCATCTGTTGTCAAGAAAAACAGTTTGAAATCATTTTCTCAATATCCGAATCAATTTTAGGCCACCACACATAACTTCGTAACAAAGCTTTGCTCTTAACCACTATAGAGCAACCACAAAGACGGGCCAACACACGTGGAATCCTAGTTGGGGAGGTGACCGAGCAAGCTATGATGTTCCAACGTCTACACGAATTTGATCAACGATACACTTGAATAGAGGAAGACTGCTTACCCGTCCTCTGATGAGATAGACGTGAATTACATCCACAACATCAGGAGATTGAAGAAATATCGTTTGGAAGTCTGATAGACCTCTGACAACAAGTGGTCTACGTGATGCCGAATTGACGTCACCGACCGAGTGTTCTGTTCTCCCACCTTGCGTCCCTAGCAACGAAACCCTATAAAGATTGATGTTTGTGTAAACTAAAATGACTATTCTATTTCAACGCTTCAAGGAGGAGTACTGACCTGGACTTGGACAATGTCAGGATAAACATTCATGCATTATATTCTACGGAAATCTATGACGGTTTATATTTTGGAGTTCAATTTAAATTTAACTTTTAGTGTTTGCCAGATTAGGCGTCGTAATTTTTCTATTTTCAATTTTTTTTTTTTACTTGACAATTATTTTGAAATTAAACTCTATTTATCTTCTGTCGCCACTTGGGTGCTAGGGTCTGTCATGATACATAAACTTTTTAGATAACTACAATTATTAATTGATTTTGTGTTGGACTTTTAAATGTAAATTGATTTGAAATTGTGGTTACCACTAATTGTATTTGCATTTTTGGGTAATGTTTTTTTTTTGTAGATTGCATTTTGAAGTATTGATTAAAGTAACGTAAATTTCTCTGATCGATAAAACTAATATATTATGAGACGAATTGACATTAATATATTTTCCAAATCTTTTGCTTCAAGTATTGTATTATCTTTATTATTGACAAATTGAGTTATTGTTGACCTTTCCAATGTTTATGTCGAGATTCGATAGTCCCGTGGGAGTTTGACTAAAGTCTGTTAGCCAAACTCTCGTGTTATTTAAAATATATGAGAGATATTTAATATTTATATCAACGTTTTGATGTCTGCATTCACTGGAGTGAATCAGACACTTTGGTAACATTTTAAAGATGCCCATAAGGCTCTTATTTTGTCATTATATAATTTCCTGATAGATATTATTTGCAATAATTGTTTGTACAATAATCAACATTATGGGACGTACTGTCTCTTCAAGACTGACCTATTTGGTTGTAGGATAGGTTACGTGTTTTGTAAGATCCCCTCAATTTAACTGTGCGAAATAATATATGAAATTATTGTTTAATTTTGATTTTCAACGTACCTCAGTTTGATTTTTGAGACCATGTAAACTATCCTGCTTGTTATTACTTTGAATAAACCATTCATATTGTTATTTTTTAAATCTTGCAAATATTTTACCTTTTTGTATGTTCCTTAAATAACCCCTACTCTCTTTTATATTATTTGGGATCGTAAGTAAAAGGCAGTAGAGCGGGTTCTAACACATTTCATAATCACCCTATCATTATACATTTAGGGTAAGTGCGTATAATCCGAACGGTTAGGAAGATGAGGTGCTAATAATAATAATAATAATAATAATAATAATAATAATAATAATAATAATAATAATAATAATAATAATAATAATAATAATAATAATAATAATAATAAATATTATTAATATTATTTTCAAATTAAATAAGAGGATTTAATAATCAAAAAGCTCAATATGATTGTTTTTATAGTTGACTTAATTATATATGCTCTTCAATAACATTTTAGTGTTTTGTAAATTCTTCAAGTATGGTTTCTTTGCAGTAGTATTATAAAATAAATTTAATATTTCAAAATGTTGTACAGTTTCAACTTTAAACTGATATGTTTACTGAAAAGAGATGCAGGTTTACTGCAACGCTTTAAGGCCGCTTGGAGCATAAATGTCGCGCTATAGATTGCTTAGCTACTGTGAGTCGAGTTTTAGACGTGTCCAAAGACAACTAGATGGTTTAATAAACCTCTTGTCAAATTTACTTAACAACATAACAAACGTCTTCTTTATCTATGAATACCTACCTTTAAATAAAAAAAAAAAAATTTAGTTGTGTGTAATAATGTCTCATTTTTGAACTAATTATAAATAATGACATTAGAAATTCTTTCGTAAATTTGAAAATAAATTTGATTCTATAATCGTATTTTATGGCATTTTTGTTATTTAAAGACGGCAAAATATGTTTAAGTAAGATTTGGGTTAGACTTTGAAGTAAAAAAATTATAAACAAATAAAATGGCCGACCCTGAAGCTGCATCGTCTAGTGGGGAACCATCCGATATTCCAGAAAATGACGACAAAACTGAAGAGTTTTTGGAACCCGAAAATAAGCGGCGGAAACTAATAAAGTCTGCCGATGGAAAGACGGATAAACTGGAGTATCGGTTGGGGGGCATTCTATGTTGTGCTGTTTGTCTAGACCTTCCAAGGACTGCAGTTTACCAGGTTTGTAGCATCAGCTGTTTCCTTGTAGAAAATTGCGTCATTATGAACAAAGACCGTAGCTCTATATTGAGTTGTGTTTGAGAGGCTTTTGAACGCAAATAAATTAATTAAATTGTTTGTAAAGGATTTTGATCGCGATTATTAGCACATTCTATTAATAATTAATGAAGTCTTGTGAAATCATATTTTATCAAAGTAAGACAGGTTATAAGTGTAAAATTAAGTATAAGTGGTTGAATGTTTTCAATTTAACATCAGAAGGAGCCCATAAATTCCTTTTAAGAACTAACCAATAGCCCCTATATGAAATAAGATAAACCAAAACAAATATTACAAGATGAGAAGTACACAAAAACAAAGTAAAAGTAATTTAAAAAATTTGTTAAAATAATTCTTCACTCAATACAAAGTCAAGCTAAAAAGTAAGAATAAAGTAGGTGTAACACAGAATATTGCACATTTAGGGCATTTAAAAAAAAAGTCTATAATTTATTTTATAATAATTTACAAATGAAAAAAAAAAAATGGATTAGGAAAGAAAATACCAAAATAAGATATAACATACTCTACTTTTGTCACAGTAGGCTTACCTATACAGGTCATGTGTTTCACTCGCACACCTAATACACTTCAAACCCCCTTTGGTGGCTACATGGTCTAAGGCACTACTTTCACAATATACTAGAGTGCTGATGGCAAGATTGTGGTTCGAACCTCAGCCGGGTATACTGAGGGTGAGTTTTCCTAAATGGTTTCCCATTATTCTTTTTTTCATGCAAATGTGGCTACATTTACTCTGAATCAAACCTTTCTCACCTATAATTAATTAGCGTAGTATAGCCTGGATGGGTATGAAGACTTTCTTCTAAAGAAAAAATCATATTCAGAAGAATTTAATTGTTTTTTAGAAGCGGACACTAAGCCTAATAGTCCACAATGACCACATTTTATGTTTTTTCCTAGAAAACTCAACACAATTATCTTTTTATCTTGTTTGAAAAAATTTTCAAGATATACAGAAACTAGACTATGTAATATCACACAAGAATTCTAGAAAACTGAACTGGAAATCTGTACTACTACATCCGCATGCTAAATGATGTTACAAATATTAGGCCTAAAACTAAAATAATTAATATTTAATCAGTGGCAGAGTGTAATTTTTCTTTTGGGTGAAACCAGGTCAAAACTCACATGTAATCACGATTATTTCTCACCATGTGTTAACATAGTAAATTAAATTTATTCAAGTTTTCCTAATTTAAAAAAAATCACTATAATTATAAAATTACTTGTACAAAAGTTGGGCGCGTCAGTCTGTCAATGTCAATTCACGAGTACCTACCACAGTATTTTAAACATTCTATTAATCTGCTTAATATATGCCTATTTTTTACACCTGTTTATTGTGTGTTTGGACTGAATTTTTGACCACCAAATCTATCACTGATGCATTATTTAATAAATCCCAAATGTTTTAAACTTAAAATGCGTTTTCCTAATGAATTGCACATTCCTCATATTTTTCTAAATTCTTTCGCTTAAATGTTTAAGATCCTTACAGCCTACCACTCACTGTCTATAACTCCTTCATCCCCGAATAATAAACAATAAAACAAAATAAGCTCTGTTTTTCTTCACTCAAAGTTAACCACACTTGCTTACCAAACAACACATTAGAAAAAGTTATTT
Source organism: Timema cristinae (assembly GCA_039000515.1). Classification (NCBI taxonomy): domain Eukaryota; kingdom Metazoa; phylum Arthropoda; class Insecta; order Phasmatodea; family Timematidae; genus Timema; species Timema cristinae. Next base: position 96,530,477 of record JBCFYV010011172.1, read on the forward strand.
TTTTCTTGTGAGCCACCTGCATAAATATAGTCATTAGGCTGATGTGCTCCCAAACGATTAATTTCAACTTCCTTGCAGTTTTACTGAAGAAAACAGTTCTTTAATCAAGAATCTACTTTATTAATTTTAATTAATCATGTTCACTTGTCATCTTACTTCTTGGGTCTTAATACAGACAGATAGATGAAAAAACAAAATATATACCACCTTTATTGTATAGCGAGCCTGCTCAGGCAAGCCCTATTTATTCACTATTGCACCAAAATGGTAGGGGATTAAACTTGGGAAACATCTCTCACACTGGGTGTGGTCCTTAAAGGGCTTGTCACAGCTGGTCCTGCTCACTTTCTATATTCAATCACTAGAACACTGTATAATTCTCGCATGACATTTGGAGCAAGTAATGAATCCTCTTGGGACTGGAATACTATTTAACAAATACAATAATTCACTGCATGTAGAGAATAGTGCTCCACTTCATGTTTTTTTCCAAAATATTTTATAGAATAAAAGAAAGAAAAAAATAATTTGTAATGTTGAAAAAATTTGGGAAAAATGTTGGTGTGACCTGGCTGGCCCCTGTGACCCCTAAGGGCTGCCCCTGTATTTAAAATAGGCCTAATTATTAGGATACAAACCTAACTTTCAAACCTTTTATAATGTATACATAATTATTATTATGGTTCTTAGCCAACCTATCTATTTCATCTTTAATAAGTTAATAAATAAAAATAACTATAGCCTAATAATATTGACCATATAAATAATTTAATTTTTATAAGAAATGATGTCATACACCGTAAATGATCACGGGTCATCATTATAATGCAAACTATGTGAGTCAACATAAAATATAGTAAATAATTTTGTTTCTCTAGACCAGCGTTTCCCAAAAGGTGTTCCGCGGAACCCTGGGGTTCCGCGGAAGGGTCGACGGGGTTCCGAGTTCCGTCCGAGAATTAACTAAAACTTTCGTAGAAAACATTCATAACATAACTGCGCCGCGCCTTCGCGCCACTGTAGGTGTATATATATATATATATATATATATATATATTAATCAAACAGTGTGGGTGGAGCGGGGTAGCCGGGGTGCCTGTTGAGACAGTGCATGTGCGGACGTTGCGACCCCGCACCAGTCGAGTCAGTTACCGCGACAAGACTGCAAGTGTTTACGAATAAACTTTACTTACGTATTTGGTGTAAAGAGAAGAGATTGCAGTGATAGTTATTCCTATTGTTTTAATCTGGAATTTTCGATGTTCGCAGGTAGGTTTTTGATTATTCGTAGTAGAGCTGTAACGAACCGACCTCTTTACTTCTGTGAAATGAATAGTAGGTTTTAAAAATTATAGGCTGCTACAATAATGTTCCTTTAATAGACTTTTATTTTTTGTTTTAACAATTATTAATTTAATCAGAGTTATTCTTATTTCTACCTAAATATGTAAAATGCAATTATACTAAAATTTTGACCCACTTGTGAGTATTTTTTCTATTTGTTATTTCAGTTTATGATAATGGATAATTGGCTCAAAACGGGGCGCCTCGCAAGTGGCAAAAGTGTTGTATCATGTACACCAGCAGAGTCTACTGAAAATATCTCAGAAGAAGCTGCTGCTGGTTTTTCTGTAAGTAGGTTATATTTATTATTATCAAAGTCAATCTGTTAATACAGTCTGGCCAATAACTGGTTGGCTTACTCACCTTACACCCATTAATTTCTTAATTTTTATTTATTAATATTTATTTAATTTAATGATTTGGTTGTTTATTATTAATGGGTATTATTGTTGTTTTTGGTTATTATTAATGTTTGTTAATTTATTCCAGGGTACGGTAAATACGGAAGACTCTTGTCCTGGGAAAGACCGACAAAGTACACCAACCAACAAAAGGGCTGAACCTCAGGAGAGAACTGCTTCAAAAAATAGGAAATATGACGAATCCTACTTGTCCTTCGGATTTATTCCTGTAGGAATTGCTGAAAATCCGGATGGACAATGCATTATTTGTACCAAAATTCTGTTTAATAGCTCTTTGGCACCTGCAAAGCTTAAACGACACCTTGAAACAAATTACCCACAACTGAAGGATAAAAGCTTATGTTTTTTGAAAGATACAAAGAAGTAAATAAATCTGGTGTGGCTGCTTTACACAGATATGTAAAAACAGATAATGAAAACGCAACAGAAGCATCATTCCTGTTAATTTACAGAATTGCTCGTGCTGGAAAACCACACATGATTACAGAAAATTCAATAAAACCATGTATGACAGAAATCGTCGGCTGCAGTCCAGTGTTCCAACAACATCATATCTGATCTAGTCAATAAGATTTCAGACCATATTGAAGATGAATTAATTTGTAGATTGAAAGACAGTGAGATGTTTGCAATACAACTTGACGAAAGTACAGATGTCACCAGATATCAATACTGCTTGTTTTCTTGAGATACCCCTTCGTAGGATCTATTGAAGAAGATTTGTTACTCTGTGCACCTTTGGAGACCAACACAACTGGAGAAGAAATTTTTACAGTCATTGATAGTTACATCAGTAAACACCAGCATATTAATCGAAAAAAATGTATTGAAATGTGTAGTGATGGAGCTGCAGTTATGACTGGCAAATTAAAAGGAACTGTAACAAGAATAAAGAATCTTGCACCTAAATGTAGTAGCAGTCACTGCGTTTTACATCGCTATGCCCTTGTCGCAAAAAAAATGACATCCGACTTAAAGAAAGTTCTCGATCAAGCCGTACAAATTGTCAATTACGTTAAATCACTACCACTCCAGTCAAGGCTTTTTAAAAAATCGTGTGAAGATGTAGGAAGTCAGCATCAATCAACATCTATTGCACTATTGAACTATTGCACGATAAGCATTGGTTGATAAAATGGGCTATTTGGCCGATATATTCGATAAACTCGTAATCTGCAAGGCCTTACAGGGAAGAACCACAAACCACGTTTACAGTAAGAGATAAAATATCTTCACTTAAAAAAAACTTGGTTTCTGGATCGAATGTGTTGAACAAAAAAGTTACGAAAGTTTTTTTACTCTTTCAAATGGCTTTCTGGAATAAAATGAGTTGCAAATAATCTCAGATGTGGAAAAAAGCATACATGAACATTTGATTAACCTTAAAAAAAATCCTTGAAAGAGTATTTCCCGGAGAAGTTACAGGACATCGACTGGGTACAGAATCCATTCGCAAATCATACTAAACCATCGATGCTAACTGTGTCAGAGTATGAGAATTTGATCGACATTAAGTGTTAATCCCTTCTAAAACAAAAATTTGAATCAGAAGATTCTAATTTGAATTACTTTTGGATTGGACTTAAAGATGAATATCCTGTAGTCGTTGAGAAGGTTATTATGGTTCTGCTTCCGTTTGTGACTACTTACCGATGCGGGACTGGTTTTTCAGCTTACGCTTACACCAAAAACAAGTACAGAACCAGACTGGATGCAGCTCTAGATCTTCGCGTTCAATTGTCAGACATTAAGCCTAATTTTAGTGCTATTATAAGTAAATATGTGAAAAAATGTAATTCTTCACATTAAATGTCTTATAATACTTATAATAATTATAATGAAAAATTTATAAATATTCTTTCTTTTCATGTCAAACATGAAAATATTCAAACTAAACTTCAAGGTACAATCACTTTTGTTATTATCAAAATGGGGTTCCGCCAAAAAAAGAATGATCAGTTAGGGTTTCATGGCCAAAAAAATTTGGGAACCTCTGCTCTAGACCATGGGTCTTCAACATTTTTATGTCCAGGGGCCAAAGTTTCTGTCTTTTGTTGGTGCAAAGGCTACTATACTGTATCAACAGTATTCAGATTGAATACATATTTAAATATTTGTATCAGCTCATTCTTACACTCACACTAGGGATTAGGATTTCTCATAAATTATGTTCTCTTTTGTTTCATAGCAGGAGGTAACACAATTTGTCTTGTCTACTAGAGTTGTCATTTGCCAGTTAAAAGTATATTTGGTATAAAAATATAATACTTTTCTTTGCACAATAAACAAAAATCCTTTGTAAAATACCTATTTATTTTATTAGTTGAGTAAATAAAATATGTATCTGTATTTATAATTTTTTCTCTTGAAATAATTTTATATCTTTCATGAGCCAGCAAGGCGCCAAAAATGTTACCGCGGGTTAGACTCTTGCTCTTAAGAGATTTTAGTCGATTTTGTTTTAATGGTATAGTTTTCCTAAATGATCGAACTTGATAAATTTTGGTATTTTTTGATCTATCTGAGGGTGTAATAATAGCAATGAAGTATATAAATCAGTAATATAACAGATAAAGAGTAACATTAGTGATATTGTCTGTACTTTCACCGGAATAAATTTTCTTCTAGTTTAATTGCAGCAATTTTAGTCTAAGCAAAAGGAATTTTAGGCAAAATAAAACAAAAAAATATATTTTTGTATAATTGACTACTTAACCTTTTATTTGTTAATAATAGTATATTAGATCAATGTTATTAAGAATTAACAATATTTAAGATATACATATGTTTATTAAATAGCAAACGTCATTGTTTTTTGCCCTTAAATGCACTCGAATGCCAGAAAAAAAAGCACCATCTGCACTATTACAATCTTTCTTTCATAATATTCCTATATCCAATCAAAGTTCCCGTCCCTCAATCAAAGATCATTGATAAATAAGTAAATTGTGTGTTTAATCTTGCTTTTATGGCATTCATATTATGATCAAAAGTAAATATTTAAAATTTAAAAATGTAAAATTTTGCCAAAATTTTTCCATCCACTTAAATTTGAGTTGATTTTAAAAAAAACTACAAATACAATTATAATTATTACTTACTAATAGCTAAAAAAGCATTTTTTTGTTGACTTTTTAATAATATTGAAATACAACACATTACTACACGACATCCAATAATTTTATTTACCACAAAATGAGGGTCTTTAGCAATCGGTTATCTGGCATTACTTTTCCTTCGGTGATGTATTCCAGTGCTCCAACGGACACTTGATGTGTGCGGGATGTTTCACTCATCTCCTGGCGGACGCTCGTCTACGAGACGAGGTCTCGACCTGCCCAAATTGTCGAATTGAAATCAGTAAAACCTCAGCGTCTCGGAACTTGGCGGTCGAGAAAGCTGTCAGTGAGTTGCCGTCGGAGTGCCAATACTGTGGAAAAGAGTTTCCTCGCAATTCATTGGAAAGGCACGAAGAGCTACTTTGTGAAGAGAGGTAGACATTTGTTAGTTTCTTTGATGGCTGGAATTGTTACATGCATATTATGTACTAATTATGACAGTGTGTCATGGATGAGTATAGTACCCACATTCGTGTGGAGGGAGAGTGTAAAATCACTTAGGAAAAACCACCCTCAATACACCAAATCGAGATTCAAACTATGGTCTGCCTATCAACAGCAGTCAAGGCTAATGTGAGAGTGACAAAGCAGCTGTGATCATTTCTATAAGTGCTTATAAACCCCTCCAAAACAGAACTTAAAAATTAAATCCCCCCCCCCCCATCCATTCCCTCTCCCCTACACCTGCTCTCACACTACATATTCTTTATATTACATTTTGAACCCACTAAAGTTTGAACCAAAGTTTCTTGAAGCTATTCAGTCATCTGAATGAACATTTCAGGATTACCAACTGCAAGTTTAGCCGTATCGGGTGCCCATGGCGAGGCCCATTCCACGAGGAGACTGAGCACGAAGCAGCCTGTGTGCACCCCAACCGCTCGGGGGCTGAGGTCATGGATGCCCTCCAAGAGATTGACCTCAAGTGTGAGGAGGAGAAGCGATTGTATGACTGTGTGTTTGACTTGCTCTCTTACGAGAAGATTACATTCAATGGTAAATGATGAGTTTCACTTTTTATATCATTAGACAAAAAAAAAGTTTTATTTTGTACTTTTCTATCCGCCAAAGATATGGTCAGTATTAGATTGACCAAGTGTTATTATACTATACAAAATTCTGATTTGAAAGACCATGGTTTGATCCATAATAAATGCACTATGGTTGGTTACTGGTTTTACCAATATAAATTGTATTATCTCAGGTAAATGCAGGCGAAATTCCTTATGATTCACCCTCATGTTTCCCTAGATTAGATAGTTTAAATAGCTAGTATAATTAATAGCTAGGGACACCGAACTATCGTGAGATGTGTTTGTAAGAACTTTTACTTGGAATATTAAAAAAAAAAATAAAACTGGATGTTTTTGTGAAATTGTTTGCATGGCCTTTTGTATGAGAATAATGGTCCATTATGTTTTAATGAGTATTAACAATATTGAAACTAAACACTTTAACTTAGAAGTAGATGACATTATTCTTTGGCTAAAATTGCCAGAAAAAACACTACCAACCACACTGTTATACTTTTCTTCTTACTATTCCTATAACAAATCAAAGTTTCTTGTCCAGAAAAAAAAAATATCCCACCACCAAAGACATTGATTGGTAAAGATGAAGTAAAAGATAGGTTTGTTGTGGCTGTTATCAAAGTAAAATCGTGAACCAAGGCATACATTTAAAATTTAAAGATTTTAAATTAAACTGTAATTGTTTTAATGCCTAGCACCTAGGTTTGAGTAGATTTTTTTTTTCTTTACCATTTTTAACCAAAAAATAGTAAAATTCTACTTATTATTTAACAAAATGCAATAATTTTATTTACCACAAATCAAGGTATCCGTTAATAGCTAATTATAGTTTGGTAGGTCTTTATATTCTATTCCTACACTCTTAACACCAATTTATTTAAAAATCAATATGGTAGCTACCTCCATATTATTTGATGCAGCACAAACATTATATGTTTTCATCCTGTGGCTGAGTCAGTTCAGTAAAATGCCTTCATCTTCTACCATCCTTCCACCATTCTTCTCCTCTCACTTGCACACTTTCTGTTATCTGTTCCTCCCCTATCTTTCTTGGCCTCCCTTGCAATCTTTTTCCTAAATATTTCATCTACTCATTCTTTTTGCTATTCTCTCATTCGTAATCCTGATTACATGCCCATACCATTTCATCCTTGCTTCCTCTACTATCTCATGTACTCTCTGTACTACAACTATTGCCCAGACAACTTAAGCCATAATCCTGTTTCTCCTCTATTATGTATATTAAAGTTCATACCAATTAGCAACATTTCATTCAAAAGAGTTATTTCACATAACAAAAATCACCTGAGAAGTATGTTTTTCTGCCCACAGATTTGCAGATGAAGCCATATCGAACAGACGAGTTTGTTCACAAGCTTTTCTACGAGACGAGTCGCTTTTCTGCTTTCAACAACCAGTGGGTGGTGAAGTCTCGCATTAACAATAGCCAGCGTGACCCTACCCAGAGTTTCAACCGCAACATTACTTACCAGGTAAAGTTGGACCACGAAGTTACATGACGAGCAACCAATCGAGGTGAGTATGCAGGTTTTTAATGTCCTTTAATGCAATGCCCTTGTATCCCCATCGTCCCCACAGTTAGGTTTGGAGGAGCGACGTCAAGTGAAGCCCATATCTCCTGAGACATCATGCCAAATGCCTCGTCTCGTCACGTCACGAGCGTACCATGTAGGTGCGTATCAGCTCTTGTCTGTGGTCGTGGGTTGAACCGCCACCACTTTGAATGCCTCTTTTTTTTCAGCGTTAAATATTTTATTTCCTTAACAGCTTTCCAACGCCGCCATTCAGTGCAGAATCAATAAAAAACCCAGCATAAACAATTTTTTTTTATTGCTCGATAAATGCTTTGATAGAACAATTATCACAAATGAACAAACATTACAACTGGAAGATGATAAAAAAATAAAGCATGATCAAAGGTGAAATGTTGGAAGAAATCAGAACTAAATAGAAGATGAAACTACCCTTGGTGAAACTGTTAAGCGCCTTGTTGTTCCTGCCAGCAATTGTGTTTATTTCAGAAGAGTTATGGGTATGTATGTGTGTAAGGATTTTTCTTTCAAGTTCAAATTGTTTTTGAGATTTTAAAATGATTAATAGGTTCCTTGAATCAAAGGAAGAGATTTATTTAGAGCATAATTTTCAATTAAATTCATTTTGGAAGTTCTTGCATTTAAGTATTGGCATAAAATAAAAAATAAAACATGATTATTCAACTAATTTTGTTTTTTGTATTACTATAGTTGGCTGTATGCCCATAGTTAATATACAATTCTTATGAAAAATACTCTTTCCAATAATAAAAGATAAATTAATATTAATACTAACTATTTGAATCATTTGAAATAAAATTCAATGTTTTAGGACATGTAAAACAGTAGAGCCAGACTTATTTTAAAAATAACTTTTTAAATTCACTCTCATCATTTTCATTTGTTCTCAAAATTAGTTCCATTGTTTAATTTATTTCTAGATTTGTTTTTTTTTCTTAAGTCCTTATACTTAATACCCGTCTTGTATTAAACTCTAGTTGATCCTGAAAACCAAGACAACTTATCCCCTGGCTCTCCACTACTTGATATTGCGGGGGCCTTTCGGCGACATGAAGGTCAGCTCTAAAATTTACAAGTTTGACTTTACTGACCAAGATAACGAGAGCCCTTATGTCCAGCTGCCGCTGCCCGATACGGCAGAGTGCAACCGGCTCCTGGCCGCCAAAGCCATCAACTTCAGGTTGGTGTCATAGTCTACCATTGGTTCCCAAGATAAGTAATGTCAGTAAGATTAGGATTCTCAGATTCTTAGGAAATATTTGAGACTGTTTTACAGAGCTGCATTTCAAAAATAATTATTTAAAACACTGTACAAAAATCTCAGTACAAAGTTTAATGAGATAAATTTGGATTTTTTTGATAAGAGAAAAGTCTGATAATTTTATTTCAGAGATTTTTGACCCACCCTGTATGAGTTACACCATGGTGGAACCAAGCAAGGCAAGCTTGCTACATTTGAGGGTAGACGGAGGGCATCAAAATAGTATGATAATTCAACTCTCAATTTATACTTGATCTGACACTTTTACCTCCAGTGTACCTTGTGGCCAAGATTTGAGCCTTGATCTTGGTCTATTTCGGCTATGATGCCTCAGACCACATGACTACCAATTATGTCAACTGTGGATAACCTCTATAGTTGATTTTATGATCTAGCATGTCACTCTCATATAAGGAGATTGGGTTTCAAATCCTGTTCTGGGGTGGTTTTTCACAAATCAAGGCTACTGGGGTAAAGGGGGGGAAATTGACATTACAAACCTTTTCCAGTAGAACAACTTTAATATCTCAAACCCGCAAAAGACCCTGGCAATTTTTTTACTATTATTATTTTAAATATGATAGAGAACTCTTTTAATCATAATTTAAAGTGTATTAGAAAGGTCTCGTTATTGTCTAACAGATGGCAGCAATAGCTTGATTCGAGTTAAAATTAGATTTCCCTTTTCTTTTCCCCTGTATCCTTAAAATGGTTGCCCACTATTCCTCCAGGCCATCATGGTACATTTCTTGTATAATTCTACCTTCCTCATTTCATTAACCTAATTATTAATGCATGTGTATAACTAAGACTCGGTGGAAAAAAATTGTGAATACATTATTTTATTTGAACCTAATCAGTTTAGAAAGGAAGAGAACTATACTTTAAAATAAGTAGTAATGTAAGAGAGACTAGGAAAATGAAGGCCATGGGAATGAAGTCTGTGAGGAACATGTTAGTTGTCACGAGTATGAACAGGATTAGGAATGAAGTTATCCGATTAAGAGTTGTGGTACAGGGAGTACATGAGATAGATAGTAGAGGAAGCAAGACTAAGATGGTATGGGCATGTAATGAGGATGGAAAAAAAGATGCCGAAGAAAATGTTGTAAATGAAGTATGTAGGAAAAATACCGCAAGGGAGGCCAAGAAAGAGATGGGAGGAGCAGATAACAGAAAGTGTTCAATGGAGATAAGAATGGAAGAAATTAAAGGAGGAAGGGGAGGCATTTTACTAAACTGACCCGGCCACAATTGATGATGAGTAATGTGCCCATTGCTTTAACCATGCCATATATATTTTATTTCTTTACAGGCTTATCATGTTCCTTGCATCCAAGTGAGCAGCACTTTGAAGACCTGGCGGAACTCTTTGTTTTCATTGGCTGTTAATGTTCACCCTGCCCCAGTGATATTGTTTACTCTGCAAACAAATATATTGTGCTATATTAGTGTTTATCCAAGAACATATTTTGAACGTTATCAAGTAAATTATTTAGATTTGCTCAATCGCAATGTTATGTTTATTGATGATTTGTTGGAAATAACTTCTAACTGTAGTCTCTATACTTTATGTTTAGTTAGTATAAAGGAAAAAAAATATTGTTATCTTGGTAGCTATTCAAATTTTAATAAACAACAGAGATGTCACAATTCAGAATCCTCAAATGTTAGTAACACACCCATATTGTAGTTTGTAAAAATTTAATATTTCTTGAATCATTTAAATGCTATATTATTTATAACCATCATCAATGTTTTCAATTAAAAGTCTTCTCACAATAAAGCTGTTTGTGACCTTTACGTCGGTCGAGAAATTTCAGTCATGTGATACCCTATTTTAAGATTGAATAAACATTCCATGAATCCTTAATAAATTATTTCACTTTTGGATAGGAAAATGGTAATAAAATAGGAATCATTTAAAAAAGAATAATTATGCAATGAGTTTTACTTAAGTGATGGAGAAATTTTTAAACACGACATCTATAATTATTTCATATAATATATTTGTTATTTAATTTTAAAAAAATAGGCATGTGTTGTAATAAATTATTATTTTAACAAATAATCCTTTTTTATGAATGTATTGAGAGTTTGTGTTAATAACAACATACCTACTTATTAACTATATCACTATTTTTAATGATTTAGTAAAGAAAAAAGTTAATTTGATTCAGAAATTATAGCGTGTGTGTGTGTATATATATATATATATATATTTTTACCAGTCAATAGTGTTAGTTTTTTAACTAGTGGTTTGGTCTTATTATTTCATCACAGGCTGTGTAGTCCTTTGGACAGGTATAGTTTTACCAAAATCAAACCAATTTTCCCAAAGTTACATTAAGTTTTATTTGTTAAAATATTTTTGTTTAGTAAAAATAAACTTGGTTTCCAACACTTGAAATCTCAAAGTAATTGAGTAAAAAACTAAAGAGTTTTCAAACTAGAGTCAGAATTTATAAAAATAATATACGAGCAAAGCTTTCAAAAAAATAAAAATTAAGCTGTCATCACCATTTTTTTATATCTTATTTTATATTGCTACTTTACAAATAACATCATTTGTAGTTATGCTAAATTTTTCTCCTATTGTGCTGTTATGTAACTCACGACTTATTGTTCACATGACACAAATCCTATTTAATTAAATTACATGTAATAACTTAATTTATCTGCTGCGGACAAACTAGATTAGTCATGTTGTGATTTAATATTAAAATAATATATTAAATTCCACTCCGACACATTAGCTCAGTCGGTGGCGTGTCTGTCTACTGAGTTAAGAGTCCCGGATTCAATTCCCGGCATGGCCGAAAATCTATCATTGGTGAAATGTGGGTTTACTCTTTCACAGTGGTGAATTAATGGCTGGTGACTGGATGTTGTGCCTGTCCTAGTATTAAGTTAAATTATAAGCCATATGAAGCTACAGCAGGCCTAGCAAGCCGGTAGTGGAAAATATATAGCTTTACTAAAAACTGACCCAGGCCACAAGCTGGAAACCTTATTGGATGTAAAAAAAATGATAAAGTTATATGGCCATGCAGCATTTAATATCCTTTTTCTACATTCTTTGATTCAGCTTAGGGAATATTTCATATTATTTGGTGCAACTTCTCACAACCCTTTCTATTTTATTATATTTGGAAGAAGGTACAGGAAAGGTGGATACAATAAACATAAAAGGGAACGAACACAATATGGCTTTTACAATGAAAAAACAACATAGTTCACATTTTACATCTCTATAATTGGACAAAAAAAAAAATGTAATGGATGGCTCTTGAAGAAAATTGTTACCACCCAATCCCCTGATCTAGGTTTCATTCTACCGGAACTTATAAGGAAAAAGTGTAAAACTCTAAGGTGTATCTATTATATTTGAAAGAAGGGTTTTATGTTTCTTCTTTAGGGAAGTTATGTTGCGCGTTTCACACTCTTCCCTGATGAATTCCAATAGAATGAAACCTAAGCCGGGGGATTGGGTGGTAACAATCAATTTTATTGAAGAGGCAGCCATCAATCACCTCTTTGACTATTGGCAGCAATGTAAAGTGTAAAATGTGTTCTTTTCATTGTAATAAGCCATATTGTGTTCATTTATTTCTATCCACATTTTCTGTACCTTCTTACAAATATAGTAAATAATAGTGGAGAACTTGTCACTTAAGATAGTGATTAGTTCTAATATCACAGTGGTTCTTGGCTTTATCTATGAAAACATTAAATCAAAAGTTATGTTTCAATGCTGTGACTAGTTTACATGGTGCCAAGAGTTTGAAGTCTCTTTGAACTAAATTGATTTTGAACTTTAAAAGCACAACTTTAAGCCAAGCAATTTGATAGCTTGAACCTCATCTAGGTCTAATTATATTTATACATTTAACATGCCTAATAGGGCGGCGTCATTTAAATAAAATAAAATTGTCTAATTGTTGTAAAGTATAAATAAATATATTGGATTAATTCAATGTCAAATTTGTTTTTTGTAAACTGACGCCAGGCCGCCACCGTGGTTCGGATTCCACGTTAAACTGTAGGTCCTTCATTTCATCTCACAATCACCCTACCATTACACATTAGCGTAAGTGCGTATAACCCGAACGGGTAGTAAGACGCGGTGCTAATAATAATAATAATAATAATGTAAACTGACTCTTTAATATTTTAAAAGTAGAACTGTAACATAATTATAAGTTATTAATCAGCTTGAACTGTTTACAGCCTGTGGCCGGGTCTATTTAGTAAAATGCCTGCATCTCCATTCCACTATTCCTCCTGCATTCTCTTACACTCTACTCGTCTCACACACTTGCTATCTGTTCCTCCCGTCTTTTCCCTACATGCTTCATATCCATTAATCTTGGAATCCTCTCTGCTTCGATCCTCATTACTTGTCCATAACATCTCATCCTAGCTACCTCTATTATCTCATGCACCCCAACTCTAGACCTTAAATCTTTATTCCTAATCCTATCTTTTCTGGTGACAGCTAGCATACTTCTCAAAAACTTCATTCACATGGCCTCCACTTTCCTTGTTTCTCTTTTACCCAAAGTCCACATTTCCACTGCATACATTACTATGGGTATGAAGTATGCTATAAGTTATTGCTAGTGTTGAAACACTAACATTTAAATGTTCCAAAAAAATGACAATTTGTATATATGTACATCCATCCTCAACTTGGAGAAAGATAACACTTGTACATGGTCTCTTCTGCGCTAACTTATAACTTATTTTGTATTAAAATTGGATAGTACATAACTCCCCATGAACTTTGTTGCTCTATTGTTTAAAAATTGAGATATTTACTCAAAACTCGTAATACGGGTGAAACAAAATAATATACACTAGCACACCCAACCATAAATTGCGCTATACTTACATAAAACATTTTTTACTCCCCATTTTAAATTTTATAATTTTATTTTTAAAGCATTTTAAAGTCCTCATTTGTATATTAGGTCCACAAGGGTCAACACATCTTCATGTCATTGCATTGCTATTAAATTCCTCGACCAATAAAAAATGTAATTATTGACTATTTAGTCTAAAATTATAGAGATAAATCATTGCAGTTCAAACATTTCCCCTAAGAGGTTAAAGGAAAATGAACAAACTTTTTGAGACTCTTCCTAATATTTAATCACTCTGAAACTATGGAAGGTAGGTGGTGCTGGTGTTGGTGTAGCTTCTGGGTTTAAATTAGCGAATATTTAGGTTTGGTGATTTTCTAGACTTTGGGATCCATTGATGTGCCAGTTCTCATCTTCTTAACTGAGACATATTACATTGTCTCTTGTTAAATGATTTTAACACCTTGACAGTGTAGCAGCCCTCAAAGTTGAGGTTATGAGTGCTGAAACGAGTTTTTCTGGATTCTCATAACCTCATCTTTGAGGACTGCTACACTTTCAAGGTGTTAAAATTATTTAACAAGACACAATGTAATATGTCTCAGTTAGGAAGATGGGAACTGGCATATCAATGGATCACAAAGTCTAGAAAAACACCTACCTTCCATAGAGTAATAGAGAAACATTCAGAGAATTTCATCTCCACCAGAGAAGTTTTCATCCATACGAGTCAAATTGGCATCACTGAAGACAACATCCTGTTCAGTCTACTACTTCCTGAGGCAGATGCTATAATGGCATCGAAATATTGTGTTTTTACTTTTATTTGTGCTCTACCATTTTCATAATATTCTATCATTTTATTTATTACCAATTGTTTTTGCTCAATGCACACTTTATTTCATACATATTAATCACTATGGAATTATTGTGTTAAAACATTAGTATCTATGTACAACTAAACCTCACAAAATTGTATTAATGTATTTGCCATACCTATGAAAATATTGGTTTTTATAAAAATATATTCCAAATAAAAGTTTATTTATTTTGAATAGTGCTCCAATTTTGTAATGATAAGTTATTTAGTATCTCAAATGGTTGCAGAAGTATGGAAATTTCTGCTTCTGTAAAGAACCCTAAAAGTAATATTCATAGGAAAATGAAAATAGCCATTTTGTTTATAATCTTAATCAACACATAGATACGAGTTTTAATCAAAATTGTTAGCCGATTTTGAGGAAAATGTTCTTTTCTCTTCTCGGCCTTTAGTAAACTACTCTTTTTTAGGGCTCGGAGGCTCATGAAAAGTTGACATCCATCAACATCTCGGTTTGAATTTTTTTGACTGTTGCAATACTTTGCCTAAGTGTTTGAAAAGTTAAAAAAAATATATTTTTTTTTTGTTTAGCTTGAAAATGATTGGTTTTATAAGAATGTTTCAAATAAAAGATTTTTATTATAAATATATCTACATATTTGCAATAAGTAATTTCATATCTTAAAGAGTTACAGAGTTTGGTAAATTCTAATTTTTTAAATTCTATCAGACCTAAAACCTTAGTCATTTTGATGAAAAATTGAGATTAGCCACTTTGTAATATTGATAAATGTTTAAAAATGAAATTTAATCAAAAT
The DNA here is from genome assembly GCA_039000515.1 of Timema cristinae. NCBI lineage: Eukaryota > Metazoa > Arthropoda > Insecta > Phasmatodea > Timematidae > Timema > Timema cristinae. The sequence goes on from JBCFYV010011172.1 coordinate 96,545,731, forward strand.
CTTTAAAACCGATTTTGATAAAATCGATTTTTTTTTCTTTTTCACTCTTCAGTAAACTATAAAAAATCTTGAGTTCAATTTTTTTGATGATCACAATACTTTCTCTACCTATAAGGTAGTGAGAAGGTAAAAACATGATTTATTTCTATAAGCAATTTTACATATCTTTAAAATCCACAAAAACAATGTGGACAGACTTTGATAAAAAAAACCTTTGTTGTATAAAAAGTTTATTTTTAAACATACAATATTTTACAAACTAGTAGTATAAAAGAGAAAAATCAATACATATGACACAACTAGTCTAAACACATTGTAAGAATAAATTATTTCTGCATATCTTGTTCTGATTAGATAGAAATAAAAATGGTGCACGACACAGCCGGAAATATTCAGCTGAAAAATAAAACTTTGCATTAATAATAATCTGTAAAATTACACAGAAATCGTCTCTAGATCTATGCTTTGAATAGAAGACTGACAGCTAAAATGCTTCTCACAAACTTCATTTACACAGCCAACTTTAAGAAGTGAAAATTTTATTTTTCACTACATTTTACTCTGTTAAGGTTATACACATTACTGGTGAAAATCAAACTCTGAGATCTGGACACTGGAATTGTGTCAGTTTTCAACTACACTTAAATGAGGTAAATGTATTATATTTGGGAGAAGGTACCTCATAAAGCGAAAAGAGCTTTTATAACTACACTTAGATTAATTCCTGTGATGGGCTGTCATCCATTATCAATGACAATTTCAACCAATCGTGTTAATTCCTACTTACTTGGATCATGAAGTTTGCCTTTTGTGAATATTTAATATGGCATGTGTTTATGATGCTCTTTCACCTTGGAATTCATCTGAAATATAAATTAAAGTAAAGAAATACATGTGTACAAAAAAAAAAGTAAATAAACTATCTTCAGAACTATGCTACTGCTTTATGTTTTTACTAACAAACTTATAATCATACAATATAAAATAAAACATATTGGACACTAAAGCTACAGAATTATATGGTATCGCTGATAAGTGTTTGTTAAGGGTGTGTGAAGCTTAAAAAACTCAACTTTATTTCAAATAATTGTTCCCTTTGAAGGCTTCAAAAACATTTCTAACTATGATACACATCTTAGCCATTAAGAATATTAACCGAAAAAAAAAATATTCATGTTCAACTTTTGTCCTGTTAGGTTCTTTACAAATGAGTGTTTACTTGGGTGGTTGGGGTGGAGGGGGGTGAATCTGTAGTAAATTAATTGCATGTTGTAATTGCAGTTTAATACATTATATTGTCTGAGATATGTTAAAAATGTTGGCAATAAAACATTCTGAAAATGATATTTTTAGTCTCTCAAGTTACACAAGTATAAACAATATATTAATATTCTTTTGCAACATAAAACAAAAAATAATATTCAAACTTTGATTTGGCTTCAAAAATATTAAACATTATTTAATTTGGCATCAAATGTAAAAAGTGGACATCTTAAGCCCCAATATTCGGTTAAATTTTTTCCGCACAATTATATAGGCCTTATTATGGTAAATAAACATTTTAATTGTTGACACAAAAAACTTAAAATTTTGCTTTAAAAATTCTCAAATAAAAAAAATTGTCCTAAAAATTGATTTAAACACCTGGAAAAATCAGAAAATAATTTATTTTTTCTGCATAATATATTTATTAGACTTTAAAAATAATTCCAGTCAAAAAAATTATTAGAGGCCGCGCACTAAGGTTTTAAAAATGGAATTTTACCTAGAAAACATGAATTTTGTTTTAAAATAGGAGTATTATTAAGAATTCAAAAATATGTAAAAATGATTTCTTTTTTAACTTGAAACAAGTTTTAGTACTTTAGAAATGGATTTTGCAAACATTTCATGTAAACACGATTAGCAAATAGGTGGTGTTACTATTCATAAACAATAAATCAAATCAATACGTGGTTAGATTATTGTTTGGTTTTCTGAGGAGCAGAGCAGTGTGTCCATCGCACCAATAAAATACTCAAAAAGAATTATTCCTACCTTTCTATCTGAGGAGGAACTTTCCAAAGTAGATTTGGAAGGTTTCCACAAACTTATGAGCCCACTTTCTCCTCCCGTTACCAGCATTCCATTCTAAACATAAACATCAAAATTTATTTTTGATGAAACTTTTTATAGATAATATTTATGCTAAACAATAGATAGTTATTTTAAAAATAAAACTTTTCCAAACAACCTATAGCTATAGAAAATTAATAAACTTTGATTTGGCTTTTTTTTTGGAGGGGGGGGGGTAAGGGGAAGACTTTGCAGATGCCTTTCCAGAATTATAAATGTTTTTCTTTTATGATTTTTAATGGTTTTGCTGGTAGCAGGGATGTCATTATTAATTTACACAACACATACGGTGGATGAAAAATTGGACTAGGACCAAAGCTTTTGGGAAAGAGGAGATACCAGGAATTTTTTTTAGCACCGCGTCTTACTACCCATTCGGATTGTACGCTGAAATCCATTACTGTTTCCAGCTTGTGGCCTGGATTAGTTTTTTATTCAAGCCATATATTTCCCACTACCAGCTGGCTATACCTGTCGTAGCTTCATATGCCTTATTACCTTACCTAAGACTAGGACAGGCACTATATCCAGTCCCAGGTGTCAATTCATCAATGTGAAAAGGTAAACCCACATTTCATCAATGGTACATTTTTCGGCCATTCTGGGAATCGAACCCAGGATTCTTAGCTCAGTAGACAGACAAGCTACCGACTGAGCAAAGTATCTTTAAACATGAAATACATAAACAAAATTTGTAGAGATGGGCCACTCAAATCTTCGAATCCACCGAATCCTGACAAGTATTCGAGATTCGAGTATTCGGTGTTTTACTGGATTCGATGATCGAATCTTTCACCTCATAAACAAAGTATAATATGTTGAATTCAAAAATTACTTAGTTAGGTCTACTTGAAAAGGACAACTTAATCTGTAATATTTATTTTGTTGGACGAAAGAGATAAACATGATTTTTTTTTTTAAAACAAAAAATTGTTAGGTGTGGTAAATCTTACGTGCCTAGTACCCTAACCTCCCAACCGTATGGGAAACTTGGACTCGACCGTTTCATCACATGCTCACTTTTAAAACTTTCACCTCACGAACAATCTTGTATATATTTTAATAAACACATCAAAACTCTTCAAAAACTGAAAATCAAAACTAGAATTACAAATAAACTAGAAATAAATTAAACAAATTACGGCTTTTTTTTTTAACCGAAATAAGAACACATTACGGATGATACAAAGTCAGCCGCCATTACACACGATATAGTCAGTACCCATGACGTATATTATGTTTACTCGCCCGAGGGATGATTAAAATAACGATACTGTTAATTCTTACTACCCAACTGGTTTTAATTATCTACAACTATGTAAAGAACCCCAATTTATTGCATACGATCCATAAGTTAGACATGTTGTTGGGTTTCATGAAAAGTAAATACTGTCAACAGTCAGTTTATTCAACCCTACCGGCGTAGGCGTACGTATCGTATATAGATTGTTTGTTTAAAATCGATTCAGGTAATCTGATCACTTAGTAAGCGCTCTCGAATTTTAAGAATCAAATAACGACTTGCTAATCCATTATTTATTTTTAAATCGATTTTAACTTAGTTCTTATTATTTCTTTTAAATATGTTATTGAAGTAATTGTGGAAATATTCAAACATAGTCCTGCCTTATAAAATGGGAAAATATGTTCATGTTTTAAATAGAATCTATTTTCAGAAATCGATATATCGCAAGAATCAAATATATTTGTTTTCTACGCAAAAATAGATAATGGGTATAAAAGAAAATAATAATAAAACATACTTAAGCATCATTGAGTTCACTATTTCCAATCAATGTTTAATTGTTAAGCACGTTGTTTTAGTCTTTATTAAAAATATCTGTATTTTTATTTTTGTTATCTTAATACAATAAAATATCCTTTATTGATGATTAAAGTTGATCAAAGGATAACTAGGCCTAATCTGTTTATTTCACATGTTTTCTAGAAACTTAACCCATTCTAACAACACTTTTAAAAATAATTAAAAGACACTCAAATTTTGATTGATTTGATTTTTAAACAATAATATGAGTCTAGATTGTTTAATTTGGCTGGATTTTAACCTATATTTTGGGAAGGGAGGGGGGGGGGGGTGATTATAATTGAAAGCATGATTGAAATAAACCTTAATTCACAGTTTAGGCCTATATTGTGTAATGTAGGTCTATTTGTAAATCATTAAAATTTATAACGATTTGCTAGGATTCGGATTTGAAAATAAATTGTGGATTCGGATTCGAGAAATAGTGGATTCGACCACACTCTAAAAATTTGTATTGATAATTTTTTTTTATAAACTATGGTGTCTTAGATGAAATAAAAATTAATACACATATTATTTGGAGAAAAAAAAAATCCTCTCATATTACTATTACTTACATTTTCATCATACCAGCTTGTCCGCACAATTTGCTTATTTTCTAGAAACTGAGACAAAGGCTTCAAAGTATTATTTTTAACTGCTACAGTACGCAGGCATTCACTGAAAATAGAAAAAGCATAT